>LR738558.1:2335000-2840000 GCA_902685375.1 Neostethus bicornis
CAAACCCAGCATCCTTCTTCTGATGTACTCTCTCTCTCTCCTCTGCACATGTCCAAACCATCTCAGTCTGACCTCTCTGACTTTAAAACCTCTAACATGTGCTGTTCCTCTGATCCTGTCCATCCTGGTCACTCCCAGAGAGATCCTCAGCATCTTCATCTCTGATACAAACATCTCTGTTTCCAGTCTTTAACTCAGTGACACTGTCTCTAGACCAATCAGCATGGCCGCTCTCACCACACTGTCTCTAGACCAATCAGCATGGCCGCTCTCACCACACTGTCTCTAGACCAATCAGCATGGCCGCTCTCACCACACTGTCTCTAGACCAATCAGCATGGCCGCTCTCACCACACTGTCTCTAGACCAATCAGCATGGCCGCTCTCACCACACTGTCTCTAGACCAATCAGCATGGCCGCTCTCACATCACGGTTTTCTACACTTTTCCTTTCATTTTAGCTGAAACTCTTTTGTCACACATCACACCTGATACTTTACTCCACCCATTCCAGTCTGCCTGAACACGCTTCTTCACCTCTTTTCCTCACTCTCCATTGCTCTGGACTGTTGGTCCTAAACCCGAAAATATATCTGCAGCCATGGCGACACTTTCATGCAGATAAAACTTGAAGAACAACCTCTGTTCAGTTTTCCTGGTACAATGGTAGTGGTTCATTCTCAGCAGACTATTGGATGGTATTGTGTACATAGTGAAATCACGAGACGCAAATCGTAGGCAATTCTGTCCCTCGGAAAAATTCCGTCTCTTCAAACTGGCACTCAATTGTCTCCAAATGAAATCTAAAAAAAAAAAAAAAACACTTTCGTTTTGAACAGATTGTTTCAGGTTTTTATTTTATTTATTTATTTTTTTTTTAAAGATTTTTCAACTTTGCATTTGTCTGATTTTCTCACTCTTTCATCTAAAAAATTGAATAAAATTTTGAATGTAGGGGTTTTTGTAAAACCACTGGAGTGACAGAACGCCCCCTCTTTTCACACATGACACATGCTCCCGTGTTGCAACGGTGCATTTTCTCAGCATTTCACCGGAAAATGATGTCAAATATTTGGCAGATTTATTTAGTGAATGATCAGAAGGACAAAACTGTAGCTTTTGTGGAGGAGAAAATAATTTAGAGTCACTTTTTTTACTCCATGTGCACACCCTCAACAAATTTGTCTTTTTTCCTTCTATAAAGTAACCAGGTTTTTTTGCAGACACTTAAATATAAAAATAATCCATTAAAAATCTGTGGAGTAGATTTGGCATGTCTGATCTCCTCTGACTCCCCCACACACTCCTGTCCGATGAGGGGTTCATGAGAGCACCTGCTCTTTAACACCTTTGTTCCTCATGTGACCACCAGAGAGAGCTGGAAAGCTTTCCCCATCGTTCAGGAGGAAATTATTTTCTACTTGAAGAGCTGATGTGTGGATAAAATCTTTTTCAATTTACCCAAAAGACTAAAAAAACTGGTAATATGTCTAGTCTTTAATTAAATTTATGAGATTGTATGAATGTTGGACACATCTGAACTTTGGAGCCCGTGTTCGGTAGCAGATTGTAATCGGTACATGCTGGAGAGTTATTGGTGAAGAGGAAGAGTTTCTTTCTGTAACATCTGTAACAACATCTGTACCAGAGACTACGGCAGCCAGTGGTACAAATCACTGGTTAAATCATCCAACTGATAAATCATTACGCTCCACTGACCGCAAGGTTGTGGCTGTTGACTTGTAACAGATGTACCCTGCTCTTTTCTATGAGCCGGGATGGGCTGTAACACCCTATAGCAGCACAGTATGGGATTAGAAGGTGAAACCGATTAACAGCAAGTAGGTTAGGGGTTTGAGTCCCGGGTGTGGACGAGGCTTGGAAGGCTGTCCTTTCTGTGTGGAGTTTGCATGTTCTCCTCGTGTATGTGTGGGTTTCCTCCCACCCTCCAAAAAACATAGATGTTAAGTTGATTGACCGCTACATGATTGCTCCTAGGAATGAATGAATGTGTGTGTGGATGGTTGTATGTGTTTGTGGACCCGTGACAGACCGGTGACCAGTTCGGGGTGTACCCTGCCTCACCTTAAATCAGCCGGGATGGGCTCCAGCACCCCCCCGAAACCCTTTAACAGATAGATGAATAAGAAGGTGACTGACTGTTATAAATATCCAAAAACAACCCTAGAGGTGGCGGCAAGGTGGTAAACACAGTGACCTCACAGCAAGAAGGTTGGGGGTGCCAGTCCCGGTGGGGACGAGGCTTGGAACACTGGCTTTTCTGGCTTTTCTGTGTGGAGTTTGCATGTTCTCCCTGTGTATGAGTGAGTTTTCTCCCACCCTCCAAAAACATACATATTAGGTTGATTGACCATGACATGACTGCCCCTAGAGGTATGTAGTATGTATGTGGCCCCTCAAAGGACTGGCGACCTGTTTGGGGTGTACCCTGCCCCTCGCCTTGAATCACCCGGGATTGCCTCTGGCACCCCCTGTAATTCTGCAATGGATAGACGGTTAAGAAGATGACTGAATGAGCTCTGGAGGTGCAGTTGGTACAAATTGTTGTGGTAAATTTCAAAAGACTCGTTTTCTTGCTTTTAGTGGTAGAAAGATATAAAAACTTGGAGGTGAATCCTTTTGTTAATCTATAGTCGGTACTGAGTAACTGTGGTAGTAACTCAGTACCAACTATAGATGATCTTACTAGTTTTTCTGGGTCATGCGACTAACAGTTAAGGTCACACAGGTCGAGCTCACGAGTTCTTTTAAATGTGACAACTTACAAACCACTGAAGGAATTTTAATGAAACTGAACGCAATTACTCAGTACTGACTATATATGAACTGGTTAGATTTTATTTTCATGTGACCAAAGGCACAAAGGTTGAGGTCCCAAAATTTCCAGACGTTATGTGTCCACTTCAACCTCGTTTCCCCAGAGATCTCAACCATCCATTATTAATCCAGTTCGTTATAAGGAGGCATCGTTTGACGTCTCACCGTCGGCTTGTTCTCACAACATTCAGGGTTTGGACGTGAAACCTCACGTGATGCTTGAACATGCGTTTCAGGACTTTTAGAGATGCTTCACCCCTTTTTTCTTTTCTTTGAAAACAGAAGCGTCTCGCTTTTCTTTATCAGTGAAAGTCCATCCGTCCATCGTCTCAGGAGACGGACTGAGTTCAAGAAAAAGATAAGACGAACAAATGAAGCTTTGTCTTTTCCAAACTGCTCTTCTGAGTTTCTTTACAAGACGTTTCATCATTCTGATATGATTCTAGTGTTTGTTCATTCAAACATTCCTTCTGTCTGAACAGATGCCGGCTCAGAGAGGCCCACCTTGCTGCCCGGCGTGTCCCAGGAGAAGTGCTCTGACCGGGGCAGAGGCAGACAGGAACATTGGGGGGAGGTTAGAATAGAGTTTCTCACTCAGCAGAAAGAAAGAAAAAGGTGAAGAAGAGGACAAGAGAATGAAGGAGATCATTATTTAGAATTTGGACCAAATCTTTGTGGAAAATCTTCTTTAAAAGATAAATTAATGATGGAAACGATTTAATCGGGAAGTAAAACGTGGTCGTTTCTGAAAATATATTTACATATTTAAAAAAAAAGACAAATAACAGAAAGTTTTAAATGTATTGATTTATAATGTTTATCCATAGAACTGGAATTACGTTATTTATCAGTGTTACATCATCAGAGTCACAGATTCTAACGACCAGAATATTAATTCTTGAAATGTAGACCCTCCACCTTTGCTCTGAAAATCGTTCCACAGTTTTCTGTCCTATTAAAACTGAATCTATATCTATGTAGTTTAATATTATAAAGTACAGATTAGATTCTACACATTTTAAATATTTCATTCAATTTTATTTAAGTTGGATTAAACATATAAACAGGATTTTTTTTTTTTTTTTTATTTCTGGACCGTAAGCCAAAACTTTTCCCTTGAGTTTTAAAAAGTAAGGCTCATACAAAGCTGTACCTATTTTATGGAGTTTTCTTCTACGAGCCGAGCCTCTCTGACTGGAGTTAGAATAAAAAAGATAAACAAAAAATTAATGCAGATAATAAAAGGCAACTTATTCTTTAGTTTGACAAAATACAAACTGGTAAATCCTGACATTTATCTGAAAATCACAAAAAATGTTTGCATGATGCAGGTTTTAAGTTGAAGGTCTGTTGATCTCTTCTGGTGCTGGCCAAGGGAAACTCTACTGATGCATGAAAACTTAGGATCTAGAAATCTATGGTCAGATGTTGAAGGACAAAACTCCAGAAAGTCTTTCAGGTAAGAATCCTTCAGGACTTCTAACTGTCAGGAAAAATGGTTCCTTACAGTTCCGTTCCGTCATCTTCCGCTTGTTCCGGGGTCGGGTAGCGGGGGCAACAGCCTCAAACGGGCAGCCCAGGCCTCTCTCACCCCGGCTGCATCCTTTAGCTCACCTGGAAGGATCCCAAGTCGTTCCCCGGCCAGCTGTGAGGCATAGTCTCTCCAGCGGGTCTGGGGTCTGCCCCTTGGTCTCCTCCCGGTGGGACGTGCCCGAAACACCTTGCCCGCGAGGCGCTCGGAACCACTCCATCTGGCTCCTCTCGACCTGGAGGAGGAGCGGCTCGACACCGAGCTCCTCCCGGATGGCAGAGCTCCTCACCCGATCTCTGAGTGAGAGCCTAGCCACCCTGCGGAGGAAGCTCATTTCGGCCGCTTGTACCTGCGATCTCATTCTTTCGGTCACCACCCACAGCTGGTGACCATAGGTGAGGGTAGGAATTAAGATCCTGGTTACCATGGTGAGGGTAGGAATGTAGATCCTGGTTACCATGGTGAGGGTAGGAACGTAGATCCTGGTTACCATGGTGAGGGTAGGAACGTAGGTCCTGGTTACCATGGTGAGGGTAGGAACGTAGATCGACTTGTAAATTGAGAGCTTTGCTTTTCGGCCCAGCTCTTTCTTTACCACAATGGACCGATGCAGCGTCCTAGTTATTGCTGATGTCGCACCGATCCGCCTGTCGATCTCCCGCTCCATCCTTCCCCCACTCATGAACAAGACCCAGAGATACTTAAACTCCTCCACTTGGGGCAGGACCCTGTTCCTGATCCGCAGGGGGGCATTCCACTCTTCTCCGGGTGAGGACCATGGTCTCGGATTTGGAGGCGCTAATTCCCATCCCGGCCGCTTCACACTCGGCAGCAAATCGATCCAGTGAGAGCTGGAGATCACGGTCCGATGAAGCCAACAGAACCACATCATCCGCAAAAAGCAGAGATCCGATCCTGAGGTCACCAAACTGGATCCCTCCAACGCCTCGGCTGCACCTAGATATTCTGTCCATAAAGGAGATGAACAGAATCGGTGACAAAGGGCAGCCACGGAGTCTAACTCTCACTGGAAATGGAATCGACATACGTTCCTAACAGTGAGAGATTAAAAAATTCATTTGCTTTTCCAAGCTCTACTAATGTTCCTACAAAGAGTAGATTACCGGGATGGATTCACTGTACAGATCTGTTCCGTTTTAATCAGCAAAGTTCTATAAGTCACTCCTAAAAAAATCTGATTGGAAACATACAGTACGTGTACAGTACAAAATCCTTCTGTGTATGCAGGAAGTATCTATTTTTCAACATAAATACCTGTGGCTTGTAGCCCAGTGCTGATTGTATATCAAACAGAGCAGATGAGGCCAATAGTCCAGAAAATATGGTATTCAACAAACCGTCAAACAATCGTCCCCCGCCTTCTTTGTAACCGTGCAAACTTTATTGAGCTTGTTTGGAGGTTCTAGCAGGGGCTACTGGTATACCGATGGATGGTCGTCCGCTGCGGGGGGACATCGTCCGCTGCCACCGAGCGCAGAGCTTCGGGAGGGACACACATGGACCGGTGAGGGAGGAAGGGGACACCCGCCTCGCCAGCCAGATCAGCCGAATCAACCCTAGCGATCAATGGGGTGACAGATGTCGCAGCCAGATCGCCCTTTATTATTGATGGAGGATTCACGAGACCTTGATCTTTGATTGGATGACCCCAAAAACCTGATCAGTTAATCTATTGTTGGTCCTGGTTAACTGTGAGGGTTTAGTTTATCCTGTTCAGTCAGGTTTTCACGGTCATGCAATCAAGGATCAAAGTGGCAAAATTTAAAATTCTAAAATATAAAACTTCCCTTTTTGTTGCTTAGAAACTTTTACGCTGATGACACTTTCATCTACTGCTTCAAATCAAACACAGCCAAGATTAATCTTGTTTTACAAGATGACTTTGACACTTTTTAACGGTCGCTTTCGTCCAATAAACATCTAAATAAATCAAAATCATGTTATTTTAAATAAAAACACTTGACCTAATTAGAAACATGATTAATCTCTGTTCCTCAGACGCTTCGCCACTTGCTTCAGTTGCTGTTTGGATCGAGTCTGATTTCTCTTTTAAAAACACGTCCACAGATTTGTTACCAACCTCTGTAACTGTCTGAAAACACTATCATTCAATCAACTGGGGCCTCCTCGCTTTAGCATACAGGCGACACGGGCGGAGGCGGCGCTGCGGGTGGCGGAGGCGGTGCTGCGGGTGGCGCAGGCGCAGCTGCAAGAGCAGGCGGAGGCACAGAAGGAGGCGGAGCTCCAGCTGGACGAGGAGAAGCGGAGAAGCAACGACCTCCAGGAGGCGTTAAAACTACAGGCGCATAAGAGCGTCTCGTAGATCAGCGTTAAACAGGAGCAGTACGAGAAGGCGGCGTCGGCGTTGGAGCAGAAGATGGAGGACCTGAAGGTCCAGTTGAAAGGGGTCCGTTTGGTTTTTCAGGAGAAGGTCCACCAGCTGAAGGACGCGATGGAGCGCAGGAACAAAACCAGCGCCATGCTGAAGGACGTCTACGTGGAGAACGCGCAGCTGATGAAGGCGCTGGAGGTCACCGAGCGGCTGCAGAAGGTCGCGGAGAGGCGGAGCTTCCTGATGGAGGAGAAAGTGGGAGCGCTCAACGCGTTGCTACGGGAGATCGTGCCCGCCACGCTCGCTACATAGCCACACCCACTTCTCGTTTGAGTCACAGGACCTGATGACCTGTCGATCACGCAGATCGGAGCCATTTTTTTTTTTATTAAAAATGGCCGAACGTGGTCACAGACGGACTGTTGTCATGGCGACGACCTCTAACCAGGCAGCCATGTTTGTTTTATGTTTGTTTTTTTCTATTAAACTTGTGCCAAACTGAATCATGGGAAATGTAAAAAAAAAAAATCTTCTGATAAAGCTGCTCAGTTACTGCTTCCTGTCTTAGATTAGGCGTCATTTATGAATTTAAGGAACTACCATAATTATTCCTGTTAAAGTAAAACTTTTCTGTAGACATTGTGTTTGAGAAGCACCAGAGACGTGATGAACCGAGGATGAGAGCTCAGAGAGACAGAATAACAAGGAGAATAAAGGAAACAGGAGGATGAGAGGGGGGCATTAAACACGCTTCAACACAGAACCTCCTTTTTGGCATTTTAAGTGGTCTCTTTGTCCTCCTCCATAGTCTCCTTCCCTCCTTTTCTCCCTGTCCTTTCCTGCGCCCTTTTAACAGTAACCAGAGAGGCCTGGAACAATGGTGGGAGAAAGAGAGTGAGATGGACAGAGATAGTAGGAGACATAAGGAGGAGAGGGGCTTACAGAGCACTGGTTAGGAGATAAAAACTGTCTCCTGGATGTAAGAGAATCCCTCTTCCTCAGCAGATAAGGAGAGAGCAGGTTTATCTGGTAACGCCTGATAGAGCTGGACAACCAGGAGGGGCGGTAGCGGCTTTGTGTGTGTGTTTGTTTCCATCTTCGGTCTGTTTCTCTGCAAGTTTCACAAGAAAAAGTGGCACAGAATTTTTGGCAGGATGTTGAGTTTCACGCACACGGACACGCTTTAGAGAAAATTTACTTGACGGGTGAAACAGAAATGAGAGAATCAGAAAAAAATGGTGGAAAAAAATCTGAAGCATCACGTGTGACCACCTGATTAATCATTCCATCATTAGATAAATCAACCATTCATCAATCATCTGGTAATGTCTAATCATTTATTGAGTGTGATTTTCTGGTCTGAAATCAAAACATCAGTTGAATATTTGATTTTTATTAAACATGTCTGTTAGCTGAGCCAAAAAGCAAAGCTCTCAATTTACAAGTCGATCTACGTTCCTACCCTCACCATGGTCACCAGGATCTATGTTCCTACCCTCACCATGGTAACCAGGATCTACGTTCCTACCCTCACCATGGTAACCAGGATCTATGTTCCTACCCTCACCATGGTCACCAGGATCTATGTTCCTACCCTCACCATGGTAACCAGGATCTACGTTCCTACCCTCACCATGGTCACCAGGATCTACGTTCCTACCCTCACCATGGTCACCAGGATCTATGTTCCTACCCTCACCATGGTAACCAGGATCTACGTTCCTACCCTCACCATGGTCACCAGGATCTATGTTCCTACCCTCACCATGGTAACCAGGATCTACGTTCCTACCCTCACCATGGTAACCAGGATCTACGTTCCTACCCTCACCATGGTAACCAGGATCTATGTTCCTACCCTCACCATGGTAACCAGGATCTACGTTCCTACCCTCACCATGGTAACCAGGATCTACGTTCCTACCCTCACCATGGTCACCAGGATCTATGTTCCTACCCTCACCATGGTAACCAGGATCTATGTTCCTACCCTCACCATGGTAACCAGGATCTACGTTCCTACCCTCACCATGGTAACCAGGATCTACGTTCCTACCCTCACCATGGTAACCAGGATCTATGTTCCTACCCTCACCATGGTAACCAGGATCTACGTTCCTACCCTCACCATGGTAACCAGGATCTACGTTCCTACCCTCACCATGGTAACCAGGATCTACGTTCCTACCCTCACCATGGTAACCAGGATCTACGTTCCTATCCTCACCATGGTAACCAGGATCTATGTTCCTATCCTCACCATGGTAACCAGGATCTACGTTCCTACCCTCACCATGGTAACCAGGATCTATGTTCCTACCCTTACCATGGTAACCAGGATCTACGTTCCTACCCTCACCATGGTAACCAGGATCTACGTTCCTACCCTCACCATGGTAACCAGGATCTATGTTCCTACCCTCACCATGGTAACCAGCTGTGGGTGGTGACCGAAAGAATGAGATCGCGGGTACAAGCGGACGAAATGAGCTTCCTCCGCAGGGTGGCTGGGCTCTTACTCAGAGATTGGGTGAGGAGCTCGGTGTTGAGCCGCTCCTCCTCCAGGTCGAGAGGAGCCAGATGGGTGGTTCGGGCATCTGGTCAGAATGCCCCCCGAGCGCCTCGCGGGCGGGGTGTTTAGGGCACATTCCCCCGGGAGGAGACCAAGGGGCAGACCCCAGACCCACTGGAGAGACTATGTCTCACACCTGGCCGGGGAACGACTTGGGATCCTTCCAGGTGAGCTGGAGGATGCAGCCGGGGAGAGAGAGGCCTGGGCTGCCCGTTTGAGGCTGTTGCCCCCGCGACCCGATCCCGGAACAAGCGGAAGATGACGGAACGGAACGGAATGTCTGTTAGGTTTTTTTTTTGTTTGACATCCTGTTTTCTTCAACTAGAAAATGTAAACCCTGAAATATAATTTAAAAAAAATTTGCCCCATAAAGCTTCATAAAGAAAAATGACATTTCGACAATTACTTGTTTCCCCTGAAGCTTTTTTTTAAAATTAAAAAATAACAGTTAAAATTCAAAGTTATTTGTGATAATATAACTGTAGTCTCTAATAACACAATATCGATTCATTATCTAATCGATATCAATTCAATATCAAATCGATATTGATTTGATATCGATTTGCCTGCATGATATCGATATAACATGCAGCCCTGCCCCTGACTGCCATATCTTTGTAGAAATCAGTAGATGAACTTCATCCTGGAGGAAACCGGGGTGTCTATGGGCAAAGAGGAGAGCTACCAGTGATGAGATGAGGGTCTCTGGACAGAAAATAAATAAAAAAATCTGTGATAGGATATGTGGATATATCTAAAGCCTGCTCAGTCTGACAGAGAACAGTGAAGAGAAACAGATGGATTTAGAAAACAGAACCCCAATGTTTCATCAGGGTCCACTCATCTGATTATTTTTCTCATAATAGCCACCATAATTTCTGCAATATAAGGCATATAGGCTGTGAATGGATTATTTTAAATTTGTTTTTCATGTATAGAGCATCTACTCGTTGCTTTCGGTTCCAGTTTGTCTAAACCAGGGGTGGACAAACTTTTTGG
This sequence comes from Neostethus bicornis, assembly GCA_902685375.1. Taxonomy (NCBI): domain Eukaryota; kingdom Metazoa; phylum Chordata; class Actinopteri; order Atheriniformes; family Phallostethidae; genus Neostethus; species Neostethus bicornis. The sequence continues at coordinate 2,345,294 of LR738558.1, forward strand.
TTTGCGAGCCTCATTGAGTTCTAACATTTGACAAGGGGGCGGAACAGGATTAGATGGATGGTATGCTTTGGTAACCACTAGATTAGACTGATAGAATGGTACTCTAGATTTTAAACAAGCGCTAAATGTAACATCAGTTGCACTGAAGAAAAGACAGGAAACAGAGATGGAGGTAGCAGAGATGAAGATGCTGAGGATCTCTCTGGGAGTGACCAGGATGGACAGGATCAGAGGAACAGCACATGTTAGAGGTTTTAAAGTCAGAGAGGTCAGACTGAGATGGTTTGGACATGTGCAGAGGAGAGAGAGAGAGTACATCAGAAGAAGGATGCTGGGTTTGGAACCACCAGGAAAGAGGACTAGAGGAAGACCAAAGAGGAGGTTCATGGATACAGTGAAGGAAGACATGAAGATAGTTGGTGTGACTGAAGAGGATACAGCAGATAGGGTTAGATGGAAGAAACTGACTTGCTGTGGCGACCCCTGAAGGGAAAAGCCAAAAGAAAAAGAAGAAGAGTGTTAAATTTCAAATCTAGCGGCGTTAGGTCTGAAATCTAGTGCGATAGCGCTTAAAAACATGCATTTAGAGGCGCTAGTTTTAAGAGCTCAATGTAACATTTTGCTTGTTTTTAACATCTAACACACTTGTTTACGTGCGTGTATTGGCCCCGATGGCTTTCCATATCATACAATGCTCCATCTATTGAGGACATGTCAGAATTGCAGGAGAAATAAAACACTAACAAGGTTTATTTATTTAATTTTTTGAAGTTTGGTGGGTCGGAATTAAACGTTTAACTGACCACATGTGGCCCGCAGGGCGCAGTTTGCTCATGGCTGGTCTAAACTGTGACCTTCTCATGTTTTTCCTTCTGAAACTGTTTGGTCTTCTTTACTTGGCGCAGGTCATCTTGTTCTTTCCTTTACTTCTGTAACATTGATTCATTAATATTGAATTCTGTTCCCATGTTCTTCTGCAGGGCTAACAGTCTTGATTGGTTACTCAGTGTTGTAGATGTGTCTTTTCAAAGAATCCATTTTGGGGTCTTTATACACACACAATAAGTGTGTGTCTGGAATTCCAACAATACCTTTACCAATGTTTTGACCGCGTTACTTCAACGAAGGCTCCTGACTACGGTAGCCATAATTATCATGATAATAATTATTAGCCATAATTCATCAGTCCCTCCTGTTTCTTTACATCCATTCATTCAGTCTGAGATGTTTGTGTGTTGTCGGTGTGTGTTTGTGTGTGTGTGTTTGCCCCACCATGTACAGTAAAGACAGCTCCCACAGCCTACTAATGATCCCCTCCAGGTCCAAAGGGGCCAGTTAGCACGAACACATGTCTGAGCTCACACACAAACACTAAACGCCTTTAGGGGCACCGGAACAGCAAATCCCTCTAATACACATTCCAACATACAGCAGCTTTCTAAACAGGTCAGAGGTCCCCGCCGTTGGCACCTTGTATAGAGTTTTTACAGCCACACACACTTTTTTCTTTCTCAATCTCTCTTTTCTATATTTTCTCACCTTTTTACTTGTTCTTATTTTACACACACATACCTGTAAGCTCTGTTTAATGGGCGTGTGTGTGTGTCTTTTACAGTTTTGTTCCCATGGTTTTAGCTTCACAAAGTAGGGCAATGGGGCAGATCCATTTCTGTCCTCCATCACTTCCTCTGAAACTCAAACAAGAAAGAGTTCATCCAATCACATTAAGGCTTTAAAGATGAAACACGCATCAAATACCAGATAAAAATGAGACATTCAGGGTCAAATAAAAATATGTAGGAAATTAGATCAATATTCTTATTAAAATTTGTCATTTTTTATTTACATTAATTCTTATTTTCATCCATTCAATTTAAAATAATGTTTTTAGGTCTACGTTTACAGAATCTGGAGTAGCCATTAAACCCTCAAGCTGTCTGTTTTGAACTTCCAAAACACACAATATCTCACAAACGACCAGAGAGATTTTAATAGAACTACTTACAGCTACTTTGTACCCAACAGACGGGAAGCCCAGGCATCTCTCACCCTAGCTCCATCCTCCAGCTCACCTGGAAGGATCCCGAGTCGTTCCCCAGCCAGCTGTAAGACATAGTCTTTCCAGCAGATCCGGGGTCTGCCTCTTGGTCTCCTCCCGGTTAGACGTGCCCGAAACACCTCTCTGGCGAGGTGCTCATAGGCATCCTGACCAGATATCTGAGCCACCTCATCTGGCTTCTCTCAAATTGGAGGAGAAGCAGGTCGACACCGAGCTCCTTCTGGATCACAGAACTCCTCATTCGATCTCCGAGTGAGAGCCCGGCCACCCTGGAAGGAAGCTCATTTCGGCCGTTTTTATCTGCAATCTCATTCTTCCGGTCACCACCCACAGCTGGTGACCATGGTGAGGGTAGGAAGGTAGATCCTGGTGACCATGTTGAGGGTAGGAACGTAGATCCTGGTTACCATGGTGAGGGTAGGAACGTAGATCCTGGTGACCATGTTGAGGGTAGGAACATAGATCCTGGTTACCATGGTGAGAGTAGGAAGGTAGATCCTGGTTACCATGGTGAGGGTAGCAACATAGATCCTGGTTACCACGGTGAGGGTAGGAACATAGATCCTGGTTACCATGGTGAGAGTAGGAAGGTAGATCCTGGTTACCATGGTGAGGGTTGGAACATATATCCTGGTTACCATGGTAAGGGTTGGAACATAGATCCTGGTTACAATGGTGAGGGTAGGAACATAGATCCTGGTTACCATGGTGAGGGTAGGAACGTAGATCCTGGTTACCATGGTGAGGGTAGGAACGTAGATCCTGGTTACCATGGTGAGGGTAGGAATGTAGATCCTGGTTACCATGGTGAGGGTAGGAACAGAGATCCTGGTTACCATGGTGAGAGTAGGAACGTAGATCCTGGTTACCATGGTGAGGGTAGGAACGTAGATCCTGGTTACCATGGTGAGGGTAGGAATGTAGATCCTGGTTACCATGGTGAGGGTAGGAACGTAGATCCTGGGTACCATGGTGAGGGTAGGAATGTAGATCCTGGTTACCATGGTGAGAGTAGGAACGTAGATCCTGGTTACCATGGTGAGGGTAGGAACATAGATCCTGGTTACCATGGTGAGGGTAGGAATGTAGATCCTGGTTACCATGGTGAGAGTAGGAACGTAGATCCTGGTTACCATGGTGAGGGTAGGAACATAGATCGACTTTTAAATCAAGAGCTTTGCTTTTCGGCTCAGCTCTTTCTTCACCACAACGGACCAATGCAGCATCCTAGTTATTGCAGATGCTGCACCGATCCGGCTGTCGATCCCCTGTTCCATCCTTCCCCTACTCGCGAACAAGACCCCAAGATACTTAAACTCTTCCACTTTTCTTTTTAAGGAAAACAAAAACTTTGCAAAATCATCCAATTAATCAGAAATGTCTTTCATGGACCCTTTAAATTGGTATTGGCGTTGGTTTTAACGTTAACGTAATGAGTCAGGCCTTTCTACACATCTTCATAGATATCCATCTGTTCACATCATGAATGGAACTAAAGCTGAGTTTGACAATCCAGCTCTAAAAGTTAAAGAGATTGAGAAAGTTTGGAAAAGACCACCTTTTGAATCTTCTTGGAAGGTCAAGCAAACCTCAGCTGTTTTCTCCACGTCTGCATTACGCATTCCCAGTTTTATCACGCTGCTGGTATTCGTTGCTTAATGCCGTGAATTCCCTGAAAAGTCCTTCAAACAAACTCTGACTGGACTCTGACTTCCTCTAGCTGAGTGGTCCTTGCTGGGATGTTCTCAGTATGTCTCCTCTTAAAAGCCAACGAGCTCGTTCTGAGGATTTACTGCAGAGCCATGTGGTGTCCAGGAGATCTTTGCAAAGATGTCTGAACGACCCGGTGTGATCAATAAAACGATTCGTAATGCTGCATGCGGAGCCGCTTTTATGATTCACTCGCTCCATTTTTATCGCTGGAATTTACACTTTATTAGTCGGTTTATCGGGGAAAATAGCAGGAGGTAAAAATGGAGGAATAAACAGAAAATAAACAGAGACAGCTGAGCTCACAGGCATCTGGTGTTTTAGATGCAAACAGCTGTGCAGGTGAGCGTTTGAAAATTCACCTCCGTGTCACCATCTTGAAAATAAACCCATCCATCAATCCATCGATCCGACCAACCTCAGCATCCATCCTTCCATTACTTCATCTACTGGATTTATTTACTCATATTTACAAAAAAATAAAACAATAAATACGTGTTAACAATAACTAAACAAACTCAGAGCAGCCTCGGACGGGAAGCCTTAGCTCACCTTTCGGTCGCTTGTATCCATGATCTCGTTCTTTCGGTCACCATGCACAGCTGGTGACCATAGGTCAGGGTGGGAACGTAGATCCTGGTTACCAAGGTGAGGGTAGGAACATAGATCCTGGTTACCATGGTGAGGGTAGGAACGTAGATCCTGGTTACCATGGTGAGGGTAGGAACATAGATCCTGGTTACCATGGTGAGGGTAGGAACATAGATCCTGGTTACTATGGTGAGGGTAGGAACATAGATCCTGGTTACTATGGTGAAGGTAGGAACATAGATCCTGGTTACCATGGTGAGGGTACGAACGTAGATCCTGGTTACCATGGTGAGGATACGAACGTAGATCCTGGTTACCATGGTGAGGGTAGGAACATAGATCCTGGTTACCATGGTGAGAGTAGGAACATAGATCCTGTTTACCATGGTGAGGGTACGAACGTAGATCCTGGTTACCATGTTGAGGGTAGGAACGTAGATCCTGGTTACCATGTTGAGGGTAGGAACATAGATCCTGGTTACCATGTTGAGGGTAGGAACATAGATCCTGGTTACCATGGTAGGGGTAGGAATGTAGATCCTGGTTACCATGGGGAGGGTAGGAACATAGATCCTGGTTACCATGGTAGGGGTAGGAACGTAAATCCTGGTTACCATGGTGAGGGTAGGAACCTGGATCCTGGTTACCGTGGTGAGGGTAGGTACGTAGATAGACAATGATCTCAGATTTGGAGCTGCTCATTCACATCCTGGTCCCTTCACACTCGGCAGCAAATCGATCCAGTGAGAGCTGGATTTATTGTTTTTTATCAAAGAAAACCTTTTCTCTAAATATGAGTTTGTCTGAATATAAAATTTTGACCCTTAGGGTACTTACTGTAAGTGTGGCACCAGCTGCGTTCTGCCCTTCCCTCTCGCTCTGCACCCCATGCTCTTCCAATGAATGGAAAACAATACTGACTGTTTATGCTTGCAGCAGATATACTGCTTCTGGTTTCGCTGTATTTTATATCAAACCCCTGGAAGGCCAAACGAATGATGGACCTCGCGTGCGATATGTAACTCTTAATGATGATGTCGCTGGCTGCATCTCAGAACAGGGAGTTAAAAACTTATCGGTCTTTTTATTTAATCCTCTTTAACCCTGCATATGTAACATCATTTTAAAACCGTTCAGTCTTTAGTTTTCTTAAATACACCACAAATATGGCTATTACTCTCCCAGATGTTGGCCCTCATTCAGTCAAAGTGGAAAATCTTTCCTTTGGTCCGCACATTGCAGGTCCATCACCAAAACCTGGCAAAACCTTTTAAAAGATCAATAAAAAAATTATTAGGATCATTTTAGCCCACCTTGCCAAAGCTTTGATGTCTTTAGTGGAAAAATGAAATTCATTAAAAACCGCAGCGTGCTCTACTACTGTTCAACATCGAGCTTTTTAAAATCAGATTATAGGACTTACTTTTTAAAGAGGACATAAAAATGTCATCTTTTCCAAAGAGATTGATCCAGTTTTGATGGTCTAAGACTCTCGTAATGCTTTTTATTAACCACAATCACACAGTCCTTTAAAAGAATATTTACCTGCTGAGTCCAAATGGAAAGCTTATAAAAGTGGACATGGAATTTTTGTTAAAGTTAAGCCCCTGGAGGAAAATAAAAAATGGTGTTGTGTAATATGAGAAATCACATTTCGTCTGGGTGACAGAAAATAAAAACAACGTATTAGCACTAACAAAGAAACAATAAACAGTACAAACGAAACAACTGTTTTTATGACACGAACATGTGGCTGAATATTGCTTGGGTTGAGAATGGCACAGGCATGCATCTCTACTGCCATGAAGTGTTGTGACTGTCATAAACAAGTACATAATAAAATGGTGTACCAGTTTCCTGACGAGATCTTCGACCATCGAGATCTGCGACTTTGCGCCTCTGCACATGCCCAGAAGGCTCCCCCTCCCTTCCAGATAATCTTACCATCAAGATCTGTTACCTAACCACTGAGATCTGCGACCTGCCGTACTTCTATTGGAATTAGCGTTAGGGTTAGTTTTCGGAATTCCGATCTATCAAGATTTGTGACCGGTCGCAGATCTCGATGAGGCTGCAGATCTCGACAGAACACCGGCCCCTCAGTGGTGAATATGATCGTCAGTGTATTCCTAAATGAGACAATCCCAAAATGACCACTAGTAAGGGTAGGAATATACTGACAATTGAGAGCTTTGACTTTTGCCAGGGTCTTTCTTCTTCGTGACAAAGGGATGCTAAAGTCTTCATGACCATAGACAGCTTACCCACCTCTCTATGAATCTCCTCCTTCATCTATTCATCATTCTTTAACGAAACTCAGGGAGTCTTCAGCTCTACAACCTCAGAGAGAGTATGCCACCCTTTTCTGATTGAGGACCATAGATAGAACATAGATGTGTGAGGCTAAAGAAACTGACTTTTCTGATAACCTTCCAAACACAATGAAAAACATTTGTGCATCTCTGGCTCGCTGGTGAATTTTTACAGCAGTTTTTGGCACTTCAGTTTAGAACTTGAAGTAACCCAGAAAGTCAAATTTAACCTGAAGAAATGTGGTGTGTGAAATTTAAGTCCACTTTTAGTAGTGGAAGCATTTCTTTTCCTAGCAGGGCTGTCAGAAGGAATGACTTCTCACCTTGCAAATAACCCAGATGGACGGGTTTCATGGCTTTGATACGTGTTTGTGTGTTTCCAGTGCAGGGAGAAGAAACGAGCTCTTCAGATACTAAAAGAAAGAGGGAGACTTTGGACAGACGACAAACTTCGTGCAATTTTCGACTGACCAGTGTATTCAGTTGGGCTTTAACATTTTGGTCTAGATATGGCCGTCTTAGGAAACCAGTCACGGTTCTGAAAGAAACTACAAGTAAATCCAAATTTTCTGGAATATTTATGAATTTGACATCAAAAACCAAACCACCTAAATTTAGTTTTTATGTTTCCGCCCACTGATTGTGACAGAGGCATCAAGCGCCCAGGCTCTCCATGCTTCTGTAACACTTTTGTCAACGTGATATCTCCCAAACCTGGGGAAGGGATTTTAATTAAACTACAAATAGGTACTCAATACCAACTGTAGATGAACCTAAAACTTCTTCTTGTTTCCATTCTGACGACCAGAGCAAGTCAGGTTCTTCCATTTAACCCTATCTCCTGCATCCTCTTCGGTCACACCAACTATCTTCATGTCTTCCTTCACTGTATCTATGAACCTCCTCTTTGGTCTTCCTCTAGTCCTCTTTCCTGGTGGTTCCAAACCCAGCATCCTTCTTCTGATGTACTCTCTCTCTCTCCTCTGCAAACCATGTCCAAACCATCTCAGTCTGGCCTCTCTGACTTTAAAACCTCTAACATGTGCTGTTCCTCTGATCCTGTCCATCCTGGTCACTCCCAGAGAGATCCTCAGCATCTTCATCTCTGCTACCTCCATCTCTGTTTCCTGTCTTTTCCTCAGTGCCACTGTCTCTAGACTAATCAGCATGGCCGCTCTCACCACACTGTCTCTAGGCCAATCAGCATGGCCGCTCTCACCACACTGTCTCTAGACCAATCAGCATGGCAGCTCTCACCACACTGTCTCTAGACCAATCAGCATGGCCGCTCTCACCACACTGTCTCTAGACCAATCAGCATGGCCGCTCTCACCACACTGTCTCTAGACCAATCAGCATGGCCGCTCTCACCACACTGTCTCTAGACCAATCAGAATGGCGGCTCTCACCACGCTGTCTCTAGACCAATCAGCATGGCCGCTCTCACCACACTGTCTCTAGACCAATCAGCATGGCCGCTCTCACCACACTGTCTCTAGACCAATCAGCATGGCTGCTCTCACCATGGTTTTCTACACTTTCCCTTCCATTTTAGCTGAAACTCTTCTATCACACCTGATACTTTTCTACCTCCCTGCCTGCACACACTTCTTCCCCTCTTTTCCACACCTTTCGTTGCTCATTGAATTGAATGAATATACTCATTTAAAACTCCAACCATCAACCTCTCGAGATGGAAGTTTGGTTTTTGTTGTGTAGGAGAGGGAATGAGGAGGATCCAAATGCAGGTTTAACAGTTTATTAAGTGTTGAACAAAGGAATCCACAGCAGAGAGATAACGGCTTCAGGCAGTGCTGGATGGCCAAGAGGAAGGGCTGAAGGTTCCACTAGAATCGTTGAAGACCTGACAGAGACTGTGGGTGACACCAGGTCTTTTACAGCCACCGGTAAGTCTGTGCAGCTGGGAGCAATCAGCCAATCCTCCCGTTAGAAGCCATCCAGCACCTGTGAGTTTTGGGGGAGAAAAAAAACAAACAAGCAGGCCTAAAAGGCCTCACACCACAGTACCCCCCCCTCTACGGACGCCACCTGGCGGACCACCAGGCCTGTCCGGAAAGCGGCGGTGAAAGTCCCGGACCAAGCCAGGGGCCAGGATCGCTGAACGGGGCACCCAGCACCGTTCCTCCGGGCCATAACCCTCCCAGTCCACGAGGTACTGTAGACCCCGACCTCGGCGACGAACATCCAAAAGACGGTTGACCGTGTACGCATCCGAGCCGTCGACAAGGCGAGGAGGTGGAGGGGGAGCAGAAGGAGGCTGGAGGGGACTGGTAGAAACCGGTTTGATCTGAGAGACGTGGAACACAGGATGTACCTTCATGGAAGAGGGCAGGGCGAGCTTTACCGAGACCGGGTTGACCAGCCGCAGGATCCGGAAAGGGCCAATGAAGCGGGGTGAAAGCTTGCGAGACTCTGCCCTGAGGGGAATGTTCCTGGTAGACAGAAGGACAGACTGACCAACCTGATATGCTGGGGCTGGCTGACGGTGGCGATTAGCTTGGTGCCGAGCCCGGCCGCAGGCCTGTTGGAGGGCCCTCCTAGTTTTCCTCCAGATCCGACGACACCGTCTGATATGGAGCTGCACCGAAGGGACGGCCAGCTCCTGTTCCTGATCCGGGAACAATGGGGGTTGGTAACCCAGAGAAGCCTCGAACGGGGACAATCCTGTGGAGGAACTAACTTGGGAATTATGGGCATACTCAATCCACGGGAGATGAGACGACCACGTGGACTGGGCAGAGGCCAACACGCACCGTAATGTGGATTCCAGGTGTTGGTTAGCCCGCTCCGACTGGCCGTTGGATTGGGGGTGGAAGCCAGATGACAAGCTGACGGAAGCCCCCAGCGCCTTACAGAAGGACCTCCAAACAGCTGATGTGAATTGCGGACCCCGGTCAGAGACTATGTCCAGAGGGATACCATGCAGACGGAACACATGGGTCACCATGAGCTGGGCAGTCTCCAAGGCTGAAGGGAGTTTAGGAAGAGGCACCAGATGTACAGCTTTGGAGAATCGGTCCACAATCGTGACCACAACAGTGTTACCTTCTGAGGGAGGGAGTCCGGTCACAAAGTCCAGTGCGATATGGGACCAGGGACGACTGGGAACCGGTAGGGGATGGAGCAGCCCCGCAGGAGGACGATGAGGGACCTTGCCCCGGGAACAGGCAGAACAGGCAGCGACAAAATTCCTAGTGTCTGCCTCCATCGTTGGCCACCAGAACCGCCGCTGAAGAAGCGCCATTGTACGGCGAATCCCAGGGTGACAGGACCACCGGGATGCATGTGCCCATAGGAGAACCTGGGAGCGGGCAGAGGATGGCACATACGAACGGTTAGCTGGGCCAGTACCTGGGTCCGGATCATGCTGCAGACCATCCCTTATTGCAGTCTCGATCTCCCAAGTGATTGCCCCAATGACGCAGGAGGGGGGTAGAATGGGCTCCGGCTCCGATCTGGACTGATGACCATCATGCAGGCGGGAGAGGGCGTCAGGTTTGGTATTGCGGTTGCCCGGCCTGTAAGTGAGGGTAAAATTAAAGCGTGTAAAGAACAGCTGCCACCGGGCCTGTCGAGAGTTGAGTCTCTTAGCTGCTTGGATGTAAGCGAGGTTTTTGTGGTCTGTCCAGACCACGAATGGGTGTTCTGCGCCCTCGAGCCAGTGCCTCCATTCCTCGAGTGCCAGTTTGACTGCGAGCAGTTCTCTATTCCCCACATCGTAGTTTTGTTCAGCTGCAGAGAGACGCTTAGAGAAAAAGGCACAGGGATGGAGTTTGCCATCCTCCTGATGGTATTGGGACAGCACAGCACCCACCCCTGAATCCGAGGCGTCCACCTCCACAATAAACTGCCTCAAGGGGTCGGGCTGGACCAGAATGGGGGCCGAGGTAAACCTCTTTTTAAGCTCAGTGAATGCACCCTCTGCTTGGGGAGACCAAACGAACGGTCTGGCTGTGGAAGTAAGCTGGGTAAGGGGAAGAGCTACCTGACTGTAACTGCGAATGAAACGCCTGTAAAAATTTGCGAAACCCAGAAATTGTTGTAGTTTGCGACGGGTGTTGGGTCGAGGCCACTCAGCCACCGCGCTAACTTTTTCGGGGTCCGGGCAAACCTGCCCAGCGTGTACAATAAAACCAAGGAAGTTGACGGACTGAGAATGGAACTCGCACTTCTCAGCCTTTACAAACAGACGATTCTCAAGGAGTCGCTGGAGTACCGCACGGACATGGACGATGTGCTCCTCAACAGTGGGCGAAAAAATAAGAATGTCGTCCAGATAAACAAAGACAAAACGATTAAGGAAGTCACGGAGCACATCGTTAATGAATGCCTGGAAGACTGCGGGAGCGTTAGTTAACCCGAAAGGCATGACCAAGTATTCGAATTGGCCCAGGTGGGTGTTGAACGCCGTCTTCCACTCGTCCCCCTCCCGCATTCGGACGAGATGGTAGGCGCAACGCAGATCGAGTTTTGTAAAGACCCGGGCTCCCTGAAGTAGCTCGAACGCCGAATTAATGAGGGGCAACGGGTATTTGTTGCGAACGGTGATGTTATTAAGACCCCGATAATCGACGCACGGACGGAGGGAACCATCCTTCTTACCCACAAAAAAGGACCCCGCTGCTATGGGTGCCGAGGAAGGGCGGATAAGCCCCGACGCCAGGGACTCATTGATGTACTTCTCCATCGCCCCCCTCTCTGGAGCAGACAGATTGTACAGGCGACTGGCGGGTAAGGTTGCCCCAGGGAGGAGGTCGATGGCGCAATCATATGGCCGATGAGGCGGGAGAGATTGTGCCCTCTCCTTACTGAAGACCTCTTTGAGGTCATGTTACTCTGCCGGGATAGACGCAACGTCCACCGGGTCGATTGAGCCTACCGTGTCAGAAGAGACGGTTGTCACGGCAGATTGGAGGCAAGTTGCATGGCACTGATTGCTCCACCCGACGATACGCCGGTTTTGCCAGTCGACCTGTGGATTGTGCAACCTAAGCCAGGGGAAACCTAACACAAGGGGTGAGCCGGGTGAAGAAATAACGTTAAACGAAAGGTGCTCACGGTGATTACCCGATACCACCATCTCCAACGGAGAGGACTGGTGGGTCACCCTGGTGATAACGTGTCCATCGATCGCCGTGGCATTAATGGGTTCTCCGAGTGGTTGGGACTGGAATCCACACTGACGGAGAAAATCTGCGTCGATGAAGTTGCCGTCGGCCCCGGAATCCACCAACGCTTCGACCGGAAAAGAAGAGGAACAACCAGAGGTTAGTGTCACAAGAATCATAAGCCTAGGGGTACCATGACATCTAGTTGTGCCCACCCGTAACGCTAGGTCTACCGGTGGGCCCCGTCTTTTGGGCGACAAGGGCAAGCTGAGAGTAAGTGACTTCTCGACCCGCAATAGAGACACCTCCCTTCTTTTAGTCTAACCTCTCTTTCCTTTTTGGTTAGATGCATCTGTCCCAACTGCATTGGTTCTGTGGAAGGCTGCTCAGCCTCTTGTGGAACAGATGCAAATGCCCTAGGTGGGGGGCAGACCGAGGAAGGCTGTCGATGGCTGTGAACTGGAGTAGGGTGTAGGGCCCGGGTGGTATTTTCATATCGTTTCTCTCTTTGACGATTGTCTAACTGTATTGCCAGCGAAATGAGTTCCTCCAATGTGGATGGGGTCCCCCTGCCAGCTAGCTCATCCTTCAGAGGATCATTCAGGGCATTTAGGAACACCCCTCTTAGTGCCTTCTGTCCCCAGCCAGCCTCTACTGCTAGGGTCCGGAATGAGATGGAGAACTCCGCCACAGATAGAGTTCCCTGGGAAAGGTGGAGTAGACGCTGGGAGGCATCTCCAGCCCGGTCCGGCACCTCGAACATGGTTCTGAATAAACTCAGAAAATCAGATGTTGAGCGATCAGCCAGGGGGGCTGCCGCGTCTTCGGCCTCGGCCCACTCCAGTGCCCTGCCCCGAAGAAGACCCACAATGTACAAATTCTTAACTTTGTCTGATTCGAAGGTCCGCGGTCTTAGAGCAAAGACATTTGAACACTGCAAGAGGAACCCACGACATTTCCCCAGGGTTCCATGGAAAGGTTCCGGGTCCGTAATATGGTGGTCCATGAGTGGGCTGGGCATAGCTGAAGGAGGTGCCGAGGCTGTGGACAGAAAAAGAGAACTTAGATTATTTACTTTGTCTGTTAAAGCCTGTAACTGTGTTTTTAATTGAGTATTTTCGTCCATAAGGGCCTTTATGGCCTGTTGTTGTTGTCCCAGGAATATTCCTTGTCGGGTCAGAATCTCTGACACTGAGGGTGATGCAGAACCCGCTGGATCCATTCTGGTCAGGTCTTCTGTTGTGTAGGAGAGGGAATGAGGAGGATCCAAATGCAGGTTTAACAGTTTATTAAGTGTTGAACAAAGGAATCCACAGCAGAGAGATAACGGCTTCAGGCAGTGCTGGATGGCCAAGAGGAAGGGCTGAAGGTTCCACTAGAATCGTTGAAGACCTGACAGAGACTGTGGGTGACACCAGGTCTTTTATAGCCACCGGTAAGTCTGTGCAGCTGGGAGCAATCAGCCAATCCTCCCGTTAGAAGCCATCCAGCACCTGTGAGTTTTGGGGGAGAAAAAAACAAACAAGCAGGCCTAAAAGGCCTCACACCACAGTTTTTATAAGAATAAAAAAGGGTAAACTCTAGTTGAGAAAAACAAAACCACCTGCACTGACTTTTCCCTCAAGTTTTCCTCGTGCGTTACACTCAATATATTCTCTGCTTTTTCCAATTTTTCTTTTAAATCCCAGTTTCTCTTTTATTCCTGTGAAACAGATTGTGAGAAGCCACTGGCTCACCATTAAAAAGCCAATCGCTGGCTTGGATAAAACACTGGAAGTTCAAGAAAGTCTTATGAAGGGGTTGATGACAGGCTGGGGTGAATTATGAAAGAAAATATGAAAGAATTGGGAAAAAAAAGGTCCAAAATGGGGAAGAAAGACTAGGTAGGGTACACAGAGTAGACAAGGACAAAAGGGCAAATGTGAAGCAAAAGACTTGCCGAGAAGCCAGAAATGGAAGCTCTTTTGAACACGAGTCTTTGAAGAGAACAGCAGTGAATCCCATCAACCATTAATTCAGGCTGATGTGGATTTTACACACATATTTGAGGCTAGTTCATTGGCAGAGAAAATTGGGAATTTGAACCAGCTCAGGATTGCATATAATGGGGGACGAAGCAATATGTGAGTTTTGGGGGAAAGTTGAAGTGAAGGTCAATTAGAGGAGCGTTCAACTTGTCAGCCAACGTTCTCCTTCGTGTTGATAAAACCCAGAAACACAACTGGGATTTTTTCAACTTCAACCCAGTTGAATCAATACCTGTTTTAAACTATTAAAGCATTAGGTGCAGCGCTGCTTCGGTTAGTCTTCCATTTAGTTCTCAGAGTCAAAACGACAAACTGGACACAAGCATAGCAAATATTGTTAATAATTTTATACAGTTTGGATTCTTTTTTCTGTGTAAATTTAATTGTAAAGCACATTTCAAAGTCTGTCCGAGACAGTGGTGGATGAAGTACTCACTTTTTGTACTTAAGTAAAAGTAAAAGTATCAATAAAAAAATCTACTTAAGTAAAAGTACAAAAGTATTTGGTGTAAATTGTACTTTTTAAGTAAAAAGTAAAAGTATTCGACCATAATTCAATTGTTATTTTTTGTGCTATAGCGTGTCACCATGGTAACCAGGATAAATGCTCTCCCGCCTCTTTTGGTCCACAAAAAAAAATAAATAAATAAAATAAAAGGAAAGGGGACAAGTCAAGCTATCCCCTAGAAGGGCCAGTGAATGGGCTCCAAAATGGAGGAAAATGACAGTTATTTTTTAAAATGTTTTGGGGGGGAGGCCCCCAGTCACTATATATTGGCTTTGTCAAAGCCCCACCCCGCCCTTTGGAAAATTCTAGATCCGCCCCTGCTCTGTGTAACGATGGCTCAACTTTTTATTTAGAAGTAAACACAACGAACAACGATCTTCTGACTCTTTTTATTTTGTACTAGATTTGATGTTTTGATTTGATGTGATCTGTAGTGAGAGGAGGGAAGAGGTGGAGGAAAAGCTGGAGAGGTGGAGGTTTGCACTAGAAAGAAGAGGAATGAAGATTAGTCAGAGTAAAACAGAGAACATGTGTGTGAATGAGAGGGATCCAAATGGAAAAGTGAGGTTACAGGGAGAAGAGATAAAGAAGGTGGAAGATTTTAAGTACTTGGGATCAACAGTCCAGAGCAATGGAGAGTGTGGAAAAGAGGTGAAGAAGCGTGTTCAAGCAGGCTGGAACGGGTGGAGAAAAGTATCAGGTGTGATGTGTGATAGAAGAGTCTCAGCTAAAATGAAAGGACAAGTGTACAAAACCGTGGTGAGAGCGGCCATGCTGATTGGTCTAGAGACAGTGTGGTGAGAGCGGCCATGCTGATTGGTCTAGAGACAGTGCCACTGAGGAAAACACACGAAGCAGAGATGGAGGTAGCAGAGATGAAGATGCTGAGGATCTCTCTGGGAGTGACCAGGATGGACAGGATCAGAGGAACAGCACATGTTAGAGGTTTTGGAGATAAAGTTCGAGAGGCAAGACTGAGATGGTTTGGACATGTACAGAAGAGAGAGAGAGAGTACATCAGAAGAAGGATGCTGGATTTGGAACCACCAGGAAAGAGGCCTAGAGGAAGACCAAAGAGGAGGTTCATGGATACAGTGAAGGAAGACATGAAGATAGTTGGCGTAACCGAAGAGGATGCAGAAGATAGGGTTAGATGGAAGAAACTGACTTGCTGTGGCGACCCCTGAAGGGAAATGCCGAAAGGAGACTAGATTTGATGTTAGGTTTTTGAATGAATGGAAAATGTTTCTCGATTCATTACTTCTTCTTCTGATCAACTGCTTCTTTTGATTTTTGCGATGCAGCTTCAAGATGCGCTAAAAAAAAAACCTGTGTATTTTTCAAATTCCTGAACAAAAATGTAACAAAAAATGTAAAACACACTTTTAAAAGGTAGCGAAGTAAAAGTACAGATATTTGCTCTAAAAATGTAGTGAAGTAAAAGTAAAAGTACCGTTCTTAAATTTTACTTAAGTAAAGTACAGATGCACAATTTTTTTTACTTAAGTACAGTAACGAAGTACATTTACTTCCTTACGTTCCACCACTGGTCCGAGAGCTCAAAATGTTTTGATCATTACTCTTCATAAAAAAACAAAAAAACAAAAACAAAACTGCACATGTCCAAACCATCTCAGTCTGACCTCTCTGACTTTAAAACCTCTAACATGTGCTGTTCCTCTGATCCTGTCCATCCTGGTCACTCCCAGAGAGATCCTCAGCATCTTCATCTCTGCTACAAACATCTCTGTTTCCTGTCTTTTCCTCAGTGACACTGTCTCTCGACCAATCAGCATGGCGGCTCTCACCACACTGTCTCTAGACCAATCAGCATGGCCGCTCTTACCACACTGTCTCTAGACCAATCAGCATGGCGGCTCTCACCACACTGTCTCTAGACCAATCAGCATGGCGGCTCTCACCACACTGTCTCTAGACCAATCAGCATGGCGGCTCTTACCACACTGTCTCTAGACCAATCAGCATGGCCGCTCTCACCACACTGTCTCTAGACCAATCAGCATGGCGGCTCTCACCACACTGTCTCTAGACCAATCAGCATGGCGGCTCTCACCACACTGTCTCTAGACCAATCAGCATGGCAGCTCTTACCACACTGTCTCTAGACCAATCAGCATGGCCGCTCTCACCACACTGTCTCTAGACCAATCAGCATGGCTGCTCACACCACGATTTTCTACACTTTTCCTTTCATTTTAGCTGAAACTCTTCTATCACACATCACACCTGATACTTTTCTCCACCCGTTCCAGCCTGCCTGCACACGCTTCTTCACCTCTTTTCCACACTCTCCATTGCTCTGGACTGTTGATCCCGAGTGACCCAAATTCATAGTGAGGTACTCTAGTGAATAATCATGATTCAGTTTTTATGCATAAGGAGCACATTGTTATTCTGTTCACTTTTGAAAGATTTGAACCACATGTCGTTCCAAATAATGAGCCTGCACCTTTAAGACGATTACCTCCGAACACAAAAGAAACTTTTTCTTGTTAATATTCTGCAGAAAATGTGAATAATTTTTCTGCCTTGAAACACAACTTGAATTTTCTCTTAATGTCTTAAAATTATGTACAAAATACAAGGCATGAGCTGCTGGGTTGTTGGGCAGTGGCCAGCGTTACGAAGAAGCAGAGAAGAATGGATTGCTATGGTTACAGAAACTCGAAACAGTGCTGCCCGTCTGTAAATAAGCTGAACCAAACCTCCCGTCCTGAAAAGACTGGGTATTAATACATGTAGCTGTACGCCCATAATTATCATATTTTTTTGTTAGAACTTACGTAGAAACAAACATTAAAATCTGTCCTGAACTCCTTGGTTTACACTGCTTAGCAACACAGCTAAATTAAAGTCCAGGACAAATAATATCATGTTACAAAATCTGAAACAGATAAGATGCATGTTTGAAAACTAAAAACTCTTTAAAGAATGCAGAGAAATTAGAATTGAATCATGACTGGACTTTAGCGAAAGAAAAAGTCAACATGACCCTCGAGAAAAAAATCAAAGGAGAAGAATGAATAAAGAACGCTTTTTAATTTTACAGCCAGCGTCACTAATTCGACCCTTAAAAAGGTGTTTAATATTTCCAGTGTTGAAATGTTTAAGACCAGCACCCTGCAGGTGTTAAATAAGTCTGTTTTCTTAGTGAGTAACGTTTCATATTTCAGTCTCGTTTCGTTCCCGTGGCAACAAAATAAGCAAATACTTCTTTTGCGGATCAATGGCTTTTTGTTTTGGTGATATGGAGACATCAGGAGAGTCAAATCCAGCCAGATTAAAGGTTTTAAGAAATGTTATTTTCTCTCATGATTTACTAAGACCTGATCTCTAAACAAGTCCCTGTGAGAATTGGGTAATAACATTTGTTGGCGTTACTCTTCGAAACCAACCAAAAGGGGGGAACTCAACCAATTCTCTCAAAATTTTATGCAAGCTTTTACCCACAGGTTTCCAAACTGAAGAAAGATTAATAAAAACAGGGAGGTCTCCATGGATTCCTGGTATCATTTTAACATAATAGTTACCGTATGTCTCTTCCACGGGGAGAGGTTGGCTCAGTGGTAGAATGTCTGTCCTTGGACCGGGAGAAGCTGGTTTGAATCCCACCGAGCAGACACCTAAACCCCTAGTTGCTTCCACCATTGGTGCTATCATGGCTGCCTGCTGTGGTGCAATGCAGCACAGTAATTACCCCGTTGAGGGACTAATAAAGGAATTCTGCTTGTCTTTGAAAACTACTGCCGGTTTAGTTTCTGAAACAGAAATTAAACTTGTTTTGCGTATGAGCCGAGTGTCTTCTCTTGGCTCAGGATGAAGCTTCGTTCAGGAGTTCATAAATTTTTTCAAGTATGAGATCTGGAAATGCACTGTTTTATGTTTTAGTTTCCACACGTTCAGATTATTGGTTGCAGAATTACAGTAAACCCAGTCTTTGGCTGGTGTCCTGGTGCAGCAGCAACAACGTAGACCTCAACACTCAGCAGACAGTGGAGATGATCATGGACTTTAGGAAAGTCACTGTCCATGACCCCCCTTGCACTGACAGACTCCCCCATCACCACTGTAGACTCTTTCCACTTCCTCTGCACCACCATCACACAGGACCTAAAGTGGGAGTCGTCCATCAGGGGATCAAAAAGGCCCAGCAGAGGATGTACTTTCTGCGGCAGTTGAAGAAAGCCAAGCTGCCCGCCCAGATGTTGGTGCAGTTTTACACAGCCATCATCGAGTCTGTCCTCACCTCCTCCATCACAGTGTGGAATGCTGGAGCCACAGCCAGGGACAAACACAGACTGCAGCGCATTGTGCGCTCTGTAGAGAAGGTGATCGGCTACAGCCTTCCATCTCTCGAAGACCTGTATGTCTCTAGGACTCGGGGGCGTGCAGGTCGGATAGCAGCTGACCCTTCGCACCCTGGACATGGACTCCGGGGGGTGCCGGAACCTATCCCGGCTGATTTCAGGCAAGAGGCGGGATGCACCCCGAACAAGCCGCCATTCTGTTATAGCGCCACACACGCAGACAACCATCCACACACACACACATACTCTAGAACAATTTCATAGCGGCCAATCAACCTCACATGCATGTTTTCGGAGGGTGGAAGGAAACTTTCTGTTTCCTATTTTCTCCTACATTATGAGACATTCACAAGAACTTTAAAGACTGTTGTTAAAAACCTTATCAGTTCTGATTGTGTAAGATGAACTACTGTCACAGAACAAAACCTTCCTGTGATTTTCTGAGTTAGTTGAAGTCCTTGTGCAGCACAATGCTGAGGATGTTTTATGAGTCGATAGTAGCCAGTGTTATCTTGTATGCTGCTGTCTGCTGGGGCAGCAGTCTGAGGGGGAGGGACACCAAAAGACTCAACAAAACCATTAGGAAGACTGGACAGGTTGTAGGAGAGGAACTGGATTCTTTGACAGCTCTAACCGAGAGGAGGACGCTGTCCAAAATAAAGACCATACCGGACTTCCCTTTCCATCCTCTCTACAGCCTGATTGAGAGTTACAGGAGACTCCAACTCCCACGATGCACCACTGAGAGACACAAGAAGTCATTCCTGCCTGTTAAACTCTGAACTGTAAATTCTGACTTCTGCCATCCATTTCTACCCTCTTAATATGAGCTTTGGTTTTGATACAGAGGACCCCCCCTGCACAATATTGAAAAAATATAATAATTTTTCTATTTGATATTGACCTTGGTATCAAGTTGGTTCGGGCATTTGGTCTGGACGTCTCTCAAGCGCTTCGCTCGTGAGGTCTCTCGGGCACATCCCACTAAGAGGAGACCCAGAGGCAGACCCCAGAGCTGCTGAAGAGACTATGGCTCAGAGCGGGACAGGAAACACCTGGGGATCCTCTGAGAGAGATGGAGAATGCAGCCAGGGTGAGAGAAGCCTGGGCTTCCCGTCTGAGGCTGTTGCTCCTGCGTGACCCGGCCCCAGATAAGTGAACTAAGACGGGTAAAACCTACTTTTCTATCCAGTAAAGCTGGTTGTCGTGAGGAGAGAAAACTTTTCTAACCTTTTGTTGGTAAATCTGCAGCCTGGGAGAACAGCTGTGTTTACACACATCATAGTAACAGCTTTGTAACCGTAGAAGATAAGAATCAGTACCTCATGAAAACATGATACACTCTCCTTAAACTATCGTTAGGATATTAGTAAGTCTTCTGATTCACATTCACCATCATCAAGTTTACAGGATGCTTCGAAGTATCCAGAGAGGCTTCAGCTCTTCAGCATGTGTGTTCTGCAATATATTAAATTATTACACACATCAGAGGATCTAAAGGAATCTACTAAATCAGGAAAGGAGATCCAGATGGAAGCGGTAACATTCTGTCTCAGATTCCTTAAAACTCTGGCTGCCATCAAACGAACAATCTGTAGTTCCAAACCACCTTGCGTCGCCAGAGCCATCGGGATCATGTTCCGAGCTTGTTTAGCTTCAGTTCACCACACAAGCGCGTAATTGGACCAAACGTCTCCGGTGACAGATTGCTTGTTTAGTGTCCCACAAGCAGATAAATAAACTATCTGGTAGAAAAGAGGGGGGAACGCAGGCTGTCCTCCCTCCTATTTGGGAAGGAAACGGTGTCGCCATCTGGTTGTTGTGTCTCGCTTGTTTGACCAAACACAAAATGTCTGCGAGGGTTTTGTTCTTTGATGGGATTTTTAGGGCTGGAAACTGGACCTGTCTGTCAAAGAGCATGCAAGGCTTCAGATGAAAGGTTGTTTCACTTCAGCAGCCGCAAGAACTGGATGTATTCTACCACAGATGTGTTTGATGCTGTAATTATACACAGCCAGTCATCCAGCCAAGGATTTTAGGTACTTCCGACCATGAATGATGGAAAACATGCTCTTTTTCTGGTACGAAACACAACAAACTACATTTAAAATCCAGGATCGTTTGATTTGTTTTCCCAATTTAACTCTAATGAAGGTAAACAATGAAAGAATCACTGTGAAAATGGTGGACTAAACAACGTGATTGTTCACACCACAAAAATCACAATGAACTGTGGGAAAATAAAATTACTAACTAATTTTATGTGTCAATAAATCAAATTAAAACGATCTTCATCAAATGAATGAATAAGTTGATAAAAAATACAAAGTGTAATATTCTAATATGAATATTATTTTCAATCTCAGAGGAAGAAAAAATCTATCAATTTAAATAAAAGTGGGATTGGATTTATTAAATTTATGCCTGCAGTTTAAAAAACTGAATTACAGCATAATTTACATAAAAACATGTATTAAAAACATTGTTAAAGAGATGACATTGTGATCTGTAGTGAGAGGAGGAGGGAAGATGTGGAGGAAAACACTAGAAAGAATCAGAATGAAGATTAGTCAGAGTAAGACAGAGTACGTGTGTGAATGAAAGGGATCCAAATGGAAAAGTGAGGTTACAGGGAGAAGAGATAAAGAAGGTGGAAGATTTTAAGTACTTAAGATCAACAGTCCAGAGCAATGGAGAGTGTGGAAAAGAGTGTGAAGAAGCGTGTGCAGGCAGGCTGGAACTGGTGGAGGAAAGTATCAGGTGTGATGTGTGATAGAAGAGTTTCAGATAAAATGAAAGGGAAAGTGTAGAAAACCGTGGTGAGAGCGGCCATGCTGATTGGTCTAGAGACAGTGTGGTGAGAGCGGCCATGCTGATTGGTCTAGAGACAGTGGGGTGAGAGCGGCCATGCTGATTGGTCTAGAGACAGTGTGGTGAGAGCGGCCGTGCTGATTGGTCTAGAGACAGTGTGGTAAGAGCGGCCATGCTGATTGGTCTAGAGACAGTGTGGTGAGAGCGGCCGTGCTGATTGGTCTAGAGACAGTGTGGTAAGAGCGGCCATGCTGATTGGTCTAGAGACAGTGTGGTAAGAGCGGCCATGCTGATTGGTCTAGAGCAGCGGTCGGCAACCCGCGGCTCCGGAGCCTCATGCGGCTCTTTCATCCTTATAATGCGGCTCTGATTGGCTTGGGAAAATAAATTACTAAAAAATTTTTTTTTGTATTTAATTGAAGTGTGTTTTATTTGTATTAGTTTTTATATTATTTTAGTTCTAAATTTGAAGATTATTGTGATCTTGAAATATCACAAAGTAAGCTCCGCTGCATACTTTGAAAGCCCAAGGCGATATAAGGATGACGGCTCACGGATTTTTCCCTTTTGTTTGCTGCATGCACAATTTAAATTCAGCTTTTTAATTTATTCTAAAGAGACATTCAGACATTATTATTTTTTCAAGAATTCAAAATGTGTTCATTACATCGGTAAAATTTAATTTTCTCCGTAGCACTTCATAAGACATAACCACACTATAGTTGTAAAGGTAAGAAAAAGCAAGATATACAGTGTTATCTTCATTTTAGATAAATGGATATAAGGATGACGCCTCATGGCATTTTTCTGCTTTCGTTTGCTACATGGACAATTTAAATTAAGCTTTTTAATTTATTTGAAAGAGACATTCATTGTTATTATTTTTCAAGAATTCAAAATGTTCAAAATGTGTTCATTAAATGAATAAAATGTAATTTTCTCTGTAGCACGTGGATTTCATAAGAAACATGCTGCGGTAAAGTCGTAGAAGTTTTTTTTTTTTCATTTTAGATGTGCGGCTCCCAGTGTTTTCTTTTCCGTGGAAACCGGGTTCAAATGGCTCTTTCGGTGTCAAAGGTTGCCGACCGCTGGTCTAGAGACAGTGTGGTGAGATCGGCCATGCTGATTGGTCTAGAGACAGAGTCACTGAGGAAAAGACAGGAAACAGAGATGTTTGTAGCAGAGATGAAGATGCTGAGGATCTCTCTGGGAGTGACCAGGATGGACAGGATCAGAGGAACAGCACATGTTAGAGGTTTTAAAGTCAGAGGCCAGACTGAGATGGTTTGGACATGTGCAGAGGAGAGAGAGAGAGTACATCAGTGCTACCTGCTCTCTCCTACTCTGCAGTGATCAAAGCTCTTATTTCTAATAAACTCACTAAAATTCAAGCCCAAACTTAAATAAAAATGGTAAAGAATCAATAAAAAGACAGAAAATTTGCCAAAATTAATGTTTAAATACTTGTACCTTCGACCCTTGTTTTACCCAATAAATTAATCTGAAAGTTCCAAGATGGAAAAGTGTTCAATAAACATAGAGAGAGAACATCTCCAAACAAGTAGGCGATAAGGCGTCAAATAAAGTCTCCACCAGCACTGTACCAACAACTATATCAGTTAATCCATAGTTTGTACTGAGTTGTATACAGTTATCATAAAAATCCCTTCCATGGTTTGGGAAAAAGTCGAGACATTTTTCTTCTAACAGGCCTCTATGTGGAATTTCTAATTCTTTTTTGGCTGCTCTAAGAACTTCATTTCACTTTCCTCTGTTCACTTCAGGTTTCATCCACACTGGTCGTTTCCCCACATCTTGGTTTTGGTGAACGGCAGCTCCTGAGTTGTCTTAAACTCAAGCATCACTGCATGCACTACCCCACTTTATAAATAGTTCGACTTGCGTGGAAGTCGGTGTACAAAAGGATTTGTAAATCCTTATCAATTAAAACTGAGAACTCCTGCCATGTTTTATTTTATCTCTAGTTTAAACATTTAATTTCCCAAACAATCCAGCACGTTACAACGCTGCCCCTCCAGGCCGAGTCTATTTTTACCACCGGGCGTGAACTGTACCAAAAATGAACCCAACAGAAACCTCAAGTTTAAGCAACATAACAAAATGTGATTTTTATCCCTGTTTGTTGACACGACTCAAATGACTTACTTTAATACTTCTTCTTGTTAAATAATCAAAACCGTTTAAAAACGGATTCAAACCAGAACTTGTAATAACTTAACACCTCCTCTAAATCTATTACAAACATTTCAGACCGGACTTAAAATATTTTTTAATTACAAAACTGCCGAACGACATCCGTGTTGTTCCATAAATAGTCAGTGAAAACTTCACAACCGAGAAAAACACGTCAATTTATGTTAATATAAACACTCTTCGGGTCGGGCTGATTTAAATATGCACGCCGTAACTTAAAAGAAAAAAAATGATCAACTTCCATCCGCGCTGACGTCATTGAGAACATTCTTAAAAAGAACGAGGTTGTGAACTCAGTGTTATTGACGTGAAATAAAAAAAGTTAAGATGTGAGCAAGAATGATGTGTTCAAGGCGAAGCACTGACTGGGTCTAACATATGGGTACATCTTTGTTTCTTTGTGGGAAAATTTGGCTCACATACTGTAGAGATTTCCCCCACTTTCAACATGATTGTTGAGAAATAAGGGGAACGAGAGAACGACATCTGCCCAACAGATTTCTATTGTTTCTTTTCTGGACTCGTCTTTCATCCTTTGCCTCGTTCTTTCTGTTCATCTGAAGAACATCAACCAAGTTCATTGAAATGTCAGCATTGGGAAACATCCGACTCTATATGACTGTCCTGCTGATTCACTTGTGTAAGCCGTTAATACCGTCTAGGAATGACGTTAACAATCGATCATCTTCACACTGGAAACAAAAGTCCTGATTCATGTCGTACCGTAAAACTGAAACCATCCACGCTCGTTTGATCAGAGCCTGTAAAAATCCTTCACGTAATTCCCATGAAACGACGCTACTGCCTTCACTCGTGAAGGGGAACGTTGCTAGTGACATGTTTATACATGTTCTCTGGTGGTCTCATGTGTTCACAGTTATGTCTGTTTACGTTTCAGTATGTGGCCATTATGTTGCCCATGTTGATGTCTTTGCTTTGTGGCCAAACGCTCCGTCACTTCAAGCTTTTTCACTGGATTTATAGATATTTTTTAAAAAAATCTAAGTTTGAAGGCTTCATAACTTGCTGGTGTTTTGAACAATATTTAAATGTTTAAATTTTTATGAGAAATTTAATCTTAGTTTTTGGTTCTAACGTCATTCAAAAATAAAGAAAAGGGGGTTTTAATTTTGCATGTATACACTTAGATGGTACTCTCGATTTACAAGTCGATCTACGTTCCTACCCTCACCTATGGTCACCAGCTGTGGGTGGTGACCGAAAGAATGAGATCGCAGGTACAAGGGGCCAAAATGAGCTTCCTCCACAGGATGACTGGGCTCTCACTCAGAGATCGGGTGAGGAGCTCTGCCATCCGGGAGGAGCTCGGTGTCGAGCCGCTCCTCCTCCAGGTCGAGAGGAGCCAGATGGGGTGGTCCGGGCATCTGGTCAGGATGCTCCCCGAGCGCCTCGCGGGCGAGGTGTTTTGGGCACGTCCCACCGGGAGGAGACCAAGAGGCAGACCCCGGACCCGCTAGGGAGACTATGTCTCACAGCTGGCCGGGGAACGACTTGGGATCCTTCCAGGTGAGCTAGAGGATGCAGCCGGGGAGAGAGAGGCCTGGGCTGCCTGCTTGAGGCTGTTGCCCCCGCGACCCGACCCCGGGACAAACGGAAGATGACGGAATGGAACACTCAGATGGAGGGAATGTGGGGGATCATTTTAGTAGAAATAATCTTCGAGGTTTCTTTTATTTTACTTGTAGGTAAATTTGATTGAAGAGACTTCAGATGCTCAAATAGATCAAGAAGAAAATCTAGTGGCAAACATTGACCCAGACATCTGAATCATCAGACATCTGAATCCCGACTGCTGTTAATTACATTTTGGCCAATAGACATTTAAAACATATTTCTAATTAATCTGTCTGTTTTTTCCATGTCTTTTCTAAAAGCTGAGCTGCTGTTAGAGATGTGTTCTTGATTTAAAACATTTGACCAATCCCATTTCAGGCAACGTTTGTTGCCAAGTGGGCTAAAGCCAGCAGAGCTTTTGTATGTGAGGTCCTGATAGTTCATCATGCTGCCTCTCTCAACAAAATATAACCACCTCAAACTCTGATTGAACAGTCCCAGACCACAAAAGCTGAGCCAGTATCAGGATCATTCAGAGAATATGCCGGTCATGGGCAAACTACGGCCCGCGAGCCAGATGAGGCCCTGTGAACATTTTAATCCGGCCTGCCGAACTTGAAAAATTAAAAATAAATAAACCTTGTTAATATTTTATTTTCCTGCAATTCTGATGTTTTCTCACTCTAGATATATTGGCTTTGTTGAGAAAACAACAACACTGCTCCCATTAAAATGTGTGAGTCTCCAATACATGCACGTAAACATGCATGTTAGATGTTAAAACAAACAAAATGTTACATCAAACGCTTACATTTCAGACCTAGTGGCGTTAAATGCATGTTTTTAAGCACTATCGCACTGGATTTCAAACCTAGCGCCCTGGAGCTGAAATTTAACGCTCTTGATGTAAGATTTAGCGCTTGTTTAAAATCTAGCGCTATTCTATCGGTCTAGCCTAGAGGTTACCAAAGCATGCCATCCATCTGCTCCTGTTCCGCCCCTTGGTCAAATGTTAGAACTCAATGTGGCCCACGGACCAAAAAGTTTGCTCACTCTTGCGCTGTGCAATATTCCGTTCCGTCATCTTCCGCTTGTTCCGGGGTCGGGTCGCAGGGGCAATAGCCTCAAACGGGCAGCCCAGGCCTCTCTCTCCCCGGCTGCATCCTCTAGCTCACCTGGAAGGATCCCAAGTCTTTCCCCGGCCAGCTGTGAGACATAGTCTCTCCAGCGGGTCCGGGGTCTGCCCCTTGGTCTCCTCCCGGTGGGACGTGCCCGAAACACCTCGCCCGCGAGGCGCTCGGGGGGCATCTTGACCAGATGCCCGAACCACCCCATCTGGCTCCCCTCGACCTGGAGGAGGAGCGGCTCGACACCGAGCTCCTTCCGAATGGCAGAGCTCCTCACCTGATCTCTGAGTGAGAGCCCAGCCACCCTGCAGAGGAAGCTCATTTCAGCCGCTTGTACCCGCGATCTCATTCTTTCGGTCACCACCCACAGCTGGTGACCATGGTGAGGGTAGGAACGTAGATCCCGGTTACCATGGTGAGGGTTGGAACGTAGATCCTGGTTACCATGGTGAGGGTAGGAACATAGATCCTGGTTACTATGGTGAGGGTAGGAACGTAGATCCTGGTTACCATGGTGAGGGTAGGAACATAGATCCTGGTTACCATGGTGAGGGTAGGAACGTAGATCCTGGTTACCACAATGAGGGTTGGAACATAGATCAACTTGTAAATCGAGAGCTTTGCTTTT
The DNA here is from genome assembly GCA_902685375.1 of Neostethus bicornis. Lineage (NCBI taxonomy): Eukaryota > Metazoa > Chordata > Actinopteri > Atheriniformes > Phallostethidae > Neostethus > Neostethus bicornis. The sequence goes on from LR738558.1 coordinate 2,372,313, forward strand.
CGACTCAGCTCTCTCTTTACCACAAAGAACCGATGCAGCGTCCTAGTTATTGCTGATGCCGTACTGATCCGTCTGTCGATCTCCCGCTCCATCCTTCCCCCACTCGTGAACAAGGCCCCGAGATACTTAAATTCCTCCACTTGGGGCAGGACCCTCACCCTATGGAATATACAGTATACGTATATACAATTTTTAGACAGATCTGTCAAAGAGTGTTAAACAAAGTAAAGAACTCTGAGCCTGCAGGAAGCTGGACAGCTGTATTAAGTAAAACGTGTTGAATAATTTTGTTTGCTACATATTCAAACTAAACCTTTAAAAAACAAAACAAAATAAAAAACTAACCAAACCTGTTCCTAACTCTGTGGTTTGTACAAAAAACAAAACAAAAAACGTTCTCCATTTGGTTATATTTGGTAGATTATTTTCACACGGTCACACTTCAAACATTGGCTAATTCCATCACCACGACTTGCAAAGTTCAAACTGTTTTTACCAGCTGCACATTTGGAGTCAGTTAGCCTTATTTTATCGCTTCCAGCTCGACTACTGGACCTCACTTCCTCAGTTTATCTCTGAGTCAGCCAGTTGTGTCGTTTTCTGTCCAGAATATGGTTTTCTATTTTTTAGTCAGTTTGTGTCGACGTCACAAATTTAATCAATTTTGGCCCAACTATTGGTTAAATCTTTATGTCTGTATTTTTTTTAAGTTTGTTTTCATTTATTTGTCGTCTTGAATTTTTTATGTTTTTCTAATAACTTATTTCTTCTTGTTCACGAGTGGGGGAAGGACGGAGCGGGAGATCGACAGATGGATTGGTGTGGCATCCACAATAATCACAACGCTGCATGAGTCAGTCGTAGTGAAGAAAGAGCTGAGCCCAAAAGCAAAGCTCTCGATTTACAAGTCGATCTACATTCCTATCCTCACCATGGTAACCAGGATCTACGTTCCTACCCTCACCATGGTAACCAGGATCTACGTTCCTACCCTCACCATGGTAACCAGGATCTACATTCCTACCCTCACCATGATAACCAGGATCTATGTTCCTACCCTCACCATGGTTACCAGGATCTACGTTCCTACCCTCACCATGGTAACCAGGATCTACATTCCTAGCCTCACCATAGTAACCAGGATCTACGTTCCTACCCTCACCGTGGTAACCAGGATCTACGTTCATACCCTCACCATGGTAACCAAGATCTACGTTCTTACCCTCACCGTGGTAACCAGGATCTACGTTCCTATCCTCACCACGGTAACCAGGATCTACGTTCCTACCTTCATCGTGGTAACCAGGATCTACATTCCTACCCTCACCATGGTCACCAGGATGTACGTTCCTACCCTCACCATGGTAACCAGGATCTACGTTCCCACCCTCACCATGGTAACCAGGATCTACGTTCCCACCCTCACCATGGTAACCAGGATCTACGTTCCTACCCTTACCATGGTAACCAGGATCTACGTTCCTACCCTCACCATGGTAACCAGGATCTACGTTCCTACCCTCACCATGGTAACCAGGATCTACGTTTCTACCCTCACCATGGTAACCAGGACCTACGTTCCTACCCTCACCATAATAACGAGCTGTGGGTGATGACTGAAAGAATGAGATTGTAGATACAAGCGGCCGAAATGAGCTTCTTCCGGAGGGTGACTGGCCTCTCACTCAGAGATAGAAGGAGGAGCTCAGCTCTGCCATCCCGGAGAACCTCGGAGTAGAGCCATTGTTCTACCACATCAGGTGAGAGAAGCCAGATGGGGTGGTTCCCGAGCGCCTCACTGGTGAGGTGATTTGGGTATGTACCACTGGGAGGAGACTCAGAGGCAGGCGCCAAACCTGCTGGAGACACTATGTCTCACAGCTGGGGAATGATTGGGGATCCTCCTGGGTGAGCTGGAGGATGCAGCTGGGGTGAGAGAGGTCTGGGCTTCCCGTCTGAGGCTGTTGCCCCCGCTACCTGGCCCCAAATAAGCGGAAAACAACTGAACGGTTGAAATGATTCACCTTCATTTCCTGCTTTTTTCTACCCTCCTGATAATACTGCCAGATTATCTTTCCTTTTTGTCAGTACCCCATTCCTGATACCAGACAAAAGTTTTAGAGTTTAAGCACAATATTTAGATAAAATAAAGACAGTTTAGTTCCTGCACTAACAATGATCTGATGAAACCCTGTGAAGCACTGATGCATTTTATCCATACAAGGAGAAAGCAGCCTTTTCCTAAAATGAAAGTGTACAAAACCGTGGTGAGAGCGGCCATGCTGATTGGTCTAGAGACAGTGTGGTGAGAGCGGCCATGCTGATTGGTCTAGAGACAGTGTGGTGAGAGCGGCCATGCTGATTGGTCTAGAGACAGCGTGGTGAGAGCGGCCATGCTGATTGGTCTAGAGACAGCGTGGTGAGAGCGGCCATGCTGATTGGTCTAGAGACAGTGTGGTGAGAGGGGCCATGCTGATTGGTCTAGAGACAGTGTGGTGAGAGGGGCCATGCTAATTGGTCTAGAGACAGTGTGGTGAGAGTGGCCATGCTGATTGGTCTAGAGACAGTGTGATGAGAGCGGCCATGCTGATTGGTCTAGAGACAGTGTGGTGAGAGCAGCCATGCTGATTGGTCTAGAGCAGGGGTGGGCAATTAATTTTTATCAGGGGCCGCATGAGAAGCCTGAATTGTGTCAGAGGGCCACCAACTTTCTTTGATTGTAAAATACTTAAATATTTTGGATAGCTGGTACTGATAATCAAAAGAATAAAGCACTCTGTAAATACAGTATGTATACTAGGTTATGTGAAACTGTGGTCTATTGGTTAAATAAGAAAAACAATCATTGAACCAGTGCAATTTATTTTTTAACTTGTTAATCTCCACAAACAATAACTTGTAATGCTTTCCACCTCATCTTACCTCTTCAGTGAGAATAATCCAGTCTGTTCTGGGCTTGAACATTGAAATCTGGCGGAATGTCTGAAGTGGAAGGACAGCTGAGAGGTGGTCATCAGTCACCAGTCATAGAGGATCTGTGTTTGGATTTGTTGAACTTCATAACTGAGAATGTCTGTTCACATTGATAGGTAGATCCGAAGAGGACTAGGATCCTCTGAGCATGCCTCCTCAGGTGTGGAAACTAAGTTCTCCTCTTTGAGGGCGGAGTAAAAGACTGACTTGAAGTGATCTGCCAGATGTGTGTCAGACTGCAGATCACTTCACACTGCAGTTGAAGGGAGAACAAACCATGTGCATTTCACTCTCAAGAGTTTTGAAATCACCTTGAAAATTCCGCATGCGCGCATACGTAGCGACGTAACGCTTTTCAAAATAAAATAAAATTTCAAAATAAAAGTTAAAAAAAAAAAAAGTTTAATTTATGGTGTTTATGATTGGCCTCACGCAGGCCGGACACGGGCGTACAAAGGGCCGGATGTGGCCCGCGGGCCGTAATTTGCCCAGGTCTGGTCTAGAGACAGTGTCACTGAGGAAAAGACAGGAAACAGAGATGTTTGTAGCAGAGATGAAGATGCTGAGGATCTCTCTGGGAGTGACCAGGATGGACAGGATCAGAGGAACAGCACATGTTAGAGGTTTTAAAGTCAGAGAGGTCAGACTGAGATGGTTTGGACATGTACAGAGGAGAGAGAGAAACGTTCTGGTTTCTACGGCATGAAAAAGTCTCTCCATTCAGATCGTTTAGGTGTCGTTACTATTCCTTCACATTCTGAACTGACAGGTGTGAGAAGGATTCAGTAAAACAATGAGCTCCAGCTGTGTCTGGTATTCTGGTTTCCTGGTAGAGGCTGACCCATTCATCAAGTTATTTCTAATGATTTACTGGTAACGCTGGACTTATTTTCACCAGGAATAAACAGGTGTTGACAAATTCTAGCCTGCGGCGGTGTGTGTGTGTTACCACTGGAGGTAAATACACTTTGTTCTTCTTTAACAGAAACATTGTGGTTTCTTTAATGAAATTAAACCCTTTAGGTTATTTTTTTTCCAACACATTTTTTCTTCTGTTGAATTCAGCTGTTGTAAATACATGGCTTCTCTTTTTCTTGTTCTGTTTTTCTCGGAATCGATTAGAGCTTGAAAAAAAGTTGTAAAACAGACGTGTGAGTTTAAACTTTTACCTCTTCGGCCAAAATGTTTCTTTTTCGTTCAAACCGAACCGTTTCAGAGGAAAGTAATGAAAAGTTGAATTATTTATACTACTAGTACGTATTTCAACAAGATTCTAAATTAGAATGGAGTAAGTAGGGAGACAACTACCAGGTCAATAATAATGAACTCTACTGATTCTTGTACTTGCCTTTGAAGAGTTGATACCCTGGGCCTCCCCTCTGTCCCCGCTCACCCCAAGGGGGAGGCGGTAGCTCAGTGGTGGAATGTTCGCCCTAGGACTGGAAGTTTGTGAGGTCGAATCCCACTGAGCTCATGTCTAGGTGCTCTTGTGGAAGACACCCAACCCCCCATTTCTCCCACCATTGGCGCCATCTTGGTAGTCTGATGCGGTGTAATGCAACATACAAATTTCCCTGGTGAGGGATCTCTTCTTCTTCTTCTTTCGGCATTTCCCTTCAGGGGGCGCCACAGCAAGTCAGTTTCTTCCATCTAACCCTATCTTCTGCATCCTCTTTGGTCACACCAACTATCTTCATGTCTTCCTTCACTGTATCCATGAACCTCCTCTTTGGTCTTCCTCTAGTCCTCTTTCCTGGTGGTTCCAAACCCAGCATCCTTCTTCTGATGTACTCGGTCTCTCTCCTCTGTACATGTCCAAACTATATCAGCCTGGCCTCATGGACTTTATCTCCGAAACCTCTAACATGTGCTGTTCCTCTGATCCTGTCCATCCTGGTCACTCCCAGAGAGATCCTCAGCATCTTCATCTCTGCTACCTCCATTTCTGTTTCTTGTCTTTTCCTCACTGGCACTGTATCTAGACCAAACAGCATGGCGGGTCTCACCACGGTTTTGTACACTTTTCCTTTAATTTTAGCTGGTGAGCTAATTGAGCTAGTAATTGATCCCTGGTGAGGGATCAATAAAGTATAGATTATCATTATTAAACCATAATAAATCTGCGCAGTAATAACTCTATACATTTAAAACCATGGATCGCCTGAGGTCATTTTACGGCAGTGGAGACGTACATACGTGTTATTCTCAGCTTGGGCGGAACCCAAGCAGACGCTCATCATAAGCGTAATAAGGGTGGTTCTTTAAGGGTCTTCCATTTCAGACACATTGTCACTGAACCCTAAAACAAGTAATCACAAGATTTAGAATCAAGAAAACCTTAATTAATCCTACAGTGAGGGAATTGCAAGAATTAAGGCATGCAGCCAACAACGGCCCTACCATGTTCGAGACTTGTTCCCATCTGGTTTCCTGTTAGTTTGAAAGCACGTGTGCCCATTCAGGGTGAAAAAAGGGAGGAACTATGTGCCTGTTTAAGGGTTAAAAGTAATTACAGTACACAACTAAACCTAAACTAAAAGTGATTAGCTGCAGTGTGTCAATTATTTTTGTGTAATTCAATTCATTTCAAAAACACTTTATTACTCCCCGTTCCGTCATCTTCCGCTTGTTCCGGGGTCGGGTTGCGGGGCAACAGCCTCAAACGGGAAGCCCAGGCCTCTCTCTCCCCGGCTGCATCCTCTAGCTCACCTGGAAGGATCCCAAGTCGTTCCCCGGCCAGCTGTGAGACATAGTCTCTCCAGCGGGTCCGAGGTCTGCCTCTTGGTCTCCTCCCGGTGGGACATGCCCGAAACACCTCGCCTGCGAGGCGCTCGGGGGGCATCCTGACCAGATGCCCAAACCTCCCCATCTGGCTTCTCTCAACCTGGAGGAGGAGCGGCTCGACACCGAGCTCCTCCCGGATGGCAGAGCTCCTCACCCGATCTCTGAGTGAGAGCCCAGCCACCCTGCGGAGGAAGCTCATTTCGGCCGCTTGTACTTGCAATCTCATTCTTTCGGTCACCAGCTGTGGGTGGTGACCATAGGTGAGGGTAGGAACGTAGATCGACTTGTAAATCCAGAGCTTTTCTTTTCGGCTCAGCTCTCTCTTTACCACGACGGACCGATGCAGCGTCCTAGTTATTGTTGATGCCGCACCGATCCGCCTGTCGATCTCCCGCTCCATCCTTCCCCCACTCGTGAACAAGACCCCGGGATACTTAAATTCCCCTATTAAGAAAATTTGAGAGTCTGGTTGTGCATTTTGAAATGCTACTTTATTTCACTTACAAAAGATTAACCTTTAACCATCACTTTCGTCTGGTTGTGGACCAGCTGAGGATTCCGTTGCCTTTCCCATGTCAACAAACACAAAACAACAGTCCACCATTATTCTTGGCGACCTATGATTTAAAAAATAAATGATAATCAATAAAATATTTATTTTCTCAAATGAAGATTCAATAATCCTACGTAACGCAATTTATGGACCAACCGTGTGAATCTAACGTGCGTTGATGTGGAATAATGGGCACCACACCTTTTTTATTACATGTGTTTATTACTACTGCTTGCTTAGTTTTATTTCATCTTCTGAACCTCTTATTACTCATTGGGGTAACGGAGGTGCAGGAGCCTATCCCAGCTGATTCAAAGTGAGAGGCAGGATACACCCCGAACAGGTCGCCAGTCTGTCGCGGGGCCACACACACACACACACACACTCGTTCCTAGGGACAATTTCGTAGCAGCCAATTAACTTAACATACAAGTTTTGGGAGAGTGAGAGGAAACCGGAGAAAACCCACGCATACACAGGGAGAACATGCAAACTCCACACAGAAAGGCCAGTGTTCCAGCCTCGTTCCCAACTGGGATTCGAAACACGCCCTTTCTACTTTGAGGCCACGGTGCCACCCACTGCGCCAGCGTGCCACCCTGCTTGCTCAGTGTCCAAATAAAAGCAATGTAATGAAGTCAAATATCTTGTTTTGAGTTGGAATCGTAAAAAAAATACGTGACTAAAAATTACTCTTGTATTAATTTTTTGTTGGTGAAACTTTAGTGCCAACCTAAATATGAAGGTCATCTTTATTCACAAGGACTGTTAATCCCTGAACACACACACACACACACACACACACACACACACACAGACCACTGTGTGACCAGTAATGAAGATAGACAAGGAAACAAGATGGCAGCCGTGTGAGTGCGAAAAAACACCAATCACTGAACTTGAACTCTAGAGGTCATTGTAGAAAGGCCACACGTAGGCACGCGGGCTTGAACTCGAACTCGCACCCCCACGCCAGTGTAAAGGTCTAAGTTCACGGGTTAACTCAGGGAAGCAACAACAACTGCAGGGGAGGCAGAAAGAGAAGTTTTCTAACCTGCATCTGGCCTCCAGATGGTTCATGAGTCATCCCTGGGTTACACACACACACACACACACACACACACACACACACACACACACACACACACACACACACACACACACACACACACAGAGGAGAGGCTTTGGCTTCCCCCGCTGAGACTAGATCATTCCCAGGTGAGGTCGTTCAGGGGGTAAAACCTGACACCTGACTCTCTCTCTTTCTTCCCCACACACCAAAAAATCACCTGAGTCACCACGGAGACAAAGTGTCCGGCTTCTCTTTTAACCCTGAAGACAGAAACCAGATATTTGATCAAAATCAACTGGAAGTTTGTATTTAAAGGCCCATGTTTGGATGTTTAGCTGATGCATAGCGTGTACACTTTAAGTCGAGGCTTGCAGCCTTGCTGAGATGTGATGAGTAAAACGAGCGGTCTGTGATGAAGCTTCATTAATCAGTATCATTTCATAACTTTTGTGTCGTAGATTAAATGTTCTAAAACCTTAACTGCGGTTGTTACTGTGCTCAGGATCCAATGAGAACATATTCATGTTGCATGAGACGGGACAGGGAGGGTTTAAAAACCCTGATTCAGCAAAAATCTGCAGGAGAACCTCATTTGATTTTAATAATGTCAAGATACCTTGGGGGGATAGGCAGAAGACGGTGGCCGCGTGGTTAGAGCGTTCGCCCGCGGACCAGAAGGTCGTGGGTTTGCGTCCCACGGAGAGCACGTCTAGGGTCCTTGGAGAAAACACCTAGCCCCCACTTCTCCCACCATTGGCGCCGTTGAAGGGCAGCCTGCTGCGGTGTAAGGAGTGCAGCAAACAAATTTCCCCGGTGAGGGATGAATAGAGTAATTCATTATTATTATTATTATTATTATACCCAGGGTAAACCCACATAGACATGCAAGAACATGCAAACTCCACACAGAAAGACCAGTGTTTCAATCCCCGCCCCCCTCTTTGCGATTGTAACCCCCAACCTTCTAGTTGTCAGAACTGGTTCCTGGTTCCTTTGAATGGTTTTAAGGAGCTTTTTAGGGCTAAAATGCATCAACTCACCTTCTAGTTGTCAGAACTAGAAGGTTGGGGTGCGGGGTGCCTGTGTTTACCACTGCACCCCGTGTAGCTATAAAACATAGAACGGCCAATCAACATTATAAACGGATGTATAAAATAATTGGTTGATTAAAAAGGAAAGATGATTGGTTAAAAGTTGATGAAGTTTCAATCTGACCAAAAGCTGAGGGTTGGTTCACAAAACAATCCTTTAATTCTCATTCAATCGAGCCAATTTCAATGAGGAGACAGGTTGAATGTATTTACTAAGCCATCCCGCCCCCAACCACGGGACGCCCCCAAGAAACCAGAAAAACTGCTGTTTAAAAATAAATGATTAAAACCAAAAAAAAAAAAAAACCCTCACAACGTTTTCTATATTTAATAGAGGGATTTTTTTTTTTTTTAATTTTCACACCCTGCCAGGTGACGGGGCATGATCCTGTCGCCTGCCGCCAGAGGGACCGCTGGTCCCTCCTCATCATCCTAATTAGGGACACTTGAGATTGATTTCTGATGCCACACACCTGTGGATCCTGTTGCCTATTTAGGGGCAATCACCCCAGACTTCCACATTGGGTCATCGTCGTCCTTACCATCCTCCCTGACGATGAGTTACATTCTGGAACTCTTGTATCGGAACGTTTTATCCTGAGTTAATCCTGTGCCCCGTGCCTTACAGACTAACCTGACTTCTGTTAATAAATCTTGTTTTGTCCTGCATTCGGATCCTCCTCCTTCCACATCACAACACTTTTCATCTCTCATCTAAGAGGTTTTGACAATCCCAAAGTTCACTGGTGGGATCGTCGGAATTTTAAAAGTTTAAAAAGACGGGGAATAATTTCTTTTTGGTTCAAGAAGGTGGAATGAAACTAGTGTCCTTTAGATGTTTATAGACAACAACAACCAAAGAAAAATCCCAGACAAACGTATGTTTTAGAACAACGGAGCTTTTATAAAGATGTTACTTTGATCAATTGAAGTCGAGCGGAACCAATTAAAACATTTCATGCTTTAAATCGTATTTTAAAAGAATAAAAGAAAGTTGTCAAACTCATTTTTCTTCATTTTTCACATCTTTACCCCGTTTATATCAAAACAAACCCAGAGACTAAATAGTGTAACGTTTATGGAACAGTTTGTGTCTTCTTTGTGGCACATTGAGTCAGTAAAGAACGTGAAGCAGAGTTTCCTGTTTCCACATGGCGGTACGGAACTGGTTTATGAAGAAGACAAATCCAGTCAGAGTCAAATTTACCATCACGTCTACAAATAATCAAAATGACCTCATGAATGAACGAATGAACTTTGAATTAGTAGGATTTGGATGGGGTCTTGTTCACGAGTGGGGGAAGGATGGAGCGGGAGATCGACAGGCGGATCGGTGCGGCATCAGCAATAACTAGGACGCTGCATCGGTCCGTCGTGGTGAAGAGAGAGCTGAGCCGAAAAGTAAAGCTCTCGATTTACAAGTCGATCTACGTTCCTAACCTCACCATGGTAACCAGGATCTACGTTCCTACCCTCACCATGGTAACCAGGATCTACGTTCCTACCCTCACCATGGTAACCAGGATCTACGTTCCTACCCTCACCATGGTAACCAGGATCTACGTTCCTACCCTCACCATGGTAACCAGGATCTACGTTCCTACCCTCACCATGGTAACCAGGATCTCCGTTCCTACCCTCACCATGGTAACCAGGATCTACGTTCCTACCCTCACCATGGTAACCAGGATCTACGTTCCTACCCTCACCATGGTAACCAGGATCCACGTTCCTACCCTCACTATGGTAACCAGGATCTACGTTCCTACCCTCACCATGGTAACCAGGATCTACGTTCCTACCCTCACCATGGTAACCAGCTGTGGGTGGTGACCGAAAGAATGAGATCGCGGGTACAAGCGGCCGAAATGAGCTTCCTCCGCAGGGTGGCTGGGCTCTCACTCAGAGATCGGGTGAGGAGCTCTGCCATCCGGGAGGAGCTCGGTGTCGAGCCGCTCCTCCTCCAGGTCGAGAGGAGCCAGATGGGGTGGTTTGGGCATCTGGTCAGGATGCCCCCCGAGCGCCTCGCGGGCGAGGTGTTTTAGGCACGTCCCACCGGGAGGAGACCAAGGGGCAGACCCCGGGCCCGCTGGAGAGACTATGTCTCACAGCTGGCCGGGGATCGACTTGGGATCCTTCCAGGTGAGCTGGAGGATGCAGCCGGGGAGAGAGAGGCCTGGGATGCCCGCTTGAGGCTGTTGCCCCCGCGACCCGACCCCGGAACAAAAGGGAAGATGACAGAACGGATTTGGATGTTTGGACGATAAAAGACAGAATTAATAGTTCTTTGTTTCAAATTGAACACATTTTATTTCACAGCTTAGAAGAAAACAAGAAATAAAAAGATTAAACTTCTATTGTAACTAAGATCCGGTTCATTTTGCACACAGTCAGACTGACAGAGTTCCCATTAACACACTTCTGCTCATTGCACTTTGCTCCAACATGGAGAAAGAAAGCAGAAACAGACCCACTTGAGGCTCGAAATTTTACTTCCAAGTTTTTTTGTTTTTTCCTAATGTTATTGTATATCATGCAAGCATAAAAATTAATTATTAAAAAGGTGTTTTTTTTTAACTTGTTTGAATAGTCCAATATCAAACTTTCTTGAACCCTTGACATTGATCTTAAAAAAATATAATCGGGCGGGCCGTCCTGCTTTTTAACCGTCTATACCTTACAGAGTTGCAGCTGCAGTTTGGGCAGCGTTCACCCCGAACAGGTCGCCAGTCTGTCGCTGGACTACACACATACAACCACACACACACACACACATTCACTCCTAGGGACAATCATGCAGCGGCCAATCAACCTGGCATGCATGTTATTGGAGGGTGGGAGGAAACCGGAGTACCTGGAGGAAACCCACACAAACATGAGGTGAACATGCAAACTCCACACAGAAAAGACAGCGTTCCAAGCCTCGTCCCCACCTGGGACTTGAACCTACAACCTTCTTGCAGTGAGGCCACTGTGCTACCCAGTGCGGGGTCGGGCCCTCTTTTGAATGTCAGAATATGACTTTTGGCAGCATGACCCTAAAAAGCCAATTACCATAATTTCACGGCCATAAGGCGCACCGTACGAAAAGGCGCAGCCTCAGTCACACACCGCCTTACAACAACACACACGCAAGCATGCAAATGTGGTTATTAAAAAATAGATCGGGAGCAAAACTGAGTTTGGTTGTGTTTTATTTAAGTAGTAACGATACTAAACAAACACATTACAGGTAATAGTCTTTATTCAAATCCGTCAAAGTCCTCATCCTCTGTTTCAGAGCAGGTTCACTTCGCTCCTCGCTGTCAAAGTCACTGTCTGTACTGTGCGGCTCCTCAGAAAGGATACCAGCTTTTGAGAAAGCTCGGATAACAGTACCAGCAGACACGTTAGTCCAAGCATCTACAATCCATTGGCAAACTGTAGCGTAACTCGCCCGGCGCTGCCTTCCACCCTTCGTGAAACTGTGGTCTCCTTCGGTCATCCATCGCTCCCACGCCGCTCACACTTCACTCTTTAACGTTCTCATGTCTTTTCTTTCAGGTCCGCCTCGCGGGCACCGCGTTTTCTTTTAGGTCCGCTTTTTCTCAAACACAAGCCGCACCGCACAAAAAGGCGCACCGCTCATTTTGAAGAAAATTTGAGACTTTTATATACGCCTTATAGGCGTGAAATTACGGTAGTTAATTAATAGTTGGTACTGAGTAACTATGGGCAGTTAAATTAAAGCCCTCCTGTGCTTTAGTAGATATTATCTTAACGAGAATTTGTGACCTCGACATTTGTGACCTCAAAATTTGGTGGCATGACACTGAAAACCTAAAGTTCAACCAGTACTACTTAAGGAGTTAGAAAGTGGTGTTGAACAAAACCAACGGCCAAGAACAACCTGACATTCAAATGGAACCCGCTTCATTGAACGAAACTCAAACATTCATGAATTAAATAGAAAAACACTGTTAAAATGTATTTTCTGTTGGAATAAAATTTAAACCTGATGAAAACTTTTAAGAAGTTGATTTGACTTAAAACAAAGAACCAAAAGTCTTTTTAAATTAAACTTAACCTGCGTTGGTTTTTAATGTTTGTATTTAAAGTTTTTTAACGATGAATCAGAATTAAAAATACAACTGTTTTTAACCAAATGAGATGCGATTGAGGAAAAACATTTAAAACGAGGATTTTTTAAGATAAACAGTGACACGTTTTTGCAACAAGAAGAGCTTAAACTTGTGAACTTGTATTTTCCTGTGCTGGATTTAATCAGGCCGGTCAACATGGCATCCAGCTGATGTTACACAACCTGGCTCTGACCGTTCTCTTACCCCACAGTAACAACCGTTATTACCCCTCAGCTGCCAAAAATCACCGCTTCCATGTTAAAGAAGCATTCCACATATTTCACCCACCTGTGTTTCTTTAAGTCTTGCCGAGGTGAGTCTGCTTCTTTTAGACCTGACGTAAACGCACAAACTGGCACCTGTGCCCGGTGTGTTGATACGAAGACTCATTTTATCAACACGTTTTACAAGCACATGCACACAATCAGCGATAGGTGAATAAAAAAGAAATTGTGCTGTAAATACCGAGAGGAATGTGTGCGTAACAATGCTATAAAACCCGTTTGGAATGTGTTTTTTACTCCTTAATGAGGTTCATCCAAACAACAAAGGCGTTAAATAACAAGCGCCTTCACACGCAAGGTGGAGACGGGTACGTGTGAGTATGTGTCAGAGGTTTTATGGTTGATTAGACAATAAGATAGTCTTTATATCGACAGCTTTAAAGCCTACACACAATGAGATCAGTCCAGTTTAAGCAGCTGGCACACTTTGAAAGCTTTTTTTGGAAGCAGATCTTTTAAAATAGATGATAAAGTCATTAAAAGAGTTTGAAAATGTTGTAGCAACATGTTTGTTGTTGTGCAATTCTGATAAATCTGGTACTGATCTGAAACCAAGTAAATACGGGTCAGGGTCTGGATCCTGGTTCTTTTAGATGGTTTTAAGTAGCTTTTTAGGGCTGAAATGCATCAATTTGCCGTTACAATTTTTATTATTTCACTCCACTCAATCCACTCATTACTAAAATGTAATTTTTTCAAAATAATAAAGCATTATTGTGAACTCAAGATGAAAAGTTGCATCGTTTAGAAGGAACTACTGTGTTTTAGTTGGGCTAATAATTTTATTTTTTTCTTTTTGTTTGGGCTGCAAAGTGGTAAAGTGGTCAGCACAGTGGCCTCACAGCAAGAAGGTCGTGGGTTTGAATCCTGGGTGGGGATGAGGCTTGAAACACTGTCCTTTCTGTGTAGAGTTTGCATGTTCTCCCTGTGCTTGTGTTGGTTTCCTCCCACCCTTCAAAAACATGCATGTTAGGTTAATTGGCCGCTACGAAATTGCTCTGAGGAATGAATGAGTGTGTGTGTGTGTGTGTATATGGTTATGAGAATGTGTTACCTCAGAAGACTGGCAACCTGTCTCCTGCCTCTTGCCTGAAATCCGACGGGATAGACTCTGGCACCTCCCGCAAAGCCTTCTCGGAATAAGTAGTTCCGAAGACGAAACAAAACTCTTTTTTTCAACAATCTGATATTTGCTGAAAAAGCGAAAACTTATTAAGTATTAAGTTTGATCCGACTTCATAATTTCAGAAAAGTTTATTTAGTTTGCCATTTGCAGCATAAAATAACACATTGAAAGAATGATTGTGGGTGCCAGGGGGCATTGGCTTAGTGGTACAATTACTGTCTTTCGACCGAGAGAATCTGGTTCGATTCCCACTTGGCCCAAACCGTCCCTGGGATCCCAGAAGTGACACAAAAACAAAGAAAATAAAAACACAAAAAAGACAAAAAAAAAAAAAAAAGAAACAATGATTGTGAGGAGTCTCAGCACTGCTAACATTAACAGACAAAACATACTAAACACAAGAAGACACAAAGATGGGACGTAAAGACACCGAAAACGCAGAAATATGAGTATATATCTGGACATGGTGCTTCAAAATCATCCCAGCCAGTGGATAAAAAGCTTCCAGCGTGACGAGACGTGTTGCATTTAGTGGAGCAATAACGTTTCCCTGAAGGCAGGAGATTAAACATCCTGGTAGCAGGACGGTCAGAGGGATCTTTTGAGGAGCTCTTGTTAAGTTTGGATTTGTACATTTCCTCCAGGACTGGGAGATGCAAGCCTGCTGTCCCTCGAGGAGAGGGGAACACACTCTTTATGATTTCTTTTTCTTTTATAGTGAGGTTACCAAACCATGCTGTGATCAAGCTGCTGAGGAAGCTCTCTACGCCACACCGCTAAAAGTTTGAAGGAATAGTTTAGTTCTAAGTTAATTTTCTCAGTTTTTGTAAAAGAAGAGACGCGGACGAGCCGTTTTAATGACGTTCATGGTCGTCTAAAACTTTGTGTTCTTTGGGGTGAAATGACTCTCACACGCCTGGTTTGAGTTCTAATGCGTGCATTTCTTATAAAAACAACTGTCTGGTTTTTGACAAGATGACACTGAAGGATTCCTGATCAGGTTAGAAGACATGTTACAGACATCACACACACAGATGTGTTTAAACACACACACGGAAATAAAATGTAAAGTTCATTAATAAAGACAGTTCCTTCTTCTCATTATCAAAAAGATTGGCAACATCCGGATATCTGTGAAGTTTCTGTGGTTGGACCGTCGGTTATCTGAAGCCGGATGGAGACAGTGACATTAAGCACCACACCAGATCAACCCCAGTCAAGGTTCTGAAAAGTTCCCTTATTCCTGAAAACATCACCTGGAGGGCATTTCTCAGATTGAAAAATTACAGATGATTCTCTCCTCACAGATGTTTGTGTTTTAGAATATTTATCTTTAATTTAAAATTACTCGCTCCCACACACAGTTAATACTTTTGTCCCGTAACAGCGACCAGGATTATTTAATCGGATGAGATGCATGAAACCACATCCTCCCAAATGGGCTTGTTAGGATTCTTACCTTTTACCGTAACAATGAGGTAGAAGGTTGTGTCCGCTGGGCTTGGCAGGGTTTCTTAACAGAGATAACAACTTGGAAAATTATAAGTTAAATATTTTTGAAAATCAATGGCTGAGAAAACAAAATTTTGGAGAAGAAGACGAGGTAACGGGAAAATAAAACTAACCAAAGACATTCCTTCTTTAAGCGTCCGTTTTCTGGAATAGTTCTTCTAATGTAGCCCACCATGGATTTTAAAGCAAATTATTACCAGTCAAGTGGATTAAAAATCAATCTTAATCCTCAATCGTTTTCTTTAAAAAACCCTATTTTTCAAGATCTACTCACAACCCATCCATCTTTAATCTATATACGCTCTACCCTACAATCCGCTTCGTCCTCTTCTGCTTATCTGGGGTCGGGTCGCGGGGGCAACAGCCTAAGACGGTAAGTTCAGGCTTCTCTCAAGCCGGCTGCATCCTCCTGCTCACCTGGAAGGATCCCGAGTAGTTCCCCGGCCAGCTGTGAGACATAGTCTCTCCAGCGGGTCTGGGGTCTGCCTCTTGGTCTCCTCCCAGCGGGACGTGCCCAAAACACCTCACCAGCTAGGTGCTCGGCGGCATCCTGACAAGATGCCCTAACCACCCCATCTGGCTTCTCTCGACCTGGAGGAGGAGCGGCTCGACACCGAGCTACTCCCGGATGGCAGAGCTTCTCACCCTATCTCTGAGTCAGCCATCCTGCGGAGGAAGCTCATTTCGGCCGCTTGTATTCGCAATCTCATTCTTTCGGTCACCACAACAGGTCACCACAGCTGGTGACCATGATGATGGTAGGTACGTATATCCTGGTTACCATGGTGATGGTAGGTAAGTATATCCTGGTTACCATGGTGAGGGTAGGAACGTAGATCCTGGTTACCATGGTGAGGGTAGGAACATAGATTCTGGTTACCATGGTGAGGGTAGGAACTTAGATCTTGGTTACCATGGTGAGGGTAGGAACGTAGATCCTGGTTATCATGGTGAGGGTAGGAACGTAGATCCTGGTTACCATGGTGAGGGTACGAACGTAGATCCTGGTTACCATGGTGAGGGTAGGAACGTAGATCCTGGTTACCATGATGAGGGTAGGAACGTAGATCCTGGTTACCATGATGAGGGTAGGAACGTAGATCCTGGTTACCATGGTGAAGGTACGAACGTAGATCCTGGTTACCATGGTGAGGGTAGGAACGTAGATCCTGGTTATCATGGTGAGGGTAGGAACGTAGATCTTGGTTACCATGGTGAGGGTAGGAACGTAGATCCTGGTTACCATGGTGAGGGTAGGAACGTAGATCCTGGTTACCATGGTGAGGGTACGAACGTAGATCCTGGTTACCATGGTGAGGGTAGGAACATAGATCCTGGTTACCATGGTGAGGGTAGGAACGTAGATCCTGGTTACCATGGTGAGGGTAGGAACGTAGATCCTGGTTACCATGGTGAGGGTAGGAACGTAGATCCTGGTTACCATGGTGAGGGTACGAACGTAGATCCTGGTTACCACGGTGAGGGTTGGAACGTAGATCTTGGTTACCACGGTGAGGGTAGGAACGTAGATCCTGGTTACCATGGTGAGGGTAGGAACGTAGATCCTGGTTACCATGGTGAGGGTAGGAACGTAGATCCTGGTTACCATGGTGAGGGTAGAAACGTAGATCAACTTGTAAATCAAGCGCTTTGCTTTTCGGCTCGTCCACTACAGTAGTTGGCGGTGGTGCTCTTGCTGTCAGAGTGGGCACTAGGACTTTTGAACTATTGAATGGTGTAGTGTTTTTTTTTTTTTTCACTAATCAGGCGATATGAAGTGCAGCAAACAAACAAGTGGGTGCAATTTTTTTTCTTCGCTGACCTAACCCAACAGAACACATAAGAGAAAAATATCGAGCATGTTAGCATCAAGACAACCACTTTATGCAACTAAAATCCGAATAACCTAACTTTACGATTCTTTCCTGAAGTTTTCACCGGCTCATAATCAACTTTTAGTTTCCCCGATAAGTTCAATGCTTTTGTTTAAAGTCAGTAATATAGATCCCGAAATAAAAGACAGATTTATTTCACCCCAAAGGTTCACATGTACACAATTTTCACATCCAATCTAGCATCGTGAAACTTCTGCGACATAAAAATTGAAAGTTGTGGAGCACAATTTATAGTGATCGTGACATTTTAGGTAAGGTGTAGGCGGTGATGTACGAGGCGCACATGGATGATTTTTGTTGTCTTTGTTCTGGAAGCTTCTCAGTTAAAATGACTAAAGTGAAAGCCTCGTCCAAATCTCAGGGAGCTCCTTTGAAGAGAAGAGTGAAAAATATCGCCATAACAATGTTTTATATTGTGTAAGAGAAGTTTTGTTGAAAGGTCAAGGTTGGGATTAGGTGAGAGGGAACCACCGTCCTGATCTGTTGTCCTTACATAAAGACTGGAAAGAAAAGGAGCTCTGAGTTAAAGAGGTGATAACTATCAGGCCTTATTCTGCTCTTGCACATGCTGAGGTCAAGCCGAGGTAACGATGACACTGTTAGTGTAATGTTCACACACACACACACACACACACACACACACACACACACACACACACACACACACACACACACACACACACACACGGACTGAACTGAAGGTCATCCTGAGGTAAAAGGTAAAGAAGATTTGGTTTTCAGTGAAAACCGAGAGAGCAATAAATCCTGACCTGGAGCACACAGCAGGGGGAAACACACACACACACACACACACACACACACACACACACACACACACACACACACACACACACACACACACACACACACACACACACAGTACTCCAATGTTCTTATCTACATGAAGAAAAAAATACTAACATGTTCACGGATGAACATTTTTAAGCAGCGTTCATTTACAACAAGACGTACGGAAGAAAGACCAAAGTGAAACCAGTAACATACCGCTTCTGAAGAGCAACATAAAATAAACTTTTTTAAAACTTTTTTTAAACTTTCTGGGCCAAAAAAAAAAAAAAAAACGGCCCAAAAATTAAAGACTGGTGTTAATACATTATTTCTGTGACTGTGTTTTTTATTTTTTTTTTTCACACACTATTCGTCCCGTTCCGTCATCTTCCGCTTGTTCCGGGGTCGGGTCGCGGGGGCAACAGCCTCAAACGGGCAGCTTAGGCCTCTCTCTCCCCGGCTGCATCCTCCAGCTCAACCGGAAGGATCCCAAGTCGTTCCCCGGCCAGCTGTGAGACATAGTCTCTTCAGCGGGTCCGGGGTCTGCCCCTTGGTCTCCTCCCGGTGGGACGTGCCCAAAACACCTCGCCCGCGAGGCGCTCGGGGGGCATCCTGACCAGATGCCCGAACCACCCCATCTGGCTCCTCTCGACCTGGAGGAGGAGCGGCTCGACGCTGAGCTCCTCCGTATTCGTCCCTCTCCAGGGAAATTTGTGTGCTGCACTCCTACACCGCAGCAGGCTGCCACGATGCACTTGATGGTGGGAAAAACGGGGGTTAGGTATCTTCTCCAAAAACCGTCGATGTGAACACAGTCGGAATCGTAACCACGAACTGGGGGTTAATTTCCGGTTCGCAGGCGAACGCTCTACCACTGAGACGCCATCTCCCCGGTGGCTCAGGGAGACATTTGGTAGGTTTACTTTTTTTCATAATTTTCTGACAGTTTTACTGTTTACAGGACATTTATTTTTAAATTAAACAGGGTTTCATACAAACAACTTTTTCAACATTATTTCTGAAGTTTTCTACTTACTTCATGCATGTTTTAGGACTTTCCAAGCTTTACCGTCTTGTATTCAGATACTTTTCAAACGTCAGTCTTTTGCTGGTCACAGATTTTGTTCTCCGCCATACCCACATTCTACCTTTCTACCCTGTCCCTCATGGAGCAAATGGAAATGAACGTCTGCTAAGATGGGGATGAGTAATAAGTATGCTGTGGTCGGGATTAATAATGTATCAAGAAGACATACATGAGGGAGGAGGCGATACATCAGTGGTGGAATGTTCGCTCTTAGACCGGGAGAAGCTGGTTCAAATCCCACTGAGCTCAAACTCCTTCAAACCCCTGTTTCTCCCATCATTGGTGCTGTCCTGGCAGCCTGCCGGGGTGTAATGCAGCACACAAATTTTCCCGTTGAGGGATGAATACAGTACATTCCGTTCTGTTCCGTCATCTTCCGCTTGTTCCGGGGTCGGGTCGTGGGGGCAACAGCCTCAAACGGGCAGTCCAGGCCTCTCTCTCCCTGGCTGCATCCTCCAGCTCACCTGAAAGGATCCCAAGTCTCTCCAGCGGGTCCTGGGTCTGCCCCTTGGTCTCCTCCCGGTGGGACGTGCCCGAAACACCTCGCCCGCGAGGCGCTCGTGGGGCATCCTGACCAGATGCCCAAACCACCCCATCTGGCTCCTCTCGACCTGGAGGAGGAGCGGCTCGACGCTGAGCTCCTCCCGGATGGCAGAGCTCCTCACCCGATCTCAGAGTGAGAGCCCAGCCACCCTGCGGAGGAAGCTCATTTCAGCCACTTGTACCCGCGATCTCATTCTTTCGGTCACCACCCAAAGCTGGTGACCATAGGTGAGGGTTGGAATGTAGATCGACTTGTAAATCCAGAGCTTTGCTTTACAGTACATTAATAAAAAAACAATATAATGTCGTCATTTCTTTGATTAAACTGAACTTCATTCGGTACTCAACGCACATTCCAACCCATGGAACGCTAACCTTGATGAGGAAGCACATCTCGATGGAACACTGAAATTGGACAGTGACACGAAACACACGCACCATCAGCTAAAGCTTCCTAATTGGTAAAGGAATAATATTTTTTAATGAGTAGTTTGTAACAGTTTATTTTTCACTTTTGTGAGACTCAAATCTGCTCATTTGTTGTCACATTTTAAAGAGCCAGAAATACTAATAGAATTCTTTCAAAAACTACTGCATCGTTCTTAAAACCCCTTTGGCGCCATTAGAAGATAGAAAACTTTGAAAAGTGGATTTCTACGTGAGATTGTCTTTTTAAATCCACGTGGGAGATCATGAGCTCCGACAATTTTCACATCTGAGTGTGCAGAGAAACCAAAACCCGACCATAAAAGTCCTTCAGCCCAATCCACATTTTACTGAATGTTCTGTCTTGAACTTGTATTTGACCTGTGTGAACACTCCTAATTGTTCTCCGCAGTGCAAACAGTTTCATGAGGACCCATCCAGAGTTGTAAAGATATTTTACAAGTGCTACCATTAACATGGGCTCGCTAAAAAAGAAAGAGAAGAAGAAAAGAGGTGTCTTTCCACCATAACTCTGGCTTGTAGTTAGTGTTTGAGCTTCTATTTAGCTTCCAGATAATTGCTGGGAAAACAGAAGGTGGGTAGCCTCAACATATATTTGAGTGTCTGTATGTGTGGCAGGGTGCACCAGAGGGCAATGTTGGGGGCCGCGCAAAAAGGGGGGCCTCACTGGATCGAGAGAGCCATAAATGTAAAATACTGTGCTGTATCGTGAGAGTGTGTGTGTGTGTTGGTTCTGCACAGCAAGAGGTTATCCAAACAAACCACCAGAATGTCAAGTTACATGCCGACAATTCCTCTGTGTTTTATTGGCTGACTTCACCGAGTTACTCCTAGGTCAGCACACTCTGGGGCTGCGCCAGGGTCTGTTTTTAGGGGAAGGATAAAAGAGAGAGGGTGAGACAGTCTGCCTGCTCGTTCCGTTTGGTGTGTTAAGAGAAAATCTGTTTTTCTACCTGTGCGTCAGCGTGCACGCCATGTGAAAATAAGCATTGGGTTACGGGACGAGAGTGCGAACAAAAGTCAGGGGTCATGTGAGGAACAAGGGTTGACCAGAGGCTGGTGGTGGTGTGTGTGTGTGTGTGTGTTACACGACAATATTCATACAATCCAAAAGACCTTTTAACCCCTTTCCTGAATGTTTAGAATATTGGAATCTTACTGAGAGGGACGGGTGGTGAGGGGACACTAACCATCAATAGATATACTTGGTCCGTAGTACAGTATATGAGCGTATGACAGGGTACCTGGAGAAGAACTCTGGTATTGTATGAGGAAGTCTGGTGTGACAGAGAAGTATGTTAGAGTGGTCCAGGACATGTATGAGTACTGTAAGACAGTGGTGAGGTGTGCTGTAGGTGAGATAGAGGAGTTCAGTGTGGGGGTGGGACTGTTGCTATGGTAATGAACAGGCTGACAGACGAGGTCAGATGGGAATCTACATGGACAATGATGTTTGCAGATGACATTGTGATCTGTAGTGAGAGGAGGGAAGAGGTGGAGGAAAAGCTGGAGAGGTGGAGGTTTGCACTAGAAAGAAGAGGAATGAAGATCACCATGGTTACCACACACATGTAAAACAGAGTACATGTGTGTGAATGAGAGGGATCCAAATGGAAAATTGAGGTTACAGGGAGAAGAGATAAAGAAGGTGGAAGATTTTAAGTATCTAGGATCAACAGTCCAGAGCAATGGAGAGTGTGGAAAAGAGGTGAAGAAGCGTGTGCAGGCAGGCTGGAACGGGTGGAGGAAAGTATCAGGTGTGATGTGTGATAGAAGAGTTTCAGCTAAAATGAAAGGAAAAGTGTACAAAACCGTGGTGAGAGCGGCCATGCTGATTGGTCTAGAGACAGTGTGGTGAGAGCGGCCATGCTGATTGGTCTAGAGACAGTGTGGTGAGAGCGGCCATGCTGATTGGTCTAGAAACAGTAGCACTGAAGAAAAGACAGGAAGCAGAGATGGAGATAGCAGAGATGAAGATGCTGAGGATCTCTCTGGGAGTGACCAGGATGGACAGGATCAGAGGAACAGCACATGTTAGAGGTTTTGGGGATAAAGTTAGAGAGGCAAGAATGAGATGATTTGGACATGTACAGAGGAGAGAGAGAGAGTACATCAGCAGGAGGATGCTGGATTTGGAACCACCAGGAAAGAGGACTAGAGGAAGACCAAAAAGGAGGTTCATGGATACAGTGAAGGAAGACATGAAGATAGTTGGTGTGACTGAAGAGGATGCAGCAGATAGGGTTAGATGGAAGAAACTGACTTGCTGTGGCGACCCCTGAAGGGAAATGATGGAAGAAGAAGACATACTCGGTCTTGATTTGCTTCATTTTCAGTTCTGGGTCGGAGCAAAATGCAAATGAACACTTCCTAAATTTGAGAAATTATGAATAAAAAAGGGCAGCACGGTGGCGCAATGGGTAGCACAGTGGCCTCACAGCAAGAAGGTTGTGGGTTCGAGTCCCCAGGTATGGGCAAGGCTTGAAACACTGGCCTTTCTGTGTGGAGTTTGCATGCTCTCCCATGTCTGCATAGGTTTTCTTTGGGGACTCTGGTTTCCTCCCACCCTCCAAAAACATACATGTTTGGTAATTGTTTCCTTCAGTTCACCTCAGGTTCTGTCCCCACGTGTCGTCATACCATTTGCGTCTGGCAGCTTCTGAGTTTGCTTAGAGTTACACAATAGCCCACACACTCCGCCACTTGTAGATCGCTTAATTTGCGTAGTTGGCAGCGTATGCTTGAATTTGGGCGCAAGCACGCTCCATAAATGAGCTCTGTTTTTGTCACCTTGCAGTGATTCTTTCTCTGTGTGTTTCACCATCCCTCCGTTTTCTTTTCTCTCTGTGTTTTTTCCTCTCACATCCGTTCTGGGAGGCTGTTGGCATTTTTGTGGCCATCGTTGTGTTATGATGGGTCTATTAAATTCATACTGAACACGGTTCACCGCCGCTGTACTCTTACCGCCCTACGTCTGCACATGAACACTTCACGGATGTGAAACAAACAAACTAATTTCAGCCTTGGAGTGTTCCACAATGTTCACACATATCCACGGACACAGAGGTCTGATCATAGAGTCATTTAAGCAGTGTTGCATACTCTGGCTTTTGAGGGATGGATAGACCAATCAGGCTTGGATAGAAAACGCTCCCCTACTGTTTGACCTCTGTGAAGACTGGCACACATGAATCTCATGTAAAAACCATCAGAGAAGGAGAGAGCGAATGTTTTATGAATTGTAAAACCACCTTCTACCGGAGAGCCCTCATGTCCAGACTGATCATTTCTACCTGGTTTCATAGTTTCCTCCTTGGATAAGGAGTGGAAGCCGTTGAGCCTCACGAGGCTGTTCATCGAGGACGTGGAAAACCCAGAAATGTTTTGATTACCTATCATCGGGTATCATCGGGTACTTGACGAGCCGGACAACCTCCTCATTGGAAGGATGTGAATGCTTATCACATCCTTTCGGTTTATATCGGTTTACAACCTACTCTGTACAATGGATACAAACATGGAGAAGATGGTTTCTCGTGTCAGAGGGAATTGCCTCGATTGATCGCCCCAATTGAAGGCCGCTGACACTTCTTTTTATGCATGAAGAAAATGCTCAAGGATGCACGCAAAGCCAGCCAATCGCTCTTTGAGCAGAGCACTGAGTTGGCTGGCTGTAACTTTGCATTCAAATAGAAGTCGTTTTCTTCTCCGTGCAGCACAGAAATGAATCCATGAATGATCGATACTTCTGTTTACTCTATCCGTCCAATGCCAGAAGATTAGAATAACATGTGTTTGGGATTCTTTTGTAACGTCCTGACTGTGTCACAACACAAGAAAATCCTGTGTTGGTTGCAGAAATGCCAAAGCTCTAACCATTTAAATGAGTTTAATTACCATCATTAGGATTTATCAGAACTGTGGTGGTTCTCCTTCCCAGAAATAACCTGGAAGTCTTTTGGGAAAGACAATTCTTATTCTTCTTGGCTTTCGCTTGCTGTGGATGAAGCTGCTCTCTGTCCAAACACAATTCCTTCCAAATCTCCTTCCCTACTGTCTGTGTTTTCCTTTAGTAAACACAAGATTCATAGAAACCTTGTTCATGTTGTGCGTTTGGGAAAAACATCGGAAATGGAGCCAAATAAAAGCCGCAGACGGGGGTTCCATTTAGAAGAATGGTTAAAAATAAAATTAGTCACATCTATTTTTATTATGTCCCAGCAACAGAATGTGGGTCGTCTGTGCTTCTGGAGCACTTGTGAACACGATACCTTCCAAATCAGTGAACAGAATTGAATGAAACAGTTGGACTGTATGGCTGTACAGCCATACAGTCCAATTCTCCCAATCGGGAGTTTTACAATCTGAAGGTCCTAACCTTAATTCTGATGGTGGAGAGATTTTAAAACCTCTTGTTGAAGTCTCGGTGGCTCTCATGTACTCTTTCAAGACTTGGTCATTCTGATTGGTTGCACTCGACAAGCCCCGCCCAAATTTGTGCCAGAATAATATTTACCACCTGCTTCTAACTTAAAAAAAATCGACAGCTGAATTCGGAGTAAAAAAAACAGAATAAATGGAAGACATACTGGATAGATTTGTTTCGCCTTCTGAGCCGCCCATCCCTAACAGGGTCTGACTGATTTAGGGCGAGAGGCAAGTACACCCCAAACAGGTCGCCAGTCTGTGCCGGACACACACACACACACACACACACACACACACACACTGATACTACCAGGGGCAATTTTGCTGCGACCAATCAACGTAGCATGCATGATTTTGGAGGGTTGGAGGAAACCAGAGAAAACCCACACAGAACATGCAAACTCCACACAGAAAGGCCAACGTTCCAAACCTTGGATCACCCGGGACTCAAACCTCAACTTTCATGCTGTGGGGCCAGCGTCCCGCCCCACTAATTAGATTTATCTACAAAAAAGTTTCAAAGTCAGAGGTAAAAAAAAGTGAGAAAAACCGAGTCGTTTTAACCGGATTTTGAAAAGCTGTCATATTGTTTTACAAACTTCACAATTTTTCCTTGACTTTTCTATTCATCTCATCTTTCCAACCGAGGTTTATGTGGAAACAGTGAAAACGAGAGAAACACACACTGTTTCCCCTCATTATCTCTGTTTACCAGCTATCTTTCTTTGCAGGGAGAAAAAAAAAAGAGAAAAGATTAAATAAAACAGAGTTTTTTCACATTTTTCTTTTTACCATGCCAGTTCTACCAGTGTGTTCTGGGGTCACACACGCTGTAAACACACCACCAGTGGTCATCGTCTTCTAACAAATCATTATTTTTATGTGTGTGTTTTTGTGCTTTCATGTGTGCATGTGCCTCCAGAGTTCTGTTCTGAGCTGTGTTTGTTTGTCTGTGTTCTAACTGTGAGAGGAAAGCTGATTTACTGGTTTCTAAACAGAGTAAGTGATGAAATAAGTCAAATGGAGGACAGCAAAAAAAAAAAAAAACTGTTAAAATGTGTCCTACTGCATGAAAACAAAACAGACAATCCATAAAAGATTCTCATTTTTATTACAGTGTCTAATTTTTTATTTCAAACTGAGATATAAAACTACAAGCGAGTTCTTAAACTTTGAGGTGTGTTGTGAGTTAAAGCGAATCATGCCGCTGAAACCCTGGCGAAAATTTAAGGCATTTTTGGTAACGGAATGTCTCCCAAACGAAGCGTCCAAATGTCGAGATCACAAAACTTAAAAACTTATGTATGACTATGACCAAGTCGTCACATAGACGTCAATAATTCATAATTAATACAGTTTGTAATTTTTCAGAAAGTTTGTTGTGATACTGGATTGTGAAGGACCTGGTATCACAATACTGTGTTTGCAGGAGCCTATCCTAGATAGTTAGCAGGTCAGAGGCAGGCTAAACCCTGGTAGGAACGTAGCTCATGGTTACCATGGTGAGGGTAGGAACGTAGATCCTGGTTACCACGGTGAGGGTAGGAACGTAGATCCTGGTTACCATGGTGAGGGTAGGAATGTAGATCCTGGTAACCACGGTGAGGGTAGGAATGTAGATCCTGGTTACCATGGTGAGGGTAGGAACGTAGATCCTGGTTACCATGGTGAGGGTGGGAATGTAGATCCTGGTTACCATGGTGAGGGTAGGAACGTAGATCCTGGTTACCATGGTGAGGGTAGGAACGTAGATCCTGGTTACCATGGTGAGGGTAGGAACGTAGATCCTGGTTACCATGGTGAAGGTAGGAACGTAGATCCTGGTTACCATGGTGAAGGTAGGAACGTAGATCCTGGTTACCATGGTGAAGGTGTGAACCTAGATCCTGGTTACCATCGTGAGGGTAGGAACGTAGAACTTCGTTACCATGGTGAGCGTTGGAACCTAGATCCTTGTTACCATGGTGAGGGTAGGAATGTGGATCCTGGTTACCATGGTGAGGATTGGAACGTAGATCCTGGTTACCATGGTGAGGATAGGAACGTAGATCCTGGTTACCATGGTGAGGGTGTGAACCTAGATCCTGGTTACCATGGTGAGGATTGGAACGTAGATCCTGGTTACCATGGTGAGGATTGGAACGTAGATCCTGGTTACCATGGTGAGGGTGTGAACCTAGATCCTGGTTACCATGGTGAGGATAGGAACGTAGATCCTGGTTACTATGGTGAAGGTAGGAACGTAGATCCTGGTTACCATGGTGAAGGTCCATGGTCTTGGATTTGGATTGTTCCAAAGTACATAAACTTTAACACTCACAGTTTCATTAATGGTGTGTAAGTTTGAGGTGTTTTTGACGTACGCGCTGCATTTGGAAACATTTTGGTCTCTAGTGAGCAAAAGGAGTAAAAATTGGAGGTAATTAATTAAAAGCTGCTAGAAATGAGAAATTGTGGACTAAAGAAGAATAAATTGAACAATAATTATGAAAAGAAATTAATTAGCATTGCTGAATTTGTCAGGTTGGATTAGTAAATTAAAAAAAGAAGAAAAGGGAAGCATCATCTGGCAAAGGGATTTATTTAAACTATTGGGCCAGTTTCCATTTGAGATCTAACAAAGGGAAAGACATCCCCATGTAGGGAGGCCTGGGATCCCATTAACACATACCAGCAGCCAGTTAGTGGGAACTCTGTCAGCAGTTCATCACAAAACCTCATCCGGTCTTCACATCACTCCTTATGGTCTGGGAAAGAGTCGAGGAAAGCAAACGAGGCCAAATTCTGGTCAGAGTTTCGACTATCTGAAACCGTAAGCTTTCTACATCTACAAACTGATCATAAGTGGAAAGTTTTTAATTTTGTAACCCTGACCTTTTGGTTGTATGATCTTGAAAACCTAATCAGTTCAGTTATAGATAGTACATGGTATATTTAATCAGCTTAATAAAAGCCCTTGAATGATTTGTGAGATATTGTCTTCTTAAGAATTTGTAGCCTCCTTCTTCGTGAGCTTGACTTTAGGTCGAGGGCTTAATGCCCCGCCCATTCTGTGTGCGGAGCCATCTTCTGATAAACAATAGTTAATGGTTAAACAAGATGAACAGACTCAGGACATCACTGACTTTTTGTAAAACATTTTGTTTGGCTTGTTTTTTAGGGGTCGCCACGGCAAGTCAGTGACTTTAGATATACTGTAGATATAGACCTCCTCTTTGGTCTTCCTCAGGACCTGCCAAGCATCTGTCCCTCTCTCTGGACCTGTTTAAGACATCTCGATCTGGCCTCACTAATTTCAGCTCCAAAACTTCTAAGCTGTGCTGTCCCTCCCAGGTCAGCAGCCAGGATTCCTCATCCGGTGCATCCTGGCTGTCCCACTGTCTTGAAATCAAACAAGATGGCTGTTGTCCTCAGTTTTCTTTTTACCCGTATACCTTAAAGGAGGTGTAGCTCAGTAGTAGAATGTTCGCTCTTGGGCTGGGAGAAGCCGGTTCAAATCCCACTGAGTTCATGCCTAGGTGTCCTTGGGGAGGACACTCACCACTGGCGCCTTCCTGGCTGCCCGCTGTGGTGCAATGCAACGGAGAAAATTTCCAGTTGAGGGATGAATACAGTAAAAAATAAAAAATAAAGTGAGGCCTTTGCATTGTTCTGACAAGTTAAAGACAGAACAGGGTCCATATCATCCTGGAGGGGGTAAAAGCATTTTTTGTTTTCTGCTGTTGAACTTTTTGCTGTTTTGTAGATGTTACCATGGCAACAAACACCAACAAACAGTTTGCTGTGGCTTTTTGTACACTAGTGACTTTCAGAGCTCCAAATACTTGATTAATTTCCCTTCAAAAATTTGGGTTGAAAAACGTTCTTCTTTTCACCTGAATAACTTGGACATGAGTTTGGAACCAGCCGTCACACATTTCTCAATGCATGTGTGTTTTATAAATCCCCCAAACACTTTCTGGGACATACGAGACGTGTCCATCAGTGTGACGGTTCCAAAGAGAGACACCAGGGGATCAAACTCATTTGAATTTTCCCAAAATGAAACAAGACGGCGGAATGACTGAAAATAAGAGAAAAACAGATGGAAGATTGCCTCAGAGATATTGATGAACACGGGAAGGATAGTCCATTCACTTTTGATTACTTGGTACACTATTTACCCCAATTTTGCTCATCGAAGTACTTTGAATTCCTGTGTGGAGGACTTGTGTCTTATAGTTGCCTTGGCATGATGATGTCACCATCTTTGCACCACGGATAGCAAACTACAGAGCAGGTCAATCCATAAAAAGGGGATGACAGCCAACCTCAGTTACAATTTGGGCACGTTTTGCCAAATGCCTGACGGTAGTTCCTTTTCTGTCTCAGTCTCTGAATAAACACAGTGAACACAATGTGTCCACAAGTCAAAGAGTTGGACAAACTGTGCATCTGCTTCATGTCCTGCAACCGGAGACTTGGCGATGTTTCCTCCCAGCATGCCGAGCTGTCGTTAGATCCAAGCACATGATGATCGGTAACTGTGCAGATTCATGTGTCAAGCAGAGATTGAACAGAAGTGTGTGTTTGTATTTGCCAATTAATTGAACTGGAGCTGTTTTATTCCATCACACACAGAGGGGGGTTGGTGTCTTCAGGAGAGTATCCTATTGCAGCCGAGTCAAACCGGTTTAATACCTGCTAAACAACCTGTGTCTTTGTTTTTGATTGTTTATCTTCTATCATTAATCCTTTTGTTTTTAAACAATAAAATAGTTTGAATGAATCATTTAAATCCATTCAGTGTTTTGGAGGATATTGTGTTTACATGGAGCCTTTTCTCATTACCCTGAAAACTGGATCAGTTTATCTATAGTTGGTACTGAGTAGCCAAAGAACTAAATCAAACCAAACAAATTCTGTCCATAAAGGTAATGAACAGAATTGGTGACAAAGGGCAACCTTGGCGGAGTCCAACTCTCACTGGAAATGGAATCGACATACTGCCAGCTATACGGACCAAGCTCTGGCTCCGGTCGTACAAAGACCGGACAGCCTGTACCAAGGGCTCCGAGACTCCGTACTCCCGGAGCACCCCCCACAGGAGTCCCCAAGGGCCTTGGTCGAATGCCTTCTCCAGATCCACAAAACACATGTAGACTGGTTGGGCAAACTCCCACGACCCCTCCAGAACCCTGAAGAGGGTATAGAGCTGGTCCGTAGTTCCACGTCCGGGACGGAAACCACACTGCTCCTCTTCAATCCGAGACTCGACAATCCGACGGACCCTCCTCTCCAGTATCCCCGAATAGACCTTCCCAGGGAGGCTGAGGAGTGTGATCCCTCGGTAGTTGGAGCACACCCTCCGGTCCTGCTTCTTATAAAGAGGGACCACCACCCCAGTCTGCCAATCCAGAGGCACCGTCCCCGGTGCCCATGCAATGGTGCAAAGGCGAGGGACTATGTCTCACAGCTGGCAGGAGACTGATTAGGATCCTTCCGGGTGAGCTGGAGGATGCAGATGGGGTGAGAGAAGCCTGGGCTTCTCGTCTGAGGCTGTTGCCCCCGCGACCCAACCCCAGATAAGCAGAAGATGATGGAATGGAATTACGTTCCGTTCCATCATCTTCCGCTTGTTCCGGGGTCGGGTTGCGGGGGCAACAGCCTCAAACGGGCAGCCCAGGCCTCTCTCTCCCCGGCTGCATCCTCCAGCTCACCTGGAAGGATCCCAAGTCTTTCCCCGGCCAGCTGTGAGACATAGTCTCTCCAGCAGGTCCGGGGTCTGCCCCTTGTTCTCCTCCCGGTGAAACGTGCCCAAAACACCTCGCCCGCGAGGCGCTCGGGGGGCATCCTGACCAGATGCACGAACCACCCCATCTGGCTCCTCTCGACCTGGAGGAGGAGCGGCTCGACACCGAGCTCCTCCCGGATGGCAGAGCTCCTCACCCGATCTCTGACTGAGAGTCCAGCCACCCTGCGGAGGAAGCTCATTTCAGCCACTTGTACCCACGATCTCATTCTTTCGGTCACCACCCACAGCTGGTGACCATAGGTGAGGGTAGGAACGTAGATCGACTTGTAAATCGAGAGCTTTGCTTTTCGGCTCAGCTCTCTCTTTACCACGACGGACCGATGCAGCGTCCTAGTTATTGCTGATGCCACACCGATCCACCTGTCGATCTCCCGCTCCATCCTTCCCCCACTCGTGAACAAGACCCCGAGATACTTAAACTCCTCCACTTGGGGCAGGACCCTGTCTCTGACCCGCAGGGGGCATTCCACCCTTTTCCGGGTGAGGACCATGGTCTCGGATTTGGAGGCGCTAATTCCCATCCCGGCCGCTTCACACTCGGCAGCAAATCGATCCAGTGAGAGCTGGAGATCACGGTCCGATGAAGCCAACAGAACCACATCATCCGCAAAAACCAGAGATCTGATCCTGAGGTCACCAAACTGGATCCCTCCAACGCCTCGGCTGCGCCTAGATATAAAAGTGATGAACAGAATCGGTAACAAAGGGCAGCCTTGGAGTCCAACTCTCACATATTATTATTATTAATTAAATTAACAATCTCAAATAGAGCCCTGCAACAGACTGGCGACCTGTTAGTGGTGTACCCTTGAATCAGCCGGGATGGGTCTGGCAACCCTGTAAGGGATAGCCGGTTAAGAAGCTGACTGACTGATCTCAAGAAGATCATTTTTCTAATCACGTCTGTTGTGGCGTGTAATTCCTTTCACGCCCCTGAGAACAACTCACCAAAACTCCTATTCACAATTCTCTTGGTCTGGATTTCTTTTATTGTAACCATTTCAACTTGAAATGCTTTTTTCTTTGTTTTTTTTTTTTTTTTTTTTTGTGAGTTTATTACAAAACTGATTTCTTATTTTCTTTCAGAATTCCTGAACTAAACATTCTATCTATAAACGTGTATCTGATGTTAAGATCTTAAACTCTGATTTGATAGCACCTCTCTCCACTTTCAGTTATTTCTGACTTGGCCTCAGCAGAGCAGTTTTCCAGATCTTGTCGGACGGAGTGTGGGTGTATTTCAGAGATCCAAACCTCTTTGAGGTGATGACAACAACTAAGAACCCCGAGGCTTTTCTTTCACACCAGGTTCCTTTTTTTTTGGTCTTTTTTTTTTTTAGTCTCCTCTGGCTTTTTCTTCCCTTATTTCCAAGTCTGATCCAACATTCCTGCTTTTATGGGACTTTGTGGCGTGCATTCGACCGGACTGAACTGGACATGTAAATACATCAGGTCGTATCAGATGTCCAAAACGGGACATGGAGTCAAAGTTTAAAAAAGAATCTGAAGGTTTTTAAAGCTTGTTTTCATTTTGTTGTGGAATTTAAATGTAATTTTAACCACTTTGAGAATTTTTTTTTTTTGTCATTTTGATTCTCAATTAAATTTTTACAATTAAAGCCGAAACGTTTAGATTAATTTATTTGTAATTTTTTTTCACTCTATTCATCCCTCACCAGAAAAATTTGTGTCCTGCACTCCTACACCGCAGCAGGCTACCCACGATGGGGCCAATGGTGGGAGAAACGGGGGGTTAGGTGTCTTCTCCAGACGTCCACTCAGTGGGATGCGAACCCACAAACTTCCAGTTGACTTCCGGTCCGCGAACGCTGTAACCACTGAGCCACCGTCTCCCCCCTAAACATGGCACTGGATTTAAGATTTTTTGGATTTAACAAACTTTGTTCCGGATTTTACTAGTTTTACTCTGGAATTTTTGAAAATGGCAAATTAACAATCACAGATGATTATTATTCCTCGTCAATGATCCGTGACCTTCAGGAGACACGAAGACATAATGAGCTATCAAATCCAGTGTGTGATCCACTTTACCAGAACCACAGATCACACACAAACACTCAGGCTTCCATGCCAACCGTGTGTTGTGTCCTAAGGGGGATTTAGGGAGACTGGTTATCCTAACATGCATGTCTTTAGTCAGTGGAAGAGGATCCCGGAGAGAGCATGAGGCTGTTGACATGGTACCTGTTGTCTGGTGTTCTGTTATCTGTTCTTTACAAAGAAACAGCCTCACAAAGTTCTGATGTTTCTTTTTTCCTTCATTTTTTTTGCTCAGCTGTTATGAATTAGTAACAAAATCCCAGAAACGTGTTTTAAATATTCAAATTGACCAAAGAGTAAGTTGTAGAGAGGATTATGGATCCAAAAAGAGGGGGAGGGGGAAATGAAGGCCAAGCGGTGGAATAACGGTTAGATTCACTGTCATAGACTCACAAAAAGGTACCCAAGGGGTATCCATGGTACATTTATCAGAACGTGATTTGGAAGCTCTTGTAAATTGATGCTTCTGTCAAACTTCTGTGAACGTGATGTCCCCCAAAACACTGTGGAGATTATAATGACCTGCCCACAGTTACTCAGTACCAACTATATAAGAGCTGATTAGGCTTCTAGCTAAAAGTTTAAGTTGATAAAGTCAACCATACCAGCCTGTCAATGCCTGATTCCGTCAGACCTCAGAAGCTAAGCAGGCTGGGCCTGGGCTGTACTTGGATGGGAGACCACTGGAACCCCAGGTGCAACGGTGGGACGGCTGTTCAGATTAAATTGTCACTGTGTCCCTGGTGTTGTGGAAAAAAATCAGTGAGAATAAACCAAACAGTCGAATGTCCTTTAACAAAGATTTATTATGAAAACACCGTGCACGAGTGGAGGAGTCTACAGAGTCCCTAGTTGCCCAAGGAGCAAGTTTACTTTATACATGTTGATAACAACCTCTTGCGTGTAGCATGACCTTCATAGATATGTCTGGACTATGAAACACATTGGCATAAAGATTATCAGGAGATTGTTAGCCATCTTGTGCTCGACCCAAAAAGATGTAAACCCTCTATATCAGATACTAAGGAACAGGCCATCCTAACATACAGTTAAGACAATCTTGCGTCTTGTCATCTGAAACCCATTTTCCCTCTACACTGGGCAAGACACCCACAATGCCTAGTGATGGTCAGAGGGGCCGACGGCGCAAAAATGGCAGCCATGCTTCTGTTAGTTTGCCCCAGTACAGCTTTGGCTACAACAGTAGCTTACCAGTATCTGGTATGGAGGAAACGGATAATGAATATGTGAAGCGTTCTTGAAAAGTGCTGTAAGTTCAATTATTAATATCCTCAATTATTGTGATTGTAATTGTTTCCCAAACAAGTGAAGGGATTTTAATGGCACTAGTTAGTCAGGAACAACTATAACATTTTCAGAGTTACACATCAAAATGTTGAGCTCAGAGTTTAAAAACGTTACACATACGACAGCTTCATGTTCGCTATCACGCAGCCCTCAAACCTTCATTATTAACACAGCTCTTGATAAAGAGCAGGTGGAGGGATTCTGTTTGATGCTTTGCATCGACTTGTTCTTCTTGTGGATTGAGTCTGATTGTATTTGTGTGTGTTTAAATGTGTGCGGATACCTTTTGAAATGACTTTGTTGTGATGTTGTCATGGTTCCCTCGCCCACCACCAGAGGGAACCCGGGGTCTTCCCTCATTTGCCTGATTTTAGACACCTGAAGATCTTTGTGCAGCTGCCTTTAAATAGGCAGTCTGTCTTCCCTTCAGGTGTCCGGTTATACCATACCATCCCATCCAGCCAGGTCTTCCTGGCTGCCTTATCATGAAATACATTTTAAACAATAACTTCATGACATTTCTACTGATCCATGTGGGGTTTTGTCTGCAATTGGCTCCTCCTCCTTCCACCTGCATTCCACTCCCAGACATATACTGGTTTACATTCTATTCCGTTCCGTCATCTTCCGCTTGTTCCGGGGTCGGGTTGCGGGGGCAACAGCCTCAAACGGGCAGCCCAGGCCTCTGTCACCCCGGCCGCATCCTCCAGCTCACCCGGAAGGATCTAAAGTCTTTCCCCGGCCAGCTGTGAGACAGTGGCGCCCGCGAGGCGCTCGGGGGGCGTCCTGACCAGATGCCCGAACCACCCCATCTGGCTCCTCTCGACCTGGAGGAGGAGTGGCTGAGTTGCCAAACATGGCCGGGTTGCCCTTGCCCGGGCGCGGGTCGCCAGGGCCCCCTCTTGGAGCCGGGCCTGGGGGTGGAGCGCGGGGGCGAGCGCCTGATGGCCGGACTCAGCCCGAACGGGGGACATGGGCCGCCCTTCCAACAGACTCACCACCTGCAGGAGGGGCCATAGGGGTCGGGTGAAGGAGGAGATGGGTGGCAGCCAAAGACGGGGACCCTGGCTGGTTTACATAAAAAAAATAATTGAACCAAACAAAAGTTTGACTTTAACTACAAGTACTTCTAGATCTCATCGAAAGCAAGAAATACAGAATCAGCGATTCAAAACGTGTCTTAAAGACCTTGTGGATTCTTGGATAGTTCCTGTGTGGGCCGAGCTCCGCATGGTGAAAAAACTAAGAAAACATTTCAAACAAAAACTAGAAACTATAGCAAAGGAGGAAAAGAATGTCAAGAGTCATGGTTATTTGAAGAATGTGGATGGTGTTTAGAGAAAAAAGGAACCTAGCCAAATTGTTTCAGTTACGGGAATCCTACTGACATCCCCCTCCCGGATACAACCAACTGCTGACCAGCTAATTTGAGAATCTCAACAACAGAACAGAGGAAAAGACTCTGTGTGTGTGTGTGTGTGTGTGTGTGTGTGTGTGTGTGTCTCACACTGTGTTTGCATGACTTTGAATGTTTGGCAGCAGTAAGAGGATACATTTTTCTTCTCATCTTCCTCTTGGACATGCCTGCAGATCTCTGCGTGCGCCGGTGAGAGAGGCGAGGCCACGAACAAAGAAAACTATTCCTTGGATTAAATCCCGACTAAAAATAAGTGAATGGGTCAAAGATACGTAGGATATATCCAAACACGATGTTCTCCCATTTTAAACAGTGTGTGTGGATGTAGGAAGGTAAATCTGAGGATCAGACCTAACTTTACGAGAACTGAGGTCACGTAAAAAGAACTCCACAAACTCTACTCGTTTCTTTTGTTGGGCTGTAAGTCAGCTTTGTGGCTGCAGCTAAAAATTGTAATAATGTTCGATAGGATGAATAGAAAACCGTGGTGAGAGCGGCCATGCTGATTGGTCTAGAGACAGTGTGGTGAGAGCGGCCATGCTGATTGGTCTAGAGACAGTGTGGTGAGAGCGGCCATGCTGATTGGTCTAGAGACAGTGTGGTGAGAGCGGCCATGCTGATTGGTCTAGAGACAGTGTAGTGAGAGCGGCCATGCTGATTGGTTTAGAGACAGCGTGGTGAGAGCGGCCATGCTGATTGGTCTAGAAACAGTGTGGTGAGAGCGGCCATGCTGATTGGTCTAGAGACAGTGTGGTGAGAGCGGCCATGCTGATTGGTCTAGAGACAGTGTGGTGAGAGCGGCCATGCTGATTGGTTTAGAGACAGTGTGGTGAGAGTGGCCATGCTGATTGGTTTAGAGACAGCGTGGTGAGAGCGGCCATGCTGATTGGTCTAGAAACAGTGTGGTGAGAGCGGCCATGCTGATTGGTCTAGAGACAGTGTGGTGAGAGCGGCCATGCTGATTGGTCTAGAGACAGTGTGGTGAGAGCGGCCATGCTGATTGGTTTAGAGACAGTGTGGTGAGAGCGGCCATGCTGATTGGTCTAGAAACAGTGTGGTGAGAGCGGCCATGCTGATTGGTCTAGAGACAGTGTGGTGAGAGCGGCCATGCTGATTGGTCTAGAGACAGTGTGGTGAGAGCGGCCATGCTGATTGGTTTAGAGACAGTGTGGTGAGAGCGGCCATGCTGATTGCTCTAGAAACAGTGTGGTGAGAGCGGCCATGCTGATTGGTTTAGAGACAGTGTGGTGAGAGCGGCCATGCTGATTGGTTTAGAGACAGCGTGGTGAGAGCGGCCATGCTGATTGGTCTAGAAACAGTGTGGTGAGAGCGGCCATGCTGATTGGTCTAGAGACAGCGTGGTGAGAGCGGCCATGCTGATTGGTCTAGAGACAGTGTGGTGAGAGCGGCCATGCTGATTGGTTTAGAGACAGTGTGGTGAGAGCGGCCATGCTGATTGCTCTAGAAACAGTGTGGTGAGAGCGGCCATGCTGATTGGTTTAGAGACAGTGTGGTGAGAGCGGCCATGCTGATTGGTCTAGAAACAGTGTGGTGAGAGCGGCCATGCTGATTGGTCTAGAGACAGAGTGGTCAGAGCGGCCATGCTGATTGGTCTAGAGACAGTGTGGTGAGAGCGGCCATGCTGATTGGTCTAGAGTCATGGTCACTGAGGAAAAGACAGGTAACAGAGATGTTTGTAGCAGAGATGAAGATGCTGAGGATCTCTCTGGGAGTGACCAGGATGGACAGGATCAGAAGAACAGCACATGTTAGAGGTTTTAAAGTCAGAGAGGCCAGACTGAGATGGTTTGGACATGTGCAGAGGAGAGAGAGAGAGTACATCAGAAGAAGGATGCTGGGTTTGGAACCACCAGGAAAGAGGACTAGAGGAAGACCAAAGAGGAAGTTCATGGATACAGTGAAGGAAGACATGAAGATAGATGGTGTGACCAAAGAGGATGCAGCAGATAGGGTTAGATGGAAGAAACTGACTTGATGTTGCGCCCCCTGAAGAGACATGATGGAAGAAGAAGAAGGACCAATAGAAAACGATAAATTGGTCAGATTAAACTCAGAGCGAATAGGCTTTAAAGTACAGTTGAAAAGGTATTTTCCAGTGATAACCGGGGTATGACACCAGACATTACTGCATGTGCGGTCACTGATCATAGTGACCAGAAGATTCCTTTTCCAGGAACACACGCCCACAAACACACACCAAAAAGAAATGGAAGTATATTTAGTTCCAAATTACCGGGATAGTAAGAAACAGTATGCGAGTAAGAGGGTGAAGGATGGAGTTAAAGACAAACGTATATCATGTCGTACTGGAACATGAGGTTTATGTTAACCTAAAGTCAGACAAAATAACAGTTTTCTTTTTTCTGGGAGGCTCCTTTCTGTAAACATGGAGGAGCCATTAAGTTGAACGTGAACCTGAAGTCTTTGCTTGTTTCTCCAGCAGAACACAGGATCTGATTCAGCTGTTCAGGGTGAATTCCTGTGTAAACTTAGGCTCAAATAGCACAGAAAAAGAGAAGAGGTGGATGAATGTGAAAGCCGGTTACAAATTTAGGATTATCCACAGGCACTTCCTGTTCAGAGTTAAATAAACTGGACCTCCTGCACCGGCACACTTCAGACTAATCACAGTCATTACACCTGATTAGTACGTCGAGCTGAAACATGGTAAAGCGGCCATGTTGTTTTAGTAAAAAAAAAAAATGAAAAGTTTTAGAACTATTGACATTTTTTTTTATCCAATCGGCTTCTAACAAAAAATTGAACAAGGACTTTATGAAAAAAAGCACCAAAATTTGTTTTAAGATAAACAAAAGTTTAAACAATGGAGATCTTATTTAACTTTTTATTCACTTGAGTGTAGAAAATTCACTCCAAATGTTTCTTAATTCTAGACTCTGACAGTTTTTCCATTTCTAACATCTCATGACCAAAGTATGAACAATCATATGCATAGCTGATTATAATCGGTAAAATTTTCAATGATTTAACCCAATGAAACATTTAAACAAACTCAAACAGGTGTGAGCAAACTACGGCCCACAGGCCACAGATGGCCAATTACACGTTTTAATCCGGCCCGCCAAACTTTTAAAAATTAAATTAATAAACCTTGTTAATGTTTTATTTTCCTGCAATTCTGATATTTCGATTCTCTTTGTTGAGAAAACATCAACACTGTTTCCATTAAAATGTGTGTGTCTTCGTGATGTGTACTCTGTCCAAATAAACAGCGTGCACAAATTTGGAAAGCCATTGCGGACAATACACACACGTAAACAAACAAGTAAAATGTTACATCAAGCGCTTAGATTTCAGACCTAGCGCCGCTAGATTTTAAATTTAACGCTCTTGATGTAACATTTAGCGCTTGTTTAAAATCTAGCATCATTCCATCGGCCTAATCTAGAGGTTACCAAAGCATGACATCCATCTGATCCTGTTCCGGCCCCTTTGTCAAATGTTAGAACTCAATGTGGCCCGTGAACCAAAAAGTTTGCCCACCCCTGGACTGTAAGAACTTATCCGTCGGGGGACTCTACGGACTATGGTCTCAGTTGAGACCCCAGTATTACCTCTGGTCCTGTGTTTGTATCCAGTTTGAGATGACTGAGAAATATATTTGATGAGGTTTTGATCAAAGAGAAATTTTAGTTTATTGTCACTATCAGTTAATCTAAAAGCTTACTATCCAATCATTGCCACCAAAAACAAAAAATAAGTCGATAACAAGGTGTCGAACAACATGACTCCATCTGTCCATTTGTGACTTTGAACTTTGATCGATCTTGGAAACCTAATCAGTTCAAACATAGTTGACGCTGAGTAACAGTGGGCTGTTTTGTTAAAATCTGTGTACATATTGTGATTACAAGAATTTATAATATTGACCTTTGACCATATTGACCTAAAATGCTGGCAGTTCATCTATAGTTGGTACTGAGTAATTGTGGTTTGTTCACCATTGGCTTAAGAGACGACTTGGCCGCCTGACAATTTTAACAAATAAAAAAACAAGTGTTAATAAAAGCAGTGAAACATTTTTGGTGGGTGAAATGTTTCATTACAAACTGCTGTGAATGTGTTTTTTCACGTTTATTAAATTAGATGTTGACAACGTAGGACCCTGGTGGCCAAAATGTGGCCCTCGGGCCTCGTCTTTGCCACCTGTGAGACATTATATTGTAGAATTCTCAGTGTGGGAAAATTTTGTTGTTTTCTTGCTTATGTAAAAGTTTGTTTTGCATTTTTTTTCCTGATGTTTGTGAGAAAAGGATTTTTCTTTGAAATCAAAGAAAGATTAAAGAACAGAACCAAAGAAAGAATGCGTGGAGTAGGTTGTGAAATGAGTTGAACGTCAACTGGAGAAAAGAATGTTTCCAAAACTGCATTCCAGCGCTTATTGATGCAAAATGTTGTCTTGTGGAAGCTGATTACAAAACTGTTAAATAGGACGTGTCAAATTCTTCTCTGCCTTTAATTGTTACTTTAACAAACACCAGACGTCAGGGTTTTACATTGATCACACTTAACGGATGAACCTTCACGACTGCAGACTTTTTTTTAGCAAATACGATGATTCTCTGGTAAAATAAATGACCAAATGTGATATTAG
This sequence comes from Neostethus bicornis, assembly GCA_902685375.1. Lineage (NCBI taxonomy): Eukaryota > Metazoa > Chordata > Actinopteri > Atheriniformes > Phallostethidae > Neostethus > Neostethus bicornis. The sequence continues at coordinate 2,412,234 of LR738558.1, forward strand.
TTTATCTAATTAAAATTGAATTAAATATAAGATAAATGCCCCTCCTTAAGCCGACACCTTATTATGGTGGAGGGGTTTGCGTGCCCCAATGATCCTAGGTGCTATGTTGTCCAGGACTTAATGCCCCTGGTAGGGTCGCCCAAGGCAAAGAAGTCCTAGGTGACGGGCCAGACAAAGCGCGACTCAAACACACCATATAGCGATCAAGCATGGCCAAGTTGCCCTTGCCTATACTCGGGTCATCGAGGCCCTTTTTGGAGCCAGGCCCGACGGAGGGGCACAAGAGCGAGCTTCTGGTGGCCAGGCTTTTACCCATGGGCCCGGGGACATAGGCCGCCCTTCTAGTAGGCTCAACACCTGCAGGAGGGGCCATAAGGGTTAGGTGAAGGAGGAGATGGGTGGCAGCCAATGGGCCTGCTGGAGAGACAAAGTCTCACAGCTGGCTGGGGAATAATTCGGGATCCTTTTGGGTGAGCTGGAGAGTGCAGCTGGGATGAGAGAAGCCTGGGCTTCCTGTCTGAGGCTGTTGCCCTGGTAACCCGGCCCCAGATAAGAGGAAGACGCTGGAACAGAACAGAAATCTAATTTTTGTTCATTTGTAAAGAAAAACAGTCAAAGTTTTGACAACACATCAAGAGGGGTCATTGTTTATTAGAAATAAGTCATTTTAGTTTAGATTTGAAATAAAATAGACGTATTTCAGAAACTGTACTTTGTCTTCTATCGAGGTACGGATAGTACACCATAAATTCACACAGAAAAATCACATTAAACAAAAAGTTTGTTTGGTTTTATTTCAATCTAAAATCTGAGCAAAAATTCAAATTGGCATATAATTCTAATATTTTAGTTCTTTTTTACTCAACATTTGCTGCTTTCAACACGTTTTAGTAAGTCAGCCAAGGACAAAAAGCTTCTCTGGATTATAAATGTACTGAATCCTACTCTGACCTGGATTGTATGTCTAATGAACATCTCATTTTAATCAAGACCTTCTGATCAGAAATCTGCTTTGAATTAGAGCAGTAATCCTCTTGTGTTGTCCATAGTGTGACACTTCTTCATCATTTGATTCTCCTCATCTGTTTGACATTACTCTTTAACCATAAGAAGGCAACTTGCCACGTAATGCTGAGCTCTCAGGGACTACTGAAGCGTGCTGAGACACAAACAATGCCAAATTCATTTCTCCTGTCACCTGATAGCTCCGTCCCGGCTCTCGCATGGAGAATCATCATTAGTTTGTTAAGAGTGGAGGTCTCATGTAGCCAAATACCTTCTTAACGGCAGAGAGCCCAGACATCAACCCAACCAATTGTTCAAATTTAGAGTTTAATTTCTAAAACAGCTAGTCAATGTTCTTCGATAAAAAATGCCAGAAAAATGTCTTAAATTCTGATATTGTGTTGCACATAACGAGCCGGCAACCTGGTTGTGACCGCGAAGCAGTGCTTTGGTCGGACCAGGGCCGAGCGAGGTTTATGACCATTGAGGGAATTCAGTGAGAAACTTGATTAGTAACGTCTAAACCACGGATATGTCTGGTTTACTCACACTAGCAAAAGTTTCTCTTTAAATTTCTTTTTCTTGCCCTGTCCCAATCTTCTCCTTTCTTTCTACTCATCCATTTTTGTCTGTAATCTATCTAACATGTAATCTGCTGTTTGTCCAGCAGACTGTACTATTTCCCATTTTAAGCCCGGGATCATAACCTTCTATGGGTGCAAGGGGAAATCAGATTACAACAGCCAGGCTGGTACGCTCTACGCTAGAATCCTTTATGCACACCGCTGATTGCTTTAGTTAGGTCAATGGTTAGTTACTAGTTTTAATAAACTGTGAAGATATTTCTTTCTTTCATAGATTCAATACAAAAAGAATTTCTTACCGATCAATCTGTCTTTTTTGTAGCCTTTGATTTGGGTCTCAGTCTTAAAAAAAATATGATTGGTTGATCTCTAGAAGGGCGGATCAGTGAAGTCATTATTCAGAACCAAAGCTTTACATCAGTCTATTGTGGTGAAGAATGAGCAGATCCAAAATCTAATAAATCCAACCAACGATTCAAAGACGTGGGGATTCGCACAGAATTAAAATATCAGACCACCTGCTATAATTTTAATAGAATACTGGAAAAAAAATCAAATCAACCCAAAGTTTTTATGTTCATTCCCTTTTCTATACTGAAGATTTATGGACCAAAAAAATCAGTAGATAGATGTTATAATAAAAAAGGAACTGGTCACCACATCATGAAGACAATTCTATAACTCATCAGTAGCTATGACGACCCTGACCACCTGCCATGAGGACACTGTTATAAAGATTTTCTCTGCTTTCTGACACTTTCTTCACATATTTTCTCCTTTATGAGTAGGAAATATCCTCTTTCCCATAACAAGTGAAGGCAGCATAAGCCCTGATCTTCTTCTCTACTGAGGCAGGATGGCTGTTGTTCTTCTTCTCCTTTCGGCTTTTCCCTTCAGGGGGCGCCACAGCAAGTCAGTTTCTTCCATCTAACCCTATCTTCTGCATCCTCTTGGGTCACACCAACTATCTTCATGTCTTCCTTCACTGTATCCATGAACCTCCTCTTTGGTCTTCCTCTAGTCCTCTTTCCTGGTGGTTCCAAACCCAGCATCCTTCTTCTGATGTACTCTTTCTCTCCCCTCTGCACATGTCCAAACCATCTCAGTCTGACCTCTCTGACTTTAAAACCTCTAACATGTGCTGTTCCTCTGATCCTGTCCATCCTGGTCACTCCCAGAGAGATCCTCAGCATCTTCATCTCTGCTACCTCCATCTCTGTTTCCTGTCTTTTCCTCAGTGGCACTGTCTCTAGACCAAACAGCATGGCGGGTCTCTCCACGGTTTTGTACACTTTTCCTTTCATTTTAGCTGAAACTCTTCTGTCACACATCACACCTGATACTTTTCTCCACCCGTTCCAGCAGGATGGCTGTTGTTAAGGTGTCATGTTCCTGCATATTCACCTACGTATGGCAAAACCCCTCAGGTCTGGTCCCAAGGACTCATGTTTACCCAGGATACCAACCTGCCCAGGTTGGATAGCAGCTGCACCTGCCTATATGTCCTTCCTCACTCCTTCTCTCTTCAATACACTGGTTAAACCTTGCTTTCCATCTGGCTGTAACATCTCCACATCCACCACATGACACTTTGTGAAACTAGTTTGCAAGTTTTAAATACAAAGATGAGCCTAAAAATAGTTTGAACTTAAAAGGTGTGTTGTTCTAATCGGATGCTCATTGTCAAACGTAGTTTGAAAGGGTCAGGAGAAGGTTTGCATGTAACCTTAGCATCACAGGTTAGCATCTGGTAATATTTTCCTGTCTGTTGGGTCAGCTCAGGAACCTCTTGATGGGAAACAGAAGAACTTTCTTATATATTTTCAACAACTGTCTCTCAGTCTGCCAACTTCACCTCCATGTGTACACTGTCCAGCTCTACCTCGTTCCATTGTTGCTTTTCTATTTGGCTGCTTCATGCAAACTAACTTGCTCCAGCTTGGAAGAATAGCACCGCTAGACAAATGGGGCCTGGTCAGGCTCTGACCTCTGTGCTAAAAGGATAATTAGGAGTTGTGGTTTCACTTGGCATCCGCCTTTCGGCTGTTTTTAAAATACGATTTTATACAATCACACCATTGCGCGTCCGGATTGGGAGAGTAAGCAGTTTTTTGGCTCAGACTTCAGCCATTCTGAAGAAATATTGCAGTCAGAGCCACAACTGCTCTAGAAATGTTAAACGTGATTGTTGGGTTCGTGCTGAACTCTACTTAGTTCAACTTGACTGGCTTAACATATGTCTATAAAGATGTAGCAAGAAGAGACGTCCCTGTTACAAGCTCCTCCATCTTATTGGCTCAGATTTAATAGATTATTTACCTGTTAATAGTCTGCAGAGAGGATTCTGCCTTCATCATTATTTTTTCTTTTCTCAAGAGGTTCATGCTGCTTTACTTTTCCCCATATATGTTCGTATGGTGTTACGTTTAAATTCCAGACATAGTTTTCCAGGGTCATGTTTGTAGTTGCTTCATGTGACTTTAAGTTGAGTCCATTGATCAGTTGTCCTCTTATCTCAGCCACTCCTTCCAGATGATCCCAATGGGTTTCATCTGTGAAGAGTTTATACAATTCAAATCAAACTTTACTTGTACTGCTCTTTTCAAACAGAAGAACTTACAGTTCTTTACATTCAAAGGAATGCATGTATTTAGAAACCCTGTCTCTCACACTTGCACCACATACTGCACACATGTACCGGCATGTGTGCAGTATGCATGACCAACCGCTGGTTTCCCCTGACAGCTTGTTTTCTGCCGTCGTATTAAAACAATTGATCAAACTTATCAATTTTAAAAAACAAAGCTTCCTCCGCAGGGTGACTGGGCTCTCACTCAGAGATCGGGTGAGGAGTTCTGCCATCCAGGAGGAGCTCGGAGTCGAGCCGCTCCTCCTCCAGGTCGAGAGGAGCCAGATGGGGTGGTTCGGGCATCTGGTGAGGCTGCCCCAAGCGTCTCGCGGGCGAGGTGTTTTGGGCACATCCCACCGGGAGCAGACCAAGGGGCAGACCTCGGACCCACTGGAGAGACTATGTCTCACAGCTGGCCGGGGAACAACTTGGGATCCTTCCGGGTAAGCTGGAGGATGCAGCCGGGGAGAGAGAGGCCTGGGCTGCCCGTTTGAGGCTGTTGCCACTGCGACCTGACCCCGGAACAAGCGGAAGATGACGGAACGGAAAACAATCAAGGGAGTAAGTGTAAATTTTTTATTGTTGAATTCAAAGGACTGTAGAACCATATGACAACTTGGAGGAGATTTCTCAAGTTCATCTATAGTTGCTACTGAGTAACTGGACTGTTTTTTTTAAACCCCTACTGTAGTTTGGAAGCACCTTCACATGAACAGCCAGAAGGCCTAATGCCTCCCCCATATTTGGGGGTAGAGGTAAGAAAATGTCTTCAGCCTATTCTCAAAAACATTAACAGTCTCTTTGGCCATGAGGTCCTCTGGCAGGCTGTTCCACGAACCAAGACCATAATAGTAAAACAGTGACTCACGGTGGGTTTTTGTTGTGGCGCTAAACATCATCAGAAGCAAACAGGAGCTAGGGGCTTATCTTAACCAGGGACACCACAACATGAGGTCCAGGAAGGGAATTAAACCTGCAACTATCTGGTTACAAAATTATTATACCAGTTCAAAGAACTTACCCCTTGATCTGCCGCTAGGTCCTGCTCTCCCTTAGCCTTACTCTAGCAATCAGCAAATAAAGATGGTTTTGTCCAGGACATGTTTGTAGTTTTGTAGCTGGAAAAAGGAGATCAACCTTGCTATACGGTTTGTGTTGGCAACAATTCCAGAGACGAACATTTCAGGGCAGCGTTTAGAAGGTTTTATTTTCTGTCCTTTCTTTGTTTTCGTGTCGTTTCTGTGGTCCCAGGCTTGGCTTGGGCCTAGCGGGAATCGAACTAGGTTCCCCCAGTCGAAACACAGTATCTCTACCACTAGACCAACGCCCTCCAGGACCAGCATTTAGAAGGCATAATCTGGGGAAAGATGTGGTTGTACCGCTGCCAAAAAGAAAAGTTTGTTTTTGCGTTCTGTTTTTTTACTACACTGACTGTTTGGGTGCTTTAGATACATCACATCCGGTCCTGACCTGAGAGCAGCGATTGGTTACAGATAAAAAAATTACCAGCCTGCAGTGGAGTAAACGAACCCCAATGCTGTGAGGTCAGACTGTTTCCAGAGTGTGAAAGAAACAGTCTAATGGACTAATCTAACTAATTATACTTGTAAAGAAGAACCAAGCCACTCTAACTATAAATCTCATTCGGTTTACTTAGATTCATGATCTGGTTCTTATGCTTCTGGTGAAAGGTGATGAAGTAAAACAGATACACCAGAAATTCAGAACATCTCTTTTTAACTCTTTCCTCACCACAATTGACTGATGGTTATTTCTCATCTGTCCTCTTAAAGACTCCCGCCCCCCCACCCTCCATCTCCCCTGTACTTCTGAACAAGATCAGGAGATATTTGGGGCTTCTTAATTTGGGGCAGAACCTCATTTTTAACCAAAAGCGATCCTTGGCTTAGCATCCAGTTCAATAGAAACATTTAATAATAAAGAGTCCTACATTAATACAGAGAGTAAAACGGAGATGAAAAATCATCTCTGGATGGAATCAGTTCTGCAATAACTCCAGAGGGAAGCAGCTGGTTTTCATACAGAATCCAAACCAGTCACAGACCTGACAGGACTGTCCTCAAAAGTCCTGTCATGGTGAATCCTTAGCAGCTAAACACTTTCTCCTGCGGATCAGGTCACATTCCGCTGGTTGTACGAAGAAAAAGAAGCTCTGACCCTTCAGTGTCCTCCTCATGCAGATGGACAAATCATTAGAGAAAGATTTTCCTTTGCTGTCTATTTGTCTGCCAAAGGTTTCCTTTTAACTGCAGCCAGTGGTCTAAACTTTCAAATGTACCAGATTATTGGCATGTTGGGTTTCTCATAATGAAATAAATAACAACAACTCAAACCGCGGTAACAACAGAAAGTGAGAAGTTATTACCGCAGCGTCTTCGGGGGCTTCAAGCTCGTTTGTCGCTCTAACCTCTGCATGGCCTCTGACTTGCACGGACTAATCATCAGAGACATGGAAACATCTTCATATCGGTATTTTATAGCCGTTCTTTTTCCTGCCAGCAGTTTCATCTGAAGTTGACCCAGCATCCCGCTGTGTCTCCTGGATAATACCCAGCAGCATGGTTTCCACAGCAGGACCAAACTAGTCCTGAGCAGGTCTTTGCTACTTAGCTGCTTCCCTCAAAACAACATTTCTGGGATTCTGTTTGCTTGTGTTTGCCAAGACGTGCACATTTGCCAGTTTGGCAGGAGCTTTAAAGAGATGGTAGTAGAAAATATGCTACATGCTCTGCGTTTTGTCGTTACAGCATTGTCTGGCAGTGATTACATCGGATTTCATCTGATCCCTAAATTACTCCTCTAATTTTCTAATAAAGTCAGGCAAATGCCGTTTTCTGTTCTTTAATGTTTTTTATCTGTAAATACATGAACTGAGCTAATTCATTTAAACAGAATGGTTGGAATCTGTTTCCAGGCACACGGGGTGAAACAGGATTCAGGAACAATTGTTTTTAAATGAAAATCATTGAGTTTAGGCATAAAAACTTGTTAGATTGACCTACTTTTCTTTATTGTAATCAAATATTTTGCCTTGTTTTGCTTAAAGAGTGTGCGTGGATTCAAATTTAATCCAGGACAAATCTTTTCTAACCCCTTTCTTCGTTGGGTAGAGTCCCAGAAGTTGGCAGGAGGTTCCTCTGCTGTCTTTTCCTCTTGGAGGAATCTAATTTTCTCATTATAGAATTACAAAATATTATCCATCCATCTTCCAAACCACTTTTTCAACACTGCGTCACAGGCAGGCATCTCATCGTTTCCCTCTGAAACTCCAATGTGGGGCGCTCTGGGAGTACGGAAAACCAGAGCTTTTGGTACTGGCTGTCTGGTCTCTTCCAGTTTGGTCTGCATTGCTGATATTAGGTTTGATCCATTTCTAATGAAAACCCAAATCTGGAAACGCTGCCCTTTGTCAACAAACCAATGACAAAATTTGTAGTCAAAGCTAAGGCAGTCGGGTATAAGATGTTGTCCTCTTGCACGACGTCTGTCAATTACTGCCAATGAATTGCAGTATCATGTAACATCACTGCTCAGTGCAGCTGACTGCTCTAAAACAGAGGAAGAAAACAGAAACAGACCTTTTTTTTATTACTCTGTGTGCATTAAATGAACAAACAAGTACGTTTTGTTCAGTTGCGCAACTTGAATTTCTTTCTTCTTTGATTTCTCTAGTGCCTTTAACACCATCCAGCCCTCATTACTGGGTGATAAGCTGCGGCTGATGGGTGCTGGTGCGTCCGCCGTCTCCTGGATCACTGATTACCTGACGGACAGGCCACAGTTCGTCCGTTTGATGTGGTTCTAAGTGGTGTGGGAGCCCCACAGGGCACGGTGCTCTCTCCATTCCTCTTCACATTGTACACTTCAGACTTCCAGCACAACTCCGATTCATGCCACCTACAGAAATTCTCTGATGACTCTGCGGTTGTAGGGTGTATAAGTGGTGGGCAGGAGGAGGAGTACAGGAGGGTGGTGGATGGATTTGTGGTGTGGGCGGGAGAGAATCACCTGCTCCTCAATGTGGACAAGACCAGGGAGATGGTGATTGACTTCCGGAAGAGGAGGACTGCTTTGCAGTCGCTCTGCATTCTGTGTAGAGATGTGGAGGTGGTGGAGGAGTACAGATACCTGGGAGTGATCATCGACAGTAGACTGAACTGGAGGAGCAACAGTACTGCTGTGTACAAGAAGACCTGCAGCCCACTTTACTTCCTAAGGAAGCTGAGATCCTTCAATGTGTGCAGCAAGATCCTGGAGACCTTCTACCAGTCTGTGGTGGCCAGCTGCTTGTTCTTCTCTGTCATCTGCTGGAGGAGCAGCATCGCAGCCAGTGACGCCAACAGACTGAATAAACTAATCAGACTGGCTGGCTCTGTCATTGGCAGCAAACAGGACTCACTTGAGGCAGTGGTAGAGAGGAGGTCACTGAACAAAACCATGACCATCCTCTCTACCCACTCCTGGACGAACAGCGGAGCTCCTTTTCCAAGAGGCTCAGACAGCTCCGCTTGAGAACATCTCGTTACCAGAGGTCTTTCTTCCCGTACGTGATCGGGCTCTACAACGACTCACTTAGCAGATAGGAAGTTGTTGCTGTGACACACAAATTTCCCATGTGTGGGATCAATAAGGTAGATTATGATTCTGATTCTTGAATGTTAGGATACTTAAGTTTAGATGTGCATAAATGAGTGTGTCGACAACTTTGTTTCTACAATTTTAGTCAGTAAAATGCAGTGTGAAAAATAAAATAAATCCTGTAAGCGCTTTACATCGCAGCTCACATCCACCCATTCACACACATCCATACCTGATGGTGGAAGCTGCAAACCACCATCAGGAGCAGTTAGGGGTCCAGTTTCTTGCTCAGGGATACCTCAGCATGAATCCAGGTGGGAGATCAAACCGTAACCAAACGGTCGCTCTACCAACTGAGCTATCCTTTCCCCCCTTGATGAAATGAACCAGATATATTCTTCTTCTTCTTTCGGCATTTACCTTCAGGGGGCGCCACAGCAAGTCAGTTTCTTCCATCTAACCCTATCTGCTGCATCTTCTTCAGTCACACCAACTATCTTCATGTCTTCCTTCACTGTATCCATGAACCTCCTCTTTGGTCTTCCTCTAGTCCTCTTTCCTGGTGGTTCCAAACCCAGCATCCTTCTTCTGATGTACTCTCTCTCTCTCCTCTGCACATGTCCAAACCATCTCAGTCTGACCTCTCTGACTTTAAAACCTCTAACATGTGCTGTTCCTCTGATCCTGTCCATCCTGGTCACTCCCAGAGAGATTAATGAACCAGATGAAATAGTTCATTCCTATCCTCACCCGATCTCTGAGTGAGATCTGAGTGAGCTCTGCCATCCGGGAGGGGCTCGGTGTCGAGCCGCTCCTCCTCCAGGTCGAGAGGAGCCAGATGGGGTGGTTTGGGCATCTGGTCAAAATGCCCCCCGAGCGCCTCGCAGGTGAGGTGTTTCGGGCACGTCCCACCGGGAGATGATGAAGGGGCAGACCCCGGACCCGCTGGAGAGACTATGTCTCACGGCTGGCCGGGGAAAGACTTGGGATCCTTCCAGGTGAGCTGGAGGATGCGGCCGGGGTGAGAGAGGCCTGGGCTGCCCGCTTGAGGCTGTTGCCCCTGCGACCCAACCCCGGAACAAGCGGAAGATAACGGAACGGAGACGAAATAGTTCACCTAATTACTTCAAAACTTGTTGAATTCTGATCAAAACTTTCTTCTGAATCACATAATTTGATGAGAAAAATGACATCATTACACTTGTAAATCGGTAAAGTATACCACTGACGAGTTACCCCGTTTAAGGTAGTTTATTATCTGAACAATAATTTTGACCATTTTAACACATAAAAACATTGTTTTATTATTAGTTGTAATTTTAATCAAAATTTTTGAAAATTTTTCAAATGAATCAGAAATAGTTTTTTTTGGATCCTTCAACATCAACTTCAGCACTAGTTATACGCCGTTATTGCTGGACGTTACATTCTGCGCCAAGTGTGTGAAATGCAGAAGATGGGAAATTAAACTTTCAATATTCAAACGCGCAAAGAATCCCAGACCACCCTGCTGTGACTTAGAGACGTTCTCTAAAATAAATTGATAGTTGCTGTTTGTGTCCGACAGCTTTTCAAGATGCCCGTTGAAGTGTGTGACCTCGCTTGTTGACATTAATAAATTTGCACTAGTCGTGCAATACGTCTAAAAGAAGGAGATCAGAGGATTGAGCGGTACCAGATGAGGTTGTTGGAGCACTTGGTTGGAATGGAGATCCATCCTGTCAACACTGGGGTGGGTCCTTCTGGTTTAAACTTCTTACAGTTATTGTCCTCTGTCTTATCCCTTAATCACTGAAAAACTAAAACATCCCTTTTGGCTTCAAATCCGATTTCACCAGGACACCTGCTTTGAGGTTCAAGACACACAGACACTTCTATACCTTCTACGGTTTGCCTTAAACCTTTAGTTCTGATAAATCTCAGGGATGCACTTGTCCTCCCTCGTTCTTAGCCTGCTGAGGGACGTCGAATGATGCACTGAGCACTAAAATCCTCTTTTATCTCTCAGCTTTATCGTTTCCATGCACATATTTAAAGAAGTATTAACTTTTAATTCTCCACCTCTCTCAGTAAACCTCACTGCCTAGTATTTGTGGTGCCTGTTCTCCAACCAGTCATGGCAGATGTCCGCCCTCTTTAAGCCCGCTTCTTCAGGAGATTTTGCCTTCCTGTTAAAAGGAAATGAGTTTTTTTTATTTCCCTGCTGCGTACCCACCCATGCACGTTCAAGATGAATTGATTTCCTCTTTGGTTTGACTTTTTGGCATGTATATATTATTCTCTCCAAGTCTGGAATAAAGTATGTCATGTCTTCTTTAGAACTAAGGGAAGGATGGAGGGAAGAGCTGCAGCAGGAAGGGTGAGGTCTGGGAACTCCTTGATTGACTGCCTCCACCTAAAAAATGTGGAAGATGATTGACCTTTATCCAACTGAGAAGCTTAAGTTGTGATTTTATGAAAAGGACACATAAACTAAACAAAAAGGCTAGTAAAGCTTTAGGGGCGAGCTATTTTGACATTTTAGGGTCAGAAATACAGCAGATGATTCAAATTTTCTCCACAAAATCTCAACTAAACAGGTTGTTGTTTGGTCCAAGCAGAAGAATGCAGAATTGTTTGTCCTTTTATCCTCAACAGACTGTAATTTTGACTTTACTCTGTCTTTAGTCTGTCTCGTTCTGACGTCTAGCCACTCATTCTCTTCACTTTGAAGATACTTAAACATCTGCAGCCCAACCGTTCACGGAAGAGCGACCTGATCCAAGCAACATCACGTTCCTTTCGGGTTTGTATCTCCTATCTAACCTCTGGACGACTCTGCAGCTGGATCTTGACACCAAAACAACCAATCAGTGACTGGAAGTATATCAGACAGACAATCAATTACTGAAACCAATAGGCTTCCATTATCAGACCCAATCAATCACCCGTTTGGAACAACTATAGATATCTGCTTTGAAATACTTCCTTCTTATTTCTTTTCCGTCCTGCTCTTTTTTTCTATGCTTATATTTTTTTTACTGGATGCAGGAATATTGAACAAGGAATGAAAGGGAAGAAGTCACCAGTGGAAGTTTTCCTGCAGCCTTTGGCTGACCTGCAGGGATTCCAGCAAATACAAACGTTTAGAGACTGAAGCTTTTTTAGCAGCTTCATCGGTACTCATGTCACTGGAAAAAAACAGCCTCTGTTTTCTTTAAACATTTTGTTCAGAGACAAACGCTCACGGCAATTCTGAAGCAGCCAGTGGACACATAAACATCCACTCAGAGGGGCTTTTAAGCACTCGAACTGTCAGAGCCTTCACTACATCCGTAACATTCCCAAACCAATGAAGAGATTTTTATGAAACCGATTAGGTTTTCTGGGTCATTTGACCAACGGTCGACAACCTTACACATTGGATGGCTTCAAAGTAGCCGTCACGTGGGTCTCAATCATAACATAAACACCATCTTTACTAACGTCACTCAGCTACATGTATTAAGAAGAGGAATGAAGATTAGTCAGAGTAAAACAGAGTACATGTGTGTGAATGAGGGGGATCCAAATGGAAAAGTGAGGTTACAGGGAGAAGAGATAAAGAAGGTGGAAGATTTTAAGTATCTAGGATCAACAGTCCAGAGCAACGGATAGTGTGGAAAAGAGGTGAAGAAGTGTGGGCAGGCAGGCTGGAACGGGTGGAGGAAAGTATCAGGTGTGATGTGTGACAGAAGAGTTTCATCTAGAATGAAAGGGAAAGTGTCCAAAACCGTGGTGAGAGCGACCATGCTGATTGGTCTAGAGACAGTGTGGTGAGAGCGGCCATGCTGATTGGTCTAAAGACAGTGTGGTGAGAGCGACCGTGCTGATTGGTCTAGAGACAGTGTGGTGAGAGCGGCCGTGCTGATTGGTCTAGAGACAGTGTGGTGAGAGCGGCCATGCTGATTGGTCTAAAGACAGTGTGGTGAGAGCGACCGTGCTGATTGGTCTAGAGACAGTGTGGTGAGAGCGGCCATGCTGATTGGTCTAGAGACAGTGTCACTGAGGAAAAGACAGGAAGCAGAGATGGAGGTAGCAGAGATGAAGATGCTGAGGATCTCTCTGGGAGTGACCAGGATGGACAGGATCAGAGGAACAGCACATGTTAGAGGTTTTAAAGTCAGAGAGGCCAGACTGAGATGGTTTGGACATGTGCAGAGGAGAGAGAGAGACAGTACATCAGAAGAAGGATGCTGGGTTTGGAACCACCAGGAAAGAGGCCTAGAGGAAGACCAAAGAGGAGGTTCATGGATACAGTGAAGGAAGACATGAAGATAGTTGGTGTGACCGAAGAGGATGCAGCAGATAGGGTTAGATGGAAGAAACTGACTTGCTGTGGCGCCCCCTGAAGGGAAATGCCTAAAGAATAAGAAGAATGTATTAAGAAGTCACATTTAATTTTTTTCCCTAAAACTCACTCTTTCCCTTGAAAAAAACTCTAAACACTGTTTTTATCCTGGCTAACAGACAGCATACCTCGCTATACCTCGATGTTTAGCTACCAAACGTGGGCACGTGTATTTGACGTCACAGCATCATTTCTATCTGCTGATTATCCAGAAATTTTCCCACGGTCTCTAAAACAGTGTCCTCTCTGCTTCTGGCCCTTTCAGCTTTCCTCTTGTTCTGCCCTTTGTCCTGATTTCTCAAACATGGGGCCTTATTCATAGAGCTTGCCAGCACTAGTTTCCATGCGTATGGTAACTTTTATGCAAGATGAGTGATTTATGAAAGTGGACTGCACATCGAAGTTTAACACCAAAAAGCATCAAGATGGGAATAACTTGGACCCTCTTCGGTGGCAGACATGGATTCTCGGTGCTCTGCTACTTTATCTTTGAGTCACTTGCAATTTTTCTTTTCTAATCCACCGATAGGTCAACGAGTCTGCTGTGATGACCGCCTCCCGCTAGGCGATGTCACCCAGCCACACACCTTGCCGTTCTCAGATGAGCAGGTGCCACCAGCTCATCTGAATCCCATTGCATGGGCATCACGTCATTCCCACGATCCATATTTGGAACATAGAGACGTAGTTTAGGCCGAATAGATTTAGAGTTGGCTTACACCTGTGATTGGTTGCAGGTGGGGTTTCTGAAAGTCAATTTGGTGAGTGAGAGTTATGCAAAGTTTGCGCAGGGTAAGCAACGTCGTAGTGTTGAGAAGAAAAGCTTTCCGTTCCGTCATCTTCCACTTGTTCCGGGGTCGAGTCGCGGGGGCAACAGCCTCAAACGGGCAGCCCAGGCTTCTCTCGCCCCGGCCGCATCCTCCAGCTCACCTGGAAGGATCCCAAGTCGTTCCTTGGCCAGCTGTGAGACATAGTCTCTCCAGCAGATCCGGGGTCTGCCCCTTGGTCTCCTCCCGATGGGACGTGCCCGAAACACCTTGCCTGCGAGGCGAAAAGCTTGTGCAGTCAAAATTTCCGCAACCCTTGGTCTGGATCGCACCTTCTAATGTTTGAACCCTGTCTTTTTTTCCTTGAGCTTCATAAGCGGTGTTAACCTTCCTTCACTCCTTGACCAGTTGTCTGGTGCCAAGCCTGCCCAGGGTTTAAAGGCCTGTACGTGAAGTAGACCAACTTTGGAGGGCTACTGAAATGATCCAAAGTCTAACAACAAGACCTTCCTAAAGTCGTTAGAAAGAGGAGATCCTTGATCAATTTCCTTTCTCCTGTGATCTTTGGACTTTTGTAAGTTTAAGACTCAAGTTGTTCATCTCTAGTTGTCTTCATCCTACAAAAGACAAACCTCGGCTTAGAACGACAAAAGTATCTGCTCTACTGTAAATGTTTTCTTGTGTGACTCCTCTTTAGTGGGAATCCTTCCGGTGGGAAGCAAACGGGGATGAATGGCACCGTTTGGCTGTAAAATAACTGCAGAAGGGCAGCCAGAAGTCAGACATCTTTGTGTACTTTGTGTTTAAACATTGACGAGTCACCATGCCTCAGAGCCAGCCCGCAGCGGACCCGTAACACAGACAGCGGTAGCAAAAGGTCACTGGAGTCACACACACATGCAGACAAACGTGTGGTTTAACCCTGAACTCACCCCGCTTCCATCCCATAATAGACATGGCAGTGTAACATTTGTGCTGCCATGGAAACCAGGTTGACCTGAAGATCGGTATCTGGATGTTTGACTGCGGTTCAGCTCACCACGCGGATGCACGGAACAGAGTTTACGTGTACGTGTTTGACCGAGTCCCGGCTTTTTCGTTTCACCGATGGAAAACACAGCGAGACGGAGGAATAATAAACACACACAGGGAACACGGCAAAGCAGACGGCAGGATTTCACATCCTCCGGAAAGCTTTTGTTAGGCCAAGACTACTAAACAAGGAAGAAAAGGGCACGGTGCTTATTTGAAGATCAAACTCGTATGAAAACCTAACCGACCTGAACCGTGTGTCTGTTGAGTTTCCACTAAACCCAGCGGCTTACACACATTTATTTATTCTGCACAATCGGTCTTTTAAATTTACTTTTTATTGCTGGGCCTTCCCCAACGGGAGGAGATGATTTATTTAAGGTTAGATGGGAGCATAAAGGGGGGAAATGTATAGTTGGGTCTGGAAAAAATTTGCTCTTTAGTTTTTGTTAGTCAGTTTCTTTTTAAGATGAAACCAAATCCCTCAAACAATTTGATTTGATATCTGACAGATTTGATGTTGACAGAAAATCAGATATTCTGAGAGCGGCCATGTTTGGTCTGAAGCCCAAAAGGAAGATTTTTTTTAAAATTTGATTAGTTTCCGTAAAAAACAAAATTGATAAAAACGATCTTTTCTTTTTACATGAAGCAATTCCTTCAATAAATTTGATCAAGATTTTGATATAACAAATTACCGCAATTTCACGACCATTAGGCGCACCGTACGAAAAGACGCAGTCTCAGTCACACACCGCCTTACAACAACACACACGCAAGCATGTAAATGTGGGTGTTAAAAAATAGATCGGGAGCAAAACTGAGTTTGGTTGTACTTTATTTAAGTAGTAACGATACTAAACAAACACATTACCGGTAATAGTCTTTATTCAAATCCATCAAAGTCCTCATCCTCTGTTTCAGAGCAGGTCCACTTCGCTCCTCGCTGTCAAAGTCACTGTCTGTACTGTGCGGCTCCTCAGAAAGGATACCAGCTTTTGAGAAAGCTCGGATAACAGTACCAGCAGACACGTTAGTCCAAGCATCTACAATCCATTGGCAAACTGTAGCGTAACTCGCCCGGCGCTGCCTTCCACCCTTCGTGAAACTGTGGTCTCCTTCGGTCATCCATCGCTCCCACGCCGCTCACACTTCACTCTTTAATGTTCTCATGTGTTTTCTTTCAGGTCCACCTCGCGGGCACCGTGTTTTCTTTTAGGTTTGCCTTTTCTCACACGCAAGGCGCACCGCTCATTATGAAGAAAATCCAAGACTTTTATATGCACCTTATAGCCGTGAAATTACGGTAGATGTGTTGGGAGCGGCCATGTTTAATTGTTCAAATGGATCCTCGTTAGATGATACCGCGGTAGTCACTGGTCCTTCTGGGGTCCTTAGCAATCCCACCCGAATCTAACCTAACAGGAAGTTGTTCTGGACAAGCATTAATGTCTCATCTACTAGTCATGTCTGAATCCACTCCAATCCTGGCTGGGATTCCTCTCTCCTCCTTGATTGTCCCCACCTGTTTTCCATTACTTCCCCTTATGTGTCCCACCAGTGTCTCGTTTTCCCCTGGTCTCTTTTTCTTCATAGGCTGTCCTATTCTTGCCTCATTCCCTCTGCACAGCCTCTTGCCTTCAGTGCCGCTTCTGGACTCTGGCCGCCCTTAGCGCCACCAGGTCTGGTCCTGCTCTGCCACCAAGTCAGTTTCCCACTCCTAGGCCCGCCATTCAGTCTGTTCCTGCTACCGCAGCTTGCAGCCTGCCAACCATCACCACAGGTTCCTAATAAAGTCTTTTTTATTAAGGACTGGATCCTCCTTCTCTTCTAAAGTCAGACATGATCTTTTCGAATTTATAAATTTGGAATAATCACAATGATTTAATCAGTGTTAAAACTAAACAGTAGATTAGATTAAGAGAAGTGTGTGAAATACACAACTTTTCTTGGGTTTGTTTTTTAAAAAGATAAAACGCTCAAATTTCTTCATCAGTGATTTCTTTAATTAAAAACCAAACCTGAGCCTCGGGGTCGCTTCATTTTTTGTTCTTTTACGGATCAAAATGAATACATGTGTCAACGTGTGAGCCACAAAGCGGCCGGGATGATTTATGCATCAACATTTTAAGTCTGAATTCTTAAAAGATCTCAGACCCTCTTGAACTATCTCACTGCTACAGTTTAGAGAAAATTTGTTTCATAAGAAAATATTCGGTCGAAAAACTCTTTAAACTTTGTGGTTGACATCATTAGAGTTGTTGACATTTGTTATTTGCCTCTTTTTTGCGTGTGTTTTATTTGTATGAATGGAATAAAACTCATTTGTAGCCGAGTTAAATGACTTAATTATTCTCTTGAGCATCATTTTTTTAATGACAGGCTGTTCAGCTGAGTTTACTGATTTATGTGAGGTTTTTATAGAAAAGTCAGATGGTTAAAAAACAGAAAGATATATTGAAGTTTATGGAATTCTGTAATTAATGTGAATATAAAAGCCTTTTTAAATTTAAGAAGCCGGTAGGTTTTAACCATTTAAATTGTCCTTAATTAGATTAGTTTTGTACTCTTTCTGTTTGTACATTTTTTCTGGACAGACTCACTACCAAATGATTGGATGCTGTACATCTGCATCTAAAATCCACCAAACACACTTTTGAGGACAGCGAGGTGAAGATTCTAAGTAGAGAGAAAGGATGGTTTGAAAGAGGGGTGAAGGAAGCCATCTTTGTGATGAAAGAAAATCCCTCACTGAATCGGAGTGGAGGCGTTAGATACATTTTGCCCGGTATTTATAGCAGCCTTTTGAAGCCATGGACTAAAGATGACACCTCGTGACCCAGATTCACGCCTCTTGTTAGCAGGAAATTCTATTCACTAGGCTTTTAGCATTTTTATAATAGGGCTCGTTTACTGGTCTGTGGTTACAATAGGAGCCATTCACGGCCATCATAGGTAACACAGGCTCATTGGTCGAGCCCTTTCTTACCTTTTACTCAAGTTAGTATAAATAGATCCAGTTTTCTGTCCATTTCATTCAGATTGAAAATGATTTCTGGATGGAAGTCGAAACGTCTCATTGAAGAATTAAACTGTCC
This sequence comes from Neostethus bicornis, assembly GCA_902685375.1. NCBI lineage: Eukaryota > Metazoa > Chordata > Actinopteri > Atheriniformes > Phallostethidae > Neostethus > Neostethus bicornis. The sequence continues at coordinate 2,430,317 of LR738558.1, forward strand.
AGAAGACTTTTTTGAAACTTTTTCTACTATATTTTGGGTATTAATAGATGGAAAATATTTCCTTATGATCTGTTTGTTTTCTTTAGTGAAAACAAAACAAGGTGGAAGATTTTAAGTACTTAGGATCAACAGTCCAGAGCAATGAAGGGTGTGGAAAAGAGGTGAAGAAACGTGTGCAGTTAGGCTGGAACGGGTGGAAAAAAGTATGATGTGTGACAGAAGAGTTTCATCTAAAGTGAAAGGGAAAGTGTACAAAACGGTGGTGAGAGCGGCCATGCTGATTGGTCTAGAGACAGTGTCACTGAGGAAAAGACAGGAAGCAGAGATGTTTGTAGCAGAGATGAAGATGCTGAGGATCTCTCTGGGAGTGACCAGGATGGACAGGATCAGAGGAACAGCACATGTTAGAGGTTTTAAAGTCAGAGAGGCCAGACTGAGATGGTTTGGACATGTGCAGAGGAGAGAGAGAGAGTACATCAGAAGAAGGATGCTGGATTTGGAACCACCAGGAAAGAGGACTAGAGGAAGACCAAAGAGGAGGTTCATGGATACAGTGAAGGAAGACATGAAGATAGTTGGTGTGACCAAAGAAGATGCAGCAGATAGGGTTAGATAGAAGAAACTGACTTGATGTGGCGCCCCTGATAAAGTAATCAAGCGAACAGCATCATTTGTGGGCTTTATGATTATAAATATAATTTGATTTATAAGCGGTGGCAGATGTTCCGTTCGTTCCGTTATCTTCCGCTTGTTCCGAGGTCGGGTCGCGGGGGTAACAGCCTCAAGCGGGCAGCCCATGCCTCTCTCTCCCCGGCTGCATCCTCCAGCTCACCTGGAAGGATCCCAAGTCGTCCCCGGCCAGCTGTGAGACACAGTCTCTCCAGCAGGTCCGAGGTCTGCCCCTTGGTCTCCTCCCGGTGGGACGTGCCCAAAACACCTCGCCCGCGAGGCGCTCGGGGGGCATCCTGACCAGATGCCTGAACCACCCCATCTGGCTCCTCTCGACCTGGAGGAGGAGCGGCTCGACACCGAGGTCCTCCTGGATGGCAGAGCTCCTCACCCGATCTCTGAGTGAGAGCCCAGCCACCCTGCGGAGGAAGCTCATTTCGGCCGTTTGTACCCGCGATCTCATTCTTTCGGTCACCACCCACAGCTGGTTACCATGGTGAGGGTTGGAACGTAGATCGACTTGTAAATCGAGAGCTTTGCTTTTCGGCTCAGCTCTCTCTTTACCACGACGGACCGACGCAGCGTCCTAGTTATTGCTGACGCCGCACCGATCCGCCTGTCGATCTCCCGCTTCATCCTTCTCCCACTCGTGAACAAGACCCCGAGATACTTAAACTCCTCCACTTGGGGCAGGACCCTGTCCCTGACCCGCAGGGGGCATTCCCCCCTTTTCCGGGCGAGGACCATGGTCTCGGATTTGCTAATCTGTTGGTGGCAGATGTGTTTCATCCCAATAGGATGGGGTTGAGGTTGAGCCTCAGGATGTCCAAAACAAACAAGATAAAAGATGTACAGTTCAGGACGGAAACAGAACCTTGATCATCTACTCAAGACATTAGTAGGACATCTCAGTCCCCACACAGGTTGTGGTTTTACATGTTTGTTCACTCAGATTCAGAGATGTTTTTGTGGCCCCTCTTAAACATTCCTTAAATATTCATCGAGCCACAAAAAAAAAAAAAAAAAACTTCCTCCGGGTTTCTGACTTCATGACACACTGACCTTCCACGAAGACGAATTAATGTCCCACCAACAAAACAACCACTTCCCCTCTGACTTGTTTATGAAAAACCTTCTCATCATGTCTTCTTTCAGGAAGCCACAAACAGATGGAGGGATTTAAAAAAAAAAAAAGAGTAGGTGGGATTTATTTTAAAAAATTATACAAGTCCATTATTTTTATTTTCAAGAAAACGGTCCATGGTTTACTTAGAGTATTAGTTACAGATGGTGGGAAAGGTCACAGATATCATGCAAACCAGTAACGGTCTTTTGATGGAACCGCCCACAGTTACTCATTATCAATAATTGACATTTTTGTATTTTTAGTGTAAAATTTCAGTATTTCATGCCTCTTCTCACAGAATGTGGAAAAGATATTTAGCACTCAGACTGTCTGGGAGGAGCTTGGTGTTACTATTCCTCCAGGTTGAGAGAAGCCATATGGGGTGGTTCAGGTATCTGGTCAGGATGCCCCCCGAACGCCTTGCTAGTGAGGTGTTTCGGGCACGTCCCACCAGGGGGAGATCCAGAGGCAGACCCCTGACCTGCAGGAGAGACTATGTGCCACAGCTGGCTGGGGAACGACTTGGGATCCTTCTGGGTGAGCTGGAGGATGCAGCTGGGGTGAGAGAAGCCTGGGCTTCCCGTCTGAGGGTGTTGCCCCCACGACCCGGCCCCAGTGGAAGACGACGGAACATTTTTCGGATTATTATTGTTAAACAGCACATAACAATGGGTACTCAGTTCTAACATAGACAAATTGACTAGGGTTTCAGGGTCATCTGGCTTACAGCATACTGTAGGTGAAGGTAGGAATGTAGATCGACTGGTAAATCCAGAGCTTTGCTTTTTGGTTCAGCTATTTCTTCACCAAAACTAAACGATGCAGCATCCTAATTATTGCACCGTTCTGTCTGTAGATCTCCCGCTCCATCCTTCCTCCACTCGTGAACAAGACCCCAGATACTTAAACTCCTCCACTAGAGGCTGGACCTTGTTACTGACCTGCAGGCAGCCCTTCACCCTTTTCCAGGTGAGCACCAGGGTCTCTGATTATGAGGCAATGATTCCCATCCTGGCTGCTTCACACTCTGTAGCAAATCAGTCTAGTAAACCAGTGAATGGATTTTAACAGTTACTCAGTACCAACTACTGTATAGAGTAACTGATATTGATTGTAATAAAACAGCATTCAGAGACATTTTACTTGATACTTTAGCGTGGACTTAAAGTTTTTAATCATAAATTTATCACTCAATTATCAATTGAACTTTAGTTTTCTCCCCTCGACGCTCAGATGGAGGAGGATTTTCTTCTGGATCGTGTGACGCTTCTAAGTCAAACATGAAGCCAGTGGGTTGGATATGTGGTTCCACGGAGGAATCGCTGGTTTCACCACTGGTATGTGCTGCTGGTTTACACACAGTAAGAATAATAATCCTGACCAGAGTTTCTCTGATTCATCATCCATGGAACTCGTCGTCACTCGGCCTCTCTGGACTGACACCCGTCCAGAACAAGCAGGAGGCCACGTTCCTCTTTAGCTTCTCATCTCACAGACCACCTGTATGAGGAGGTGGGATCAGGATGGAAGCTAAATAAAGAGCAAAGAGGAGACTCGGTGAACTGAATGTTCTTTCTGCCTTCATAAATCACAGAGGAAGAAACTTTGGGATTCCAAATTCAGAACAATCACGTCTTTATTCTCTGTGAAATAAAAGAAGATCAGGGTCTTTTAAATGAAAGAAAGATAAATGACGGATGCTTAGATGGACTTCCAGTGAGCCAAATAAGTATTTAAACATTGGGTTTGTGAGTTCTCCCTCTTGGAAATCATGGAGGGGTCTGAAAGGTTCATCTCAGAAGTGGGATGTTTGCAGAGATACTTGTAAATACATTTATTCTGATTTTGACACTGAATGCCACGCTCTTCTTGCTCCCTGCTCAGTCCAGCCCTCTGGGAGCATCCAAGACACAGCGTAAATCTTGACAGAGGCTGCAAATACAATGTGCATTGAGGGACTAAGCGTGAACACAGCATGTGCATTGAAACAATACCTTAGGATGTGGGTGTGACAGAAAACAAAATCAATGGCCAATAGCATCTGGGAGTTCAAACGTGTGATTGTAAATAAGTCAAACCAGCATGAATTAAAACAGAAAACCACTTCAGGTTGGTTTTTGATGTTTGAATAACATTTTCAAAAAGTGGATTTTACTTTTTAAGTTATTTCTGGAAACAAGCGTTTGATTGGACGTCTAACAGGAAACATTCTTATCCATAACAACCCGCTAGTCTGTCGTGTTTTAAAGGTCCACATCCAGTTCAGGCCATGATGGCGCCAATGGTGGGAGACGTTAGGGGGTTAGGTGTCTTCCCTGTGGACACTTGGGCATGAGGCCAGTGATAATTGAACCCGGCCCAATGGTGGTAACTCTACCTCTGAACCAACCTCCTTCTTATTTTTACATGTGAATTGAAGGATGTCTTTCATAGTCCTTTATTTAACGATGGGCATAAAAACGTTACACTCTTTGTAACATAACAGTGTTGTGACTCTGGAAAAGTAACTAATCAGATTAGTCTGTTAGACTTGAAAGTTCCCAAAGCTGACCATCAGTAAGACTCAAACTACAAACACAATCATCGATAAGATTCTTTTTTCTGCCCTGCGATCCATTGTGTGATTCTTTTATTTTGTAGTGTTGACATAGTTGGTTTTGGTTACGTCACTTCCTGTGGAATGCCCCCTGCAGGTCAGGGACAGGGTCCTGCCCCAAGTGGTGGAGTTTAAGTATATCGGGGTCCTCTTCACGAGTGGGGGAAGGATGGAGCGGGAGATCGACAGGCGGATCGGTGCGGCGTCAGCAATAACTAGGACGCTGCATCGGTCCGTCGTGGTAAAGAGAGAGCTGAGCCGAAAAGCAAAGCTCTCGATTTACAAGTTGATCTACGTTCCAACCCTCACCATGGTAACCAGGATCTACGTTCCTACCCTCACCCTGGTAACCAGGATCTACGTTCCTACCCTCACCATGGTAACCAGGATCTACGTTCCTACCCTCACCATGGTCACCAGCTGTAGGTGGCTGGGCCGAAATGAGCTTCCTCCGCAGGGTGGCTGGGCTCTCACTCAGAGATCGGGTGAGGAGCTCTGCCATCCGGGAGGAGCTCGGTGTCGAGACGCTCCTCCTCCAGGTCGAGAGGAGCCAGATGGGGTGGTTCGGGCATCTGGTCAGGATGCCCCCCGAGCGCCTTGCAGGCGAGGTGTTTCGGGCACGTCCCACCGGGAGGAGACCAAGGGGCAGACCCCGGACCCGCTGGAGAGACTATGTCTCACAGCTGGCCGGGGAACGACTTGGGATCCTTCCAGGTGAGCTAGAGGATGCAGCCGGGGAGAGAGAGGCCTGGGCTGCCCGTTTGAGGCTGTTGCCCCCGCGACCCGACCCCGGAACAAGCGGAAGATGACGGAACGGAACTTCCTGTGTTTTGTTAACAGCCGACAGATGAAGCAAAAAGGCAGCCACAGAATCTGCAGCATAATCTATTCATTTTAGTTAGAATCAAGGAATCAATGTTGTAAGTTGTTTTTGAGTGTTTTATGGAGGTTTTACCATTGTTTACTGTTCTAAAGGTGTGTTATATCTTTGTTAGATTAGAGGAATATGACCGCATGCTAAAACGGCTCAGCTTAAGTAAACGTGGCTAAGCTACAGTAAACAGCACAGGCTATTGTTTGTTGATGTGGCACCTGTTTATTCCTTTACAATGAAGCTGTATTTCTTTTTCTTTACAGTTTTTACTCCTGCTCATTATTAAAAAATCGTTATTAAACAGACAAGTTACAACTCGATTCGTCAGTTTGTTTTGAGCAGAGTTTAATGTGGTGTTTAGTCAGCGGTCCTTACACCTCGATGAGAGCACTATACGCCTATTACTAACAAAGCAAAGACCAAAATTGTAGACATCTACATGGTTGGGGAAGGGTAATGAGGCAGTTTGTGAGCAGCTTGGTTAAAAAAAATCCATTTTTAGAGCAAAATTCAGAAAATGAAAAGAGTTCAACATGAGAGATGATCTTCTTTAGACCTGGTTTCCATTTAAGATCTCAACTTGTGTGGAAGTCAGTGTTCCTAAAAAGAGTCAGGCCAGAATTACCTGGTCAATGACCTGCTCTAATAATGAATTTGGTTCCATGAAGGATAAAAAAAGGAGGTTGTACAGAAAAGCAAGAGGAGTAAGACAAGAAGAAGCAGGTAGAGCAACGAGAAAGAAAAACAGAGACAGTATGTGAAAAAGGGAAATAGTAAATTCAGTCTTACATTTATAGTTCAGCACTTTTCAGGGTCACTGACCTCCAACACACACTTTCACTCCTCCTGCTTCCTCTCCGTCTGTGTGATATACACACTCCTCCAGTCATCCACACCACTGTGGGTCCTCCATAAATCTCAGTTCGAGAAAAAAAACTCAGATTCTCGCTGCTGTTTTTTTTACTTTTACAACAAGTCGACCTGGGTGGCTCCTCTGCGTGAGCGAGGAGAAGTCAGATCATTACCAGCCCGTTAAATAAATATCTCATTTCAGAGATTTTTTTGAGGGAGGTTGGGTGTTTTATGTGGGTAAAAAAAAAAGCCACTCTGAGGCCAGACTTGATGTTAATTCTGGAGCTTCTTGTAGAACGACTTGTTCTCCAATGTTCTCGATAGATTTTAACTTTCTTCAGCCAACAAGAAAAATGTGGTGCAAAGAAGTTAAAATAAAACTGATTCAAATGGAGGAGTTTAAAAATGTCAGGAGTAAAGAAAGAATGGAAAAGAAGGATTTTCTGTTTCTGCATTCAATGAAAGTTCATAAAAACTGGTGAAAGTTTTCCTTTGGTTGACTTTTGCCAGTCTACCTTTGGTTGCATGAGCTTGAAAATTTAGTAACTGTAAGCAGTTTCATTTAATGACCCTTTGTGCTTTCAGACATATTGCGTTTGCAAAAGTGTTACAAAAGCAGTTTTAAATACTGCCTCTAGAAAAAAGAAAACCTCAGCCTGCATACCATCAAAAGCTCACTCCTTTTTGACAAATTCAAACTGGACCAATATTACATTTTTCTTGCTCCATAAACTCAACAAGACACCAGGCAGACGACGGAAAACTGCAATAAGTCTTCATGTGTCTGGAGCTATACGTCAAAAGTGATGCTACTTCCACGTGTGGATCTAAAATATAAAACAGCACGAAGCCCAAAAACTGTGCTTTTTCTTACTGCAGTAGATTTGATAGCCAACTGGAATTTCATTTGCTTGTATAGTTTTCATTTTGTCTTCTAAGCTGCTCATCCCTAACAAGGTTGCAGGGATGCTGAAGCCTTTCAGTATGGGTAGTAAGTGGCTCAGTGGTAGAGCTTTCACCCTCAGACCGGAATTCGTGGGTTTACATTCCACCAAGTTCCCGTCTAGGGTCCTTGGAGAAGACACGTAAGCCCCCATTTCTCCCACCATTGGTGCCGTCGTGGCAGCCTGCTATAGTGTAGTGATGCAGCACACAAATTTCCCCGGTGAGAGACGAATAAAGTATATATTATTATTATTATTTCAAGTGAGAGGCGGGATGCACCCCGAATAGGTCGCCAGTCTGTTGCTGGATGACACAGACTCACAACCATCCATGCACACCCATTCCTGGGGGCATTTTTGTGCCAGCAATCAACCTAACATTCATGTACTTTGAGAATGGGAGTGAGCCAGAGAAAACCCACGCAGGGGGTCAAGTTAAGTTTAAGGGGGGGCGGTCGCTCAGTGGTAGAGCGTTCGCTCTCAGACTGAAAGTTAACCAGGAGTTTGCAGGATCGAATCCCACTGTGTTTACGTCTAGGTGTCCTTGGAGAAGACACCTAAACCCCCGTTTCTCCCACCATTGGCGCTGTCGTGGCAGCCTGCTGCGGTGTAATGCAGCACATACATTTTCCCGTTGAGGGATCAATGACATATATGTTATAATATTTACATTAGAACTAAATGTGTTGCATGTTTGGGTCTCTGATCACCAGCAGGGACCCCTACAAGAAGATTTAAATGCTAACTGATCGTGTGCGCCGAGCGAAAAGCCATGAGTAGACAACATTCTTGTACTTCAGAGCTCAGCCAGAGAATGTTAGATAGAAACAAGAGAAATCATCATGATGTAGTTCATAACATTCCCACTTAAACCCCACTGGCAACGTCGAGCGCGTTCTGAATCTATTTCAGGTTCGGTGTGAGATGTTTTCATCTCCACACCATAATAACTTTCTGTTGTGTCAATAGATTAGGCTCGGTAATGACTCGCACCAGGAGTTGATGTGATAATTTCTCTGACAAGCTTGTCAATAATACTCATTTTGACACGTGTTAATCCTCTCTGGTGAAGAACTACTAAACTATGCTCCACCACATATTTTTTTATTCCATCATACTTTCCATGGTTTCATGCTGCTGCGGATGCCTTCGCTGAATACTTGTAATTTTGTGGTGAACTTTGGCATGAAGAGCATTGAAGTGGAAGTTTAAATTCAAAGATTCTGTATTAAATGTCGACTTCTGTCGGCTTCGGCCCAAAAATATCAAGATTGGCCTTCAAAAGCCCACAAAAGATCTTCCCAGACAGGCACAGCAAATGATCTGTTTCTCTTTCCAGATATTAGCCAAGCTGGAGGTCAAAGGCAATCCTGGGCCAGCTGCTGTGGGTTTGGACTGGTTTATATCAGAAAATCCGATCCAGGAGAATGGTTCTTAAAAATGTGGAGTTTTGCATTGAAAGCAGAGAATATTTTGTCTTTAACCAACTCACTCATAGACAGTTTGATCTGTTGATGTACATCAGTAGGTAGACGGATGGATGGATGATTAGGTTGATTGGTTTGTTAGCTGGCATGAATAGATTAAGATGTGAATAGACGGACGGATGGATGGATGGCGGCAAAGTCTAAACTTTATTCTACTTGGACAATTCATTCTACTGTTCCAAATAGAGTGAAGCTGGGGGCCGGGGCAGTCTAGCTCGAGCCCGCCATCTCCAGCAGGATGTATGGGTAAGAGCAGCTTCGGTGGAGAGGGAATGAGGGACCGTAGTTATAGGAGCTGGTAGAACTCGGGCAGGATTGCAGGTGAGGGACTACGGAAGTAAGGGGTAGCAGTGAGGTTCATAGTGATCTCTGGTCTGCCTGTGCCAGGTGTCTTGTTGTGTTTTGGGGCTATGGTGGTTGCATTGGGGTGGCTTGGTCGTGCCGGGTTTCTAGCTGAGGCTCGGTTGGGTGTCAGGGGGCACCTTGGTTCTTGAAGTACTTGCTCTCCTCTTGGTCTGCGCCTCGGCTTCCGACATCCTCTAGGCTTGTCTACTCTGTAGCCTGGGGTCCTGGCATATAGGACACCTGTGCCCCTTGGTGCTGGGAGACTACTCTAAGGATCTCTCTTCTGCAGCTGGCTGGGTGGGTGAGCAGCCTCCTCTCCTTGGCTTTAGGGTCCTGGCATCGGGGTGATTGTGGCCCGGCTCGCTTGTGTTTCTCCTTCCCTCTTTCTGGCCTGTGTGAGGCTGGCAAAGATCTGTTACCCCTAACAAGCACATGGTTCACATCGACAGGATGCACTTACTCTCACTGTGTGACACGGTTTACTGTCCGCTATGTTCTTTGCTTCAAATCAGATGACAGCTTTTGGAACATAGGTTTGTGTTCCATATCATTTGTTAATTTCTCATAGAAGGTTGTCTTTTTGTGTTTCAATTTTATCTCTGGTTTAAATCTTTGTTAAACAATTAAAATAAACAAATTAAATAGGGCTTGCCAAGGTCGGGACAGGGTAAGTCTGTCCTGCAATCTTTCACACACAGATCACCATTCTACTTGTCACAACGCTGGACAGGAAAGGATGAAAAAACAAGCCCAATCAGTTCATTAATGGTTGTTACTGTTGGCAGTTTTATTCAAATCTGTGAGCGTAGAAGTTGTTACTGTTTGGGGGGGAGGCAACAGCTCTGTGGTAAAATGTCCACCATAGGACCGGAAAAAAAAAGGTTCGATTTCCATTTGGCCCATGCCCGAGTACCTTTGGCGAAGACACCTAACCCCCCATTTCTCCCACTATTGGTGCCATCCTGGCTGCCTACTGCGGTGCAATGCAGCATAGAAATGTTCCCATTTGAGGAATGAATATAGTGTATGAAAAAATAGTTGGTCCTAAGATTGAGTATTTGACCGTCTCTGTGTGTGGCACCAAAACCGACTGGTGACCCACTCGGTGTGGACCCTGCCTCTCGGCTGTAACGTGCTGGGATAAACATGCTGGTAAATGTTTCAAAAGATGCTTGATTAAAATCAAATTTTACTTCAATAATTGAGAAGATACAGTATGACCAGATTGAGTTGCTAACCTTAATTTTATTTATGTTAAACACAATCAGTCCAATGGGAAAATTTGACATCAAACTGCTTAAAAAACGGTTAAATTGAGTTTATCGTGAGTTGTATTATAAATGGTCCCAGTCAGTATGATCTCACTGGGATATCTCTGTTGTTCTGCACTGCTGTTGCTGGGTTTTCTGATTAATGACTTGTATTGTCACCGTTAGCTACCGAGTCCAACAATGCTAACGTCTACCCGATAATGAAACGTGTGCATGTGTTAGCTAGAGCAGGGTGTGTGCGTCCCGGCCTCGCTTGCATGCGTGTGAGTCCGGACACCAATTTTATTTCCTATATGGATGAGATCAGTTTGTTTGAGAGTTTGTTGTGTCTGCACACCGGGTGATTGTTGCTACGCTCGGCCGTTGCTTCGGTCAGTCTGTCCATGTGAAACAGACCCAGGGACAAAAGGAGCAACGACACGTGTTTGCTAAAATGTGCATTACCGTTTGCCTGTACGTCTGCATACCGTGCAGGCAGCAGGAAATGTGTGATAATATTTCAGGGATGGGAAATTTGATTAACGACGGCTGCCATGATGCAGATATAAATCATCTTCATGACTTTATGTCTGCAGGAGCATCAGAAGTTTAGCTGCTTCTGAGTCTTTGGTTTGGTTCAAACTTCCTCTGCTGGTCTGAAGTTTAACATAACTATTTTTTATTTATTTTATTTTTTTATTTTGAATTACTCTATTCATCCCTCACCGGGGAAATTTGTTTGCTGCACTCCTTACACCGCAGCAGGCTAACTAACGTTAAAAATGACTTATTGTGTTTAAGAGATCATTTTTCTGAAGTGTAAAAAAAAAAAAGAAAAAAAAAAAAAAAGAGGTGTTTCTGTTTTATCTTATCAGCATTAAATGAACTAAAAAAAACTCACGAGTCATGATGCGGTGTGCAGGTGGAAAGAGGAGGACCCAGTTCCAGACAGAAAACATGGTTTATTTGAATTTGCAGTCCATTAATACTGTGGAAAGAAAAACTAAATTTCAGTGGCATGGTAATAGGTTATTGTCAGAATGTGTTCTTGGTCAGACAACCACGGAGACCTGGCTGGAAAGGATGGTATGACCCGACATGGAAGTCTGGGATGATTGCCCTTAAATAGATGGCAGGGTCCACAGATGTGTGGAATCAGGAGTCAATCTCAGATGTCCCTAATCAGGGTGATGAGGAACACCCAGGGCTCCCTCTGGCAGCAGGTGAGGGGATCCTGACATCACGGTTACATTAGCTTTAAGTTTCTGTAGTGGTAAACACCAGCCATCATCAAGGTAGATATGGATCACTGAGTAACCAGCGTTCAAACATGATTAAAACTTTCAAAAGTTGATTTAATAAGAAAACCCATCTTCAGCAAAAACATTCTTAGCTGGGTTTTTTTTTTAGATTTATCATCCTTGTGTTTGAACGTACTTTATTTTGCTTTAAAAGCCACAATTGTTAAGCATAAATATCTATTTATTATTCCCTTTATTTATTCATAAAACCATCCATTAGCCGTCCGTTTATTTAGATGCCCATTCATGTGTCCATTCATTCATATGAATTCATTCCCTGGTTTGGCATTTGTAATAAAAATAATATCACATTGTACGTCTATAGTGCTTTCCAGCAGGCTCAAAGACGCTTCAGACATATGCATTATTCCTTCACTCCACACCAGGTACTGGTAAGCTACTGTTGTAGCCACAGACAGAAGCGAGGTTGCCATTTTTGCACCATCAGCCCCCCTTACAATCACACACGCACCATCCAGACTAGACAATGTGAGTAAAATGTCTTACCCAGGGACACAGCAATATTTTTTTCTCAACGGACATCCTATTAAATCAGTGGTCTCCCATCCAAGCACTGCCCAGACCCAGCCTGCTTAGCTTCTGAGGTCTGATGGGATCAGGCACTGAGAAGCTGGTATGGCCTTCGTTTGTGTGTCCATCATCGTTTTCTCAAATAGTTAAACCAACAATCCATTTATTCATCATCCACCTCTCCATCCAACGCCAATCCATTGATTAACTTCATTTATACTAAATCAGTCACTTCCATGTGTCTATGAATCCGTTCTTCTGTTGATCTATTCATTAATATAGACGTAGATCCTCCTATTCATTCTTCCAGATATTTGTTTTTCTTAGGGACTTGGTACATTTTCGACACAGTCAAGTCAAGCTGCAAAACCTGGTGGAAAATAAAGCCTTCGCACAAAATCGGAAGATAATTTCTCAAAATGACCTTTTTGTTTCAATAAAAGTGTGGATGGCAATAAAAAAAAACATGCCTCTCTAAAGTTCCTCTCCTTATCGTTCCCCGAAGTCCAAATGTTCCGTTCCGTCATCTTCTGCTTGTTCCGGGGTCGGGTCGCGGGGGCAACAGCCTCAAACAGGAAGCCCAGGCCTCTCTCTCCCCGGCTGCATCCTCCAGCTCACCCGAAAGGATCCCAAGTCGTTCCCCGGCCAGCTGTGAGACATAGTCTCTCCAGCGGGTCCGGGGTCTGCCCCTTGGTCTCCTCCCGGTGGAATTGAGGAGGTCTTCAAAATATTCCTTCCACCGATCCAAAACGTCCCGAGTCGAGGTCAGCAGCTCTCCGTCCCCACCGTAAACGGTGTTGATGGTGCACTGCTTGCCTCTCCCGAGTCGCCGGATGGTGGACCAGAATTTCTTTGAAGCCATTCGGAAGTCGTTTTCCATGGTCTCGCCGAACTCCTCCCAAGCCTGGGCCTTTGCCTCAGTAACCACCGAAGCTGCGTTCCGCTTCGCCCGCCGATACCTGTCAGCTGCCTCAGGAGTCCCACAGGCCAAAAAGGACCGGTAAGACTTTTTCTTCAGCTTGACGGCATCCTTCACCACTGGTGTCCACCAGCGGGTTTGGGCGTTGCCGCCACGACAGGCACCGATGACCTTGCGTCCACAGCTCCGGCTTGCCGCCTCGACAATAGAGGTCCACTCTGACTCGATGTCCCCCACCTCCTCCGGTACCCGTGAGAAGCTCTGCCAGAGGTGTGAGTTGAAACTCTCTCTGGTGGAAGGATCTACCAGACGTTCCCAGCAGACCCTCACAGATCGTTTGGGTCCAAATGTTCCTCATTAAAATATACCTGCAAATCAAGACGTTCTGCTCTAAATCATAAATGCTTCTCTGGATGTTCTTCTTTAAATACTTCCTGCACATCCGGGCTATCATTTCTTAATCACTCCTGCACATAAAGATGTTCATTTCTTATTTGTTTCTGCACATCTGGACGTTCCTCTCTAAATCATTCTTACACATCCAGATGGCCCTGCTGTGTAAATACAACAATATGAGAACTGAACCAAAGTGACTGAGAGAACCAAGTCAGTCGTTTGACTTCAGGTTTTCTTTGGTCATTGTTCAAGTCTGACCGTGTGTTTACGTATGTCTGATGAACTGAATGAGGATTTGACTGAACCAGACGCCCTCACTCACTCCCGCTGCTTTAAGAACTTTGTCTTCGAGGTTGATGAAAGATTCATTTGTCAATTGCTTCTGTTTTTATTTGTGTGCATGTGTGTGTTGTGTGTCTACGGGATGTGGGTCACCTTTGCTAAATGTCGTAGTGGAGTGTCAGTGTGATAAAACATCTCTTAGCAGAACCGTGAGACTTTTAACACATAGTCACCATCACTAATCCATCTGTTCCACTCACACACACACACACACACACACACACACACACACACACACACACACACACACACACACACACACACACACACACATGTTTCTGCAAAAAACTGTCTCTTTTATTTCCAACTCTGTTAAATTGGAGTATAAATGGTGGTAAGACTGGACATGTTCTAACTTATTTGTTGTAGTTGTTTATAAAAATGAGTCCACAGACTTGTGGCAGATCATACGTCCCACACCGATCCTTCAGCAGTGCTCTTCTTGCATGAATCAAGCCGTCAGTAACAATACTTACTAGACCGACTTCGACGAGGAAAAAATAGCTCGGCCATTAAAGCTGAAAACTCCGTTTTACAACATCTTTACTCAATAAACAATCCAAAAAAAAAGGTTTGGATTTATAAAAAAAGGCACGACACACGAAACCATCCGTAAAGACCTTAGAAACTTTAACACATGAGGACATAGAAACACTTTATCAGCTAAAAACGTATTTTTTGTTGATAAAATCAATTTTCTTCTCTCTTCTCCAATGCTAAAAAGTCCAGCCAGTCTTGTCATATTTCTGTATAAACATTTTACAGATGTAGAATGCTGGTTGGAGTTCTTTACTTTGTTCAACTTCTATTGAAAAATTTGTCTCAAAAATTACCTTGACAGTAAATCAACCAATGAATCCGTTCATTTTCCTTTTTCAGTTGTTTGCTGATAAAAATAAATCAATAAAAATAAAAGCAATGAAACGTTACGTCTATTTGAGTTACCATCTACCCTGTTACCATTTGGTCCCAGGTTCAGGTCCTTCTCACTTAAGACCAAGAGAGCCACATCCAGCTTCATACCAACCTCAATCTGACTGTTGAATGGCTGAGGGGCATTGTGACGGGTGGCCATGTGCTGAGGAAGTGATGACTAAACCTTCTCGAATGCACAGTCTTCCTGATCCAGTGAAACCAGCTCAAGATCTGAAAAAGTATTATCACCTTGTGTAAGGAGCCGGCAGAACGGATTCTGAAGATTTTAGTTGCCAGGCTGGTGACACCATGTGCTCCTGCTCAATTTTATTTTACTCCAGCAACTACTCAGGTAGTAGAGATGAAGATGCTGAGGATCTCTCTGGGAGTGACCAGGATGGACAGGATCAGAGGAACAGCACATGTTAGAGGTTTTAAAGTCAGAGAGGCCAGACTGAGATGGTTTGGACATGTACAGAGGAGAGAGAGAGTACATCAGAAGAAGGATACTGGATTTAGAACCACCAGGAAAGAGGACTAGAGGAAGACCAAAGAGGAGGTTCATGGATACAGTGAAGGAAGACATGAAGATAGTTGGTGTGACCGAAGAGGATGCAGCAGATAGGGTTAGATGGAAGAAACTGACTTGCTGTGGAGACCCCTGAAGGGAAATGATGGAAGAAGAAGAACTAGTCAGGGATGACTGTGAGCTTACAACTGCAGCAATGGGAAAATGTTCATTCCAGTATGTTTAGAAAGTTTATTTGTTTGGAATTTTTTTTATTTTTTACATTCTCTGCTTTCTGGACAACACTGATGGTTTGGTTGCATTACAAATGTTAAACCTGGTTCTGACCAAAAAGGAACATTTGGTTAAAGTAGTAAACATCCCTCTCAGTGTGGAGCGAGCAAACCCAATGCTGTAAGGTCAGACTGTTTTTCATGGAGAGAAAGAAACAGTGTAACATAGAAGGCTAGAGTGCCAGCCTCCCTATCAATAAATTCTAACTGATGTTTGATTGGTCAAATGCTGCAAACCAAATTAAAAGTTTGGTAGCCGTGCGACTATCAGAAACACCAGGAAAGAAAACGCCTCCGTACCGCTGTATTGACACGTAGGCCTAAACGTGCGCTCCCACATTGCACGCGCATGCATTGCTGTCCTTGTGTTGCCTCATCATCACAGGCTGTATTTATGCAGAAAATGTTCCCAAATCTTAAATATTCACATGTGCACATGAAGCCACACAGCGACCGCAGAAAAGGAGGCTGAAAACACAAAACCAGAAAAATCTTCCCTGCAAGGAACTCATTTTTTCTCGTTTAATCTTCTTTCTTTCATTTTCTCTTTGTTGCTTTTTTATGCAGTCGTAATTAAAAACACACAAATAAGTTTTTCTCTCTTTTTTTTTTACTCACTGTTTGCTTTAAATCTTATTGACACAACAAGTATTTGCACCCATCCTCCTGCAGAGCAAACTCCATGCAACTCTTGTGTCTTGTTAAAGTTTTTCATTCTGTTTTGATCAGAAACCTGAACTAGAAGTGTCGTTTATTCTCTTACTTTTACAAAATTGTAACAAAAAGTTTCTTTCTTTTTGTACATTTCTCACAAACTATTTAGTTCAACCTCAAGATTTAATAATATGCACATTAGAGTGAAGCTTTCCAGCTTTTCCTTGATCAAGTTGAAAATATTTCTGGACAAGTTTCGGTCACTTTTATAAGAAAATAGAGTTTTCTTCGTTGTGGACGTTTTCATTTGTCTTCGTTACCAATGACGATGTCATTGGTAGATAGCTATATAGGTGGATGGATGGATGGATGGATGGGTAGGTAAGTAGGTAGGTAGGTAGGTAGGTGGATGGATGGGTGGGTGGATGGGTAGGTAGGTAGGTGGATGGATGATGAATGGATGGATGGGTAGGTAGGTAGGTAGGTAGGTGGATGGATGGATGGGTGGATGGATGGATAGGGAGTTAAGTAGGCAGGTGGGTAGGTAGATGGATGAATGAATGGATGGATAGGTAGGTAGATAGATGCATGGGTAGGTAGGTAGGTACTGTAGGTAGGTGGATGGATGAATGGATGGGTAGGTAGGTAGGTAGGTGGATGGATGGATGTGTAGGTAGGTAGGTAGGTAGGTGGATGGATGGGTAGGTAGGTAGGTAGGTAGGTGGATGAATGGATGGATGGATGCGTAGGTAGGTAGGTGGATGCATGGATAGGTAGTTAGGTTCGTGGATAGGTAGGTGGATGGATGGTGAATGGATGGATGGATGGACAGGTAGGTAAATAGGTAGGTGGGTAGATGGATGAATGGATCGATGATAGGTAGGTAAGTAGGTGGGTGGGTAGATGGATGGATGAATGGAGGGATGATAGGTAGGTAAATAGGTAGCTAGTTAGGTAGATGGATGGATGGATGGGTAGGTAGGTAGGTGAGTAGATGGATGGATAGATGGATATGGAATAATGGATGAACATACAGATAGAGCATGGCTCTCAATCTGCAGGATCCAGCTGGTGACAAATAAGTTTCTGATTGAATTCATCAACAACTTGGCATCTGGATGAAAGATGGTGCGACTCAGAGAAGAAAAAGGGGGAGCACGGTCTCTGAGGGACCGTAGTGAATGTACAGAATATGAAAGAAAAATGCAGCAGAGAAAAAAGATCTGGGAAACAAAACCTTTTTGTCTTCTCTAAGTTTTTGATCACGTTAATTTACGAGCCGACTATGACTCATTGATGTCTTATCCCCCTTAATTAATGACGGCTGGAGAGCTGACAGTGGTGAGATCAAACCGGAGATCAAGTCTCTGACCTCAGCGTGACTCTGCCTTGTTTGTGGAGCTTTTACTTTCCGACTGTTTATGAGAAAACAAATGCTTGGATTCGGATGGCTCCAGGTTCCAGTTGTTTTGCAAGCGACAGCAGGGTTCCAGTGGTTTGCTGTTTGTGCCGTTCTACATCATTTCCAGTCACTGGATGCAGAGCAAATTTAATTCACTTCAATTTTAGCTCCCAGGACACCGTCATGGTCCAGAAGAAAATATCTGAATGCATTTAAAGCCACATTCACACGAGATAATCATTATTATTGTCTGGGATTCAGGAACAAAACGTGATATTTGTGCTTTTGGTGACACATTTACACGAACAAATAATTATCAGTCTTTTTGCCTTTTCATCAGCTAACCGGCTTTATTATGGGTTACCCAGTGTTTATTCTACCTTTGTCCTTCTGGACTTAATTTGCCAACTTTAGAATCAGAGTTGGAATCCAAATGCTTTTATTGTCAATGAAGAACATCAGAGACTAGGACTAGACTAGACTAGACTAGGACTTTATAACATGTAGTCCCAAAAAAAAACAACAGAATTGTTGCCAATCAGTGGGAAACGACACTCGGTGCAACACCAACGTAAAAGTTGCCCAAATCAGAGGCATCAAACTCTAACTTTATACATCAGACTGTTTCTTTCATTCCATAAAAACAGTCTGACCTTGCAGCATTCAGGTTCGCTCGCTCTATAGATGATGAATACTTTTACCAATCACGTCTTTCTGGTCGAGACATTTGCAATGCACCTGAGCAGTTGTTGTTATCTGGCAGCAGAACAACCTCGTCTTTCCTCTCAATGAACTTTCTAAACATTCTCAATCTGGGGAATCATTACCAACACAGAACTACAAACATGGCGGACATACATCTTTTGTCATGTCACAGCATCCTCTTTGTTTTCTGATAGGTCAAATATTTTCTGATCGCTACAATCATGAGCTAATGCCTGCAATTCCAGTAAATACTAAGCATTCATAAATCGCACCTAATACAAAGAAAAATAAATGCGCTAGTGTTGCTAATTTCAGAATCAGAATCAGAATCAGAATGCTTTTATTGCCATGTCAGTGAAAAACATCAGAGACTAGGAACTTGTTCTGGTACTGGTGTGCAAACATATAAAATAAAAATAATAAAAATAAAATAAATAAAAATAATAATAATTTTTACAAAACTAAGAGTGCTCAGAAGAAAAAGAAAAGCAGTGCAATGTCATAGAAAATAATAAAGATAGTGAAGTGACAAGAGGGAGGTGACTAAGAGATGTGGGGATCCAGGTTATAAAGAGTTCATAAGTCCAACGGCAGAAGGGAAGAAGCTGTTTTTGTGGCGGGACGTTCTGGTCCGAATGTACCGGAGCCTTGTACTTGTTGACGTGTACTTGTTGTTTCTTAGAAGGTTTATGTTCCGTTCCGTCATCTTCTGCTTGTTCCGGGGTCGGGTCGCTGGGGTAACAGCCTCAAGCGGGCAGCCCAGGCCTCTCTCTCCCTGGCTGCATCCTCTGGCTCACCTGGAAGGATCCCAAGTCGTTCCCCGGCCAGCTGTGAGACATAGTCTCTCCAACGGGTCCGAGGTCTGCCCCTTGGTCTCCTCCCGGTGGGACGTGCCCAAAACACCTCGCCCGCGAGGCACTCGGGGGGCATCCTGACCAGATGCCCGAACCACCCCATCTGGCTCCTCTCAACCTGGAGGAAGAGCGGCTCAACACCGAGCTCCTCCCGGATGGCAGAGCTCCTCACCCGATCTCTGAGTAAGAGCCCGGCCACCCTGCGGAGGAAGCTCATTTCGGCCGCTTGTACCCGCGATCTCATTCTTTCGGTCACCACCCACAGCTGGTTACCATGGTGAGGGTAGGAACGTAGATCCTGGTTACCATGGTGAGGGTAGGAACATAGATCCTGGTTACCATGGTGAGGGTAGGAACGTAGATCGACTTGTAAATCGAGAGCTTTGCTTTTCGGCTCAGCTCTCTCTTTACCACGACGGACCGATGCAGCGTCCTAGTTATTGCTGATGCTGCACCAATCCGCCTGTCGATCTCCCGGTCCATCCTTCCCCCACTCGTGAACAAGACCCCGAGATACTTAAACTCCTCCACTTGGGGCAGGACCCTGTCCCTGACCCGCAGGGGGCATTCTACCCTTTTCCGGGCGAGGACCATGGTCTCGGATTTGGAGGTGCTAATTTATGTTTATGTTGTGTTTACGTTGTGTTGAGCATTTCGACAGCACATTTCTGAGCTAACAAATGGTGGCATATTTATCTTTAAAAGCTCTAAGGTACAAATTATCACCCCATGAAACCCATGCTCACTCAGATCAACACCAGTTAGACCTTTAATGAACACCATGACTTCCAGAGACGTGTGAACCCTCTCTTGTTCACATAAACGAACATTTAGAATAGGGGTGTCAAACTCAGGTCCTGGAGGGACGGTGTCCGGAAGGTTTTCCATGTGTTCTTGGATCTACACACCTGATCTAAGTTATTGAGTCAATGTGCCAAATTTTATTGGCTGTTAATTTCGCTTCATGTCGATCAGTTGTTTTGAACCAGGAACAAATTGAAAACCTTCAGGACACCAGCTTTTGAGGACCGGAGTTTGACACCCCTGATTTAGAAGGAATTCATTGAAGACGATAAAGAATGAAAACGTACGAGTCCAAATGTAATTACAAAGCAAGTATGGGAATGTTTAAGTGATGTGGCTGCAGAGTTTCTGTTTGAACTGCCAGGATGGAGACTTTGAGGAAGACCAAATGGGTTCAGTGAAGGAAGGTTGATGATGGTTAAGATGGAGGAAACAGACTTGCTGTGGCACGCAGCAAGGATAGTGAGGTAGTTAAATAATGTGTGGTTGTCTCCAGAGCTTGGAGGCATAGCGTCTGAAGGACCTGCCCCCCATGATGAGGAGACGGCCGAGAGCCAGAAAGAGGAGGAGGAGTGGAGAGAGCAAGAGTATAGGGTGTTATTGTATCACTATCATTGAGCCCAAGTGAGAACCCACACAATCATGAGGAGCATATGCAAGCTCCCCATTGACAGACCAGTGGTCCATGGTTTAAACCAGCAACCTTACCGCTATGGATGAAATGCTAACCACCACACCGCTACTTTTAAAAAACCAGAGCAGCTACCGGAACATAAACTGTCATCATTGCGGGTGTGCTTAGCAGAGGTCTGCTGACTGATACTGACACTAATTGTCTGAAAGCATGTACGTGGTCAAAATCCAACTAAAAATACCTCAAAGCTCACCATGAGTATCAGCTAGTCTTAGTTTGATCCCATAAATTAACATAAAGCTTCTTCTCTGAAACACAGAAGGAGCGTTGTTCTCTCTATCTTCTTTCCAGGAACAAGAAGACTAGTTTTATTTGACTTCTTCAGCCTTAAATGCACCGTATCTGGGATCTGTTGTCTGTCCTTAGATACAAAAATTATTACAGTCTTTATGCCGCTTCAACCTAGAAACGTTCCTAAACTGTGGAGAGAATCTCAAAGGTGGGAGGATCTGTTTCACCAGAACTGATTCCAATTTTCATTTGAACATGAAAGTAAAGAAACCGAGGTTTGGCGCTTCAGGGAGGTTCGTAGTAAGAGACATATTTTACGGATCTTTTCGACATCTCCAAATCCGCAACCAGTTTGTCTGAGAGAGGAGCGTTTGTTTGGTCCTTCAGAGCTCAGCCGCGAGTGCATTTTGATCTCTTATAAAGCTGTAATTTGTCCTCCATTCTTCACACAGCACTCAGGACGATCCCTGTTAGGGATTCTTATTGTCAGACATTGTGTTTGTTTAGGAAGTAAGAATAACTTGTTTCATGATTTTTTTCTGCTGAATAAAAGCACTGTGGCCTCTAATTACTTCTTCAAAGCACTTTTCTCATGAATCACAAGAAGACAGTTTTTATCTGTCACCACCTTCTGTTTCATGAAATTGCTTTTCTGCTTTTGAATCCTGGGAACTTAAACTATCATTCCAGGTTTTTAAGTTGCATTTCCACGTGTTTCTGAAGGACGTGTCAATTTCTAGTTTTAAAGCCTGACGATGTGTTATTACTCTCTCTGTGGGAGCCTGGGATGGTCTAAATTTCAGGGGTGTCTAAGTAGACGTGGATAGAAGGACCCAACTGATGCAATCAGCCAATGGTCCATTCTCATGAGACATTGGTTCTTCTTCTTCTTCTTCTTTCGGCTTTTCCCTTTAGGGGGCGCCACATCAATCAGTTTCTTCCATCTAACCCTATCTCCTGCATCCTCTTCAGTCACACCAACTATCTTCATGTCTTCCTTCACTGTATCCATGAACCTCCTCTTTGGTCTTCCTCTAGTCCTCTTTCCTGGTGGTTCCAAACCCAGCATCCTCTCTCTCCTCTGCACATGTCCAAACCATCTCAGTCTGACCTCTCTGACTTTAAAACCTCTAACATGTGCTGTTCCTCTGATCCTGTCCATCCTGGTCACTCCCAGAGAGATCCTCAGCATCTTCATCTTTGCTACCTCCATCTGACCAAAAAAACCTCATCATTCTGTGGGCGAAGGTATAAAAACTACAGAAATAAGACTAAACGTAACATTTTAAGTCATTTAGATGAACAAAGTCTTTTGTTACATCTGAATAAAAAACTTCCAATGACTACAAAAACACAAAAAGACTTTTTTTTTCATGAGAAGAAACAACAGAATCGTTCTTTAAAGTTTTTATTGGACCATCGATCCCATCAGATCACCGGAGAAACGTCAATATAACGGCTCATCCCTCAATTTTATAAAGAATGAATGTTTACTTTATCCAGTTATTCTGGTTGTGATGTGACTTTGTTCTCTTCATGCAAACACTGACTGTTTTATGTCCAAACCACGTAAAAGACTTTGAAGTCCTGTAAAATATCTACCGACAAAAACCTGAATACAATCTACAAACAAAAAGGGGGGTGCCTAAACTTTTCCCCCTTCTTTTATTTGTTGGGTCAAAAAGTTTCTCATTTCATGTTGAATACAGAAGCAATATGAATGCACGTAAACATCGTAAAATGTACGAATGACTTGGAAAAAAGTCGTGATTATTAGCAAAACAAGACCTTGTGCTGTTGTATTCCAGAAAATGCCACTAACCTCTTAAATTCTGTTTACACCTAGAACACGTTGTCCGATATAAACACACACTGATGTTTTTTCCCATCTTGTAACAATTTACTGGAATTTTGAAGCATGGATGTTTGTTTTAAACCAGAACTTTCAGGTTACAGCCTGGTCGTTTCTCTGTTTTTTTACTTTTTATTTTTTGGTTAAACGTATTACCGTCCTCCTTCTTCCCTTTTTGATTCTGCTACTTCATGTTAGAAGACACACGGACACAGAGAGCTGGAGATTTAATGTGTTTCAGGGCATCTCCAGGCTCTGTGCATTAAGTCCCATCATTCACAGGGATGCACATTGGTTCAAAGGGAACTGGAAATGAGCCACTGGTTTTGCTCGGGGACACGTTGGCGCCTGTTAAAAGCACCTCGTCTGAAAGCACCTTAAGAGTGATGAATCGTGTTTGTGTTGGAGGGTCGAAGATTTTCTGTTGAGCAAAAACCTGGGTTTACATCACAAGGTTAATTCATAAGCTAGAGATTAATTTTAGCTTGATTTAATTATAATTAGAAAAAATAATCTAATCAAATTTTATTGAAAAGAAATGATAGTTTCAAAACTTTAGTTACGATTGTACTGAAACTTAAATCTGATTATTTTTGCATAATGAACACCTGAAAGATGTTCCGGTTAAATAACCTGAGCATTCTATGTAATTGCACTGAGTTTAAAATAGACAAAACCGTGGTGAGAGCGGCCATGCTGATTGGTCTAGAGACAGTGTGGTGAGAGCGGCCATACTGATTGGTCTAGAGACAGTGTGGTGAGAGCGGCCATGCTGATTGGTCTAGAGACAGTGTGGTGAGAGCGGCCATGCTGATTGGTCTAGAGACAGTGTGGTGAGAGCGGCCATGCTGATTGGTCTAGAGACAGTGTGGTGAGAGCGGCCATGCTGATTGGTCTAGAGACAGTGTGGTGAGAGCGGCCATGCTGATTGGTCTAGAGACAGTGTGGTGAGAGCGGCCATGCTGATTGGTCTAGAGACAGTGTGGTGAGAGCGGCCATGCTGATTGGTCTAGAGACAGTGTGGTGAGAGCGGCCATGCTGATTGGTGTAGAGACAGTGTGGTGAGAGCGGCCATGCTGATTGGTCTAGAGACAGTGTGGTGAGAGCGGCCATGCTGATTGGTCTAGAGACAGTGTGGTGAGAGCGGCCATGCTGATTGGTCTAGAGACGGTGTGGTGAGAGCGGCCATGCTGATTGGTGTAGAGACAGTGTGGTGAGAGCGGCCATGCTGATTGGTCTAGAGACAGTGTCACTGAGGAAAAGACAGGAAACAGAGATGTTTGTAGCAGAGATGAAGATGCTGAGGATCTCTCTGGGAGTGACCAGGATGGACAGGATTAGAGGAACAGCTCATGTTAGAGGTTTTAAAGTCAGAGAGACCAGACTGAGATGGTTTGGACATGTACAGAGGAGAGAGAGAGAGTACATCAGAAGAAGGATGCTGGGTTTGGACACATCACTAGCTTTTCTCTTTCTAACGTGAGTGAGCGAAGAAAAAAAAACAAAAACAAAAATGAACATCCCAGTAGGAGATTCAACTCCGTCTTTTTTTCTCTAACAAACAATCAACGTCACAAAAACCTATTAATCCTCCAGATTTTCAACTCGACATGGTGTCTTTACAAACACAATGTAAACAAACACTGTTCCGTCTGAGAGAGACGTGTGGTCTGAAAACAATGATCTGGTTCCCTCAGATACAAACAGAATGGTGAGTCCTTCTTTAATGGCTGCTTCTACTTTCCCTCAATTATCAAAGATACAATCAGGGGTGAAGTACGGATTCCTTAAAGGATATCATCCAGACTGGGATTGAAGATCAATGCACGTTCACACACTCTCATTCTGATCACAAAGAATCCCAAGTGTCAGAGGTCAATATTTACATACATTTATCAGAGAGACCCAGACGTTCCTCAGTAACTTCTTCACATCCACAGGTGTTCCACACCTGTTCTTTAGTGTGTCACCCTCTATGGACACTTTACACAAAAAATATGAGAAGAAGACAGTATGGGATCTAAATAAGAAATGATTTGCTTCCCAGACATCAGCTGGAGATCAGCTCAGAGATCAGGTGAGGAGTTCTGCCATCTGGGAGGAGCTTGGTGTCGAGCCGCTCCTCCTCCAGATCGAGAAGAGCCAGATGGGTGGTTTGGGCATCTGGTCAGGATGCCCCCTTAGCGCCTTGCTGGTGGGATATTTCGGGCTCGTCCCACCAGAAGGAAACCCAGATACAGACCCTGGACCCGCTGGAGAGACTATGTCTCACTGCTGGCTGGGGAATGATTTGGGATCCTTCTGGGTGAGCTGGAGAATGCAGCCGGGTGAGAGATGCCCAGGGTTTCCTTCTAAGGCTGTTGCCCCCGTGACCTGGCCCCGGATAAGCGGAAGACAACGGAAAGGAACAGAACGTCAGCTTCGTGTCTTCATAAGCATAATGCTGGCTAAAGTCAATTTTTTCTCGGTCTTTTTTTATCAATCTTTTTTAAATCAAACTTTACCTTGTAATGTCAGTTTTTACACATTCTTACAGATAAAAATGCACTTTTAAATTTCAAAAGGTGTTTTTTGGTTATTTTATGCGAACACTATCCAGGCTGGCGCCACCTAGTGCCTGCACTTAATTTAGTTAAACTCCAGCAACTAGTCAAGGATTATCGGCATCAGCTATCAGAAAACATTGGACCTATCAGTGACGCCGAGACATAAAATTTAAGAACCCATCCTCCATGTTTGTAGTTCTGTAGATCAACCGTTCAATACGATCCGTGTTGGTATCGATTCCCCAGATTGAGAATTTAAAGACAGTGTTTAGAAAGTTTATTCAGGGGAGGGACGTGGTCGCCCTGCTGCTGAAGGGAAGACTTTTTTTATGCTCTGTTTCTGGACTATGCAAACTGTTCAGACACATTGCAACGTCATGTCCGTTCCCCATTAGAAAACTGCAAAAAGTAGCAATCGAACCCGAATGCTGAGAGGTCAGACTGTTTCCACAGGGTGAAAGAAGCAGTTTGATGTTTTAGAATATCTTAACATGCCATTTAAAAATAATGTCTGACTCCGTTGGCTTGGCATGTTGGTATCTAACCCTTTCCTGATGACAGGCTCCAATTAAAAGCATAGCTTTAATTATTAGATCAAATCAGTCTGAAGTCTTTGATTCATAGTTCATGTTCAGGTCGGATGTTTAGCAGAGAAAACTAGATCAAACAATCTCACAAAGAGCTGAGAAAGGTCCGTTTGCAGTTCCAACAGATTGTGTTTGAGCAGTGTTCTGAAGATGTCAAAGTGTGAGGAGCGGCCAGTAAAACCTGCCAGAGGGTTGTGGTGTTGGAACCACAGGTTTCCTGACTCTGGCATGTTCTGTCTTTCCCACACCAGGCTGCCATTCCGCAAACAGAGACTGCAGTGTTGGAAGGACCGGTGACCTCAGCCCGGAGGAAAAGATGCCGTTAATGTGTCGTTGATTAAAACGAGTCTGTGCTGAGATGACACCCATGGGAGCCTTTGTGTTGTGGTGCGTTTCCTCTTGTTCACAAGAAAACCAGAAATGAGTCCAAGCAACGGCATCAAAGAATAAGTCTCAAAGTCTCAAACTGTATTAATAAAGAATGTTTGTGGTCGATGTGTTAACGAGGCTGACCCAGGCGTGTGTGTGTGTGTGTGTGTGTGTGTGTGTGTGAGGTTTTTATATTTGTAACCTTTACTATCATGATGCAGTTGGAGTGAGAGAAGCCTGGGCTTCCCGTCTGAGGCTGCTGCACCCACAACCTGGTCCCGGATAAGCGGAAGATGACGGAACAGAACTATCATGATTGTAAAACCCTAATCAGCTCATTCATAGTTAGTACGGAGCAAGTGTGGACAGTTTAATTAAAATCCCTACAGAGGTTGGAAGAATTTTGCATTCATGAGAGTTTGCGACCTCGACTTTCCTGACCCTGACTTTTAGTTGTATGACCCTGAAAGTCAATCAGTTCATCTATAGTTGGTACTGTGTAACTGTAGCAGGGCTTGGAAATAAGCTGTCAACTCTTAGACAGCTGCACAATTAGCTTGCATGGCAATAAAAGTTTTGTCTTCCTCGGCCTGCGTGGTATCAGTATGGACTGTTCTTCCAAATTGTCTGGACGTATGTGGTTCTGTTTTTTTGTAGGATGTTCCCCGCTTTAGAGAACGATCCTCTCACACGGCACAGATGATGTTCCTGTTATGAGAAATACTTCATCGCTAGTTTAGATGATGTAGGGAAATTCTTTTCCTGTTGTTTTTAATACTGCAGAGGTTCAGTCTTTGATTTGGAGAAACTTGCACATGCGGTAAAACAAGACAAGATGCTCACAGGATAACACTGTCATTCTCAGAGTCTTTTAAAGGCACGCAGCACTCCCAAACCAGTAAAACACTCCCTGAGTCCGTCACGTGAAGTGGTTTTCAGAGAGGTTCAAGCATCATCACTGACATCACCAAACCACGCTTCAACTAATACTTTGGTTTGCAGCTATGCTGATGACTCGACTCACACTGTGAAGACTCTGTTTACTTTAAACATCACTAGTGATCTGAATAGGGTGATGTTTCAGGATCATTTTTTAAAGCTAGAAATTTACTAAAGTAAGTTAGTCATCCGATCATTCGTCATGTTGAGAAACACCCAACATTTTTTTCAGCACCCTGGACAGAGATCATCAACTCAACTTTTAAAAAAAATAATGAAATATAAATATTCAATCCATTTTTCACCAAAAAACAGAAAAGATAACTTTTAAAAAATTTAGAATTCTTTTATTTTCCAAGAGAAATGGTTCATAAAAAGAAAGCAGAGTGGGATGAGTGACCTTGATGCATGACCCTCAAAACCTAATCAATTTATCCGTTCCGTTCCGTCATCTTCCGCTTGTTCCGGGGTCGGGTCGCAGGGGTGACAGCCTCAAACGGGCAGCCCAGGCCTCTCTCTCCCCGGCTGCATCCTCTAGCTCACCTGGAAGGATCCCAAGTTGTTCCCCGGCCAGCTGTGAGACATAGTCTCTCCAGCGATTTATCCATTTATCCATCAATGGATCATCAATCATGGATCAATTTATCCATGATTGTTAAAAAAAAAAAAAAGTCACTGAATCTGAGTCCTTGATCAATCCCTGTGAGAGCGATTCAAGTCAACCACCCACGTGGTCAAACACACACACACACACACACACACACACACACACACACACAGCAAACACAAAGAAGAGTGTGTAAAAGAAAAAAAAAATGCAGATAAATAAACAATACAAATAAAATAAGGCTATAAAAAAATCTCAGATAGAGTTTTAAGAGCCGAATCAGACCTGGACGAGGTATCAGATCCAAACGACATGAAAGCATTAAAATAAAAGATAAAATGTGTTGAGAATTTGACAGACTTTCCATGTGACCTGATTTTGAGCTGTTTTATCAAAATCTCTTCAGTTTTCTGGAGATAAATGATCAAAAGGGTGGTCTGGAAAGACAAATGGATGTACGGACGCTACACATACTGAACATATAATGTCTCAGTGTCTTTTTAAAACAAATAGATTTTCCAGACTTTAAGTCACACTTTCTGTTTAAGTTGGATGTTTTTGCATCAAATCCTCTGGAAAAACTCATGATGAACAGAGTTTGGTTCTTAAATGAAACATCTAGTTTGCACAAACAAAGCTATTCACGCTGCCAGTGAAAAAAAACAGCTTAGAAGATGGATAATTAGTAGCTAAATCTTTGTTTTTATTACATTTCTAACGAGAAATATGCATGATTGTTTGATGTTAGAGGTTTTGGGGATAAAGTTAGAGAGTCCAGACTGAGATGGTTTGGACATGTGTAGAGGAGAGAGAGAGAGTACATCAGAAGAAGGATGCTGGATTTGGAACCACCAGGAAAGAGGACTAGAGGAAGACCAAAGAGGAGGTTCATGGATACAGTGAAGGAAGACATGAAGATAGTTGGTGTGACTGAAGAGGATGCAGGAGATAGGGTTAGATGGAAGAGGCTGACTTGCTGTGGTGACCCCAGGACAAAACCAAATAAATTCTTGTTATTTTTTCTTTTGAAAATGTTCCGATGTCTTCCGCTCATCTGCGGCTGCATCCTCCATCTCACCCAGGAGGATCCTGAGGTGTTCCCTGTCCAGCAGGTCCGGGTTCTGCCCCTGGGTCTTTTTTTGTTCATGTTAAAACAAACAATTGAAGCCAACCGCGTCCAAAATTGCTCAAAATCAGGTGCGTAAGGATCAAAATGTAGGGGTTTTTTTTGCCTTTGAAAGAAATACACAAAAAAATACATCCTTTAAAAATAACATTTGAAAAGTGACGTATTGAGTTTAAAATGCATCATAACATCACGGTTTTTTTATTGTGACATATGCTGAAAGTCAAGCAGCTTTAATATTAAAGCCCTGCCTGAGATGCTTTGAAAAAAAAAAGAAAAATCATCCCTATTGACTCTCTTTGCAAAGCTTGAGTAAAAGTCGGCCACAGCGTTACATAATGTGTTCACATGAAGGGTTGTGTTTTGGCCTGTGGCATCTGAAAAGTGTTGGCTAATTATTTTCCTGTCATGACAGAGGCTTCAGTTTGGTTTTTATTGGCTTTAAATCCTGGCAGTCTATGGTGAAAAACAATTTAACCGTGTTCCGCCGTCACCACCTTTCAGCACTTGGCGTCCGCTCTGACATCTACATTAAGTGGAAGAATAAACCGAAGGATGAAAACTGGACTGAAAACAACTCAATGGCTTTTTTAAAGGCGGCGTGTCTAAAAAAATATCTTCAGTCTGTCTTGACTCAAGTCAAACTGTGGTCCAGTTTCAGTCTGGACCACTTTAAAGCTACAAGCAACACAATCTAAGACCGTTTGACTTGTAATCAGCTCAATGACTGATCGTTCCTCCAGTGATTTACATGAACCTGCATCCTGATTCTCATCATTCTAATTTAATAGCACCTCTTTGAGTTTGTTAGATTCCATAGAAAAACGTGACTCACCTGCAAAATGTTCAAAAGTTAAAAAAGATAAAGTAAAATTGTCAATTTTTACAAACTCAAAAGGTCTGCAGAGACATTATGAAGCACCTGAGGGAAAGAACATGTTGTTAGAAAATCACAGATCTTAACGATGACCGCCAGTCTCTGTCCGGCCAATCCTAAAATTTAGCTTGTGAGGTCTCAGTGTTTCTGCAAGATGAGGAATCACTCCAGATACTACATTCCTACCCTCACCATGGTAACCAGGATCTACGTTCCTACCTTGACCATGGTAACCAGGATCTACGTTCCTACCCTCACCGTGGTAACCAGGATCTACGTTCCTACCCTCACCATGGTAACCAGGATCTACGTTCCTACCCTCACCATGGTAACCAGGATCTACGTTCCTACCCTCACCATGGTAACCAGGATCTACGTTCCTACCCTCACCATGGTAACCAGGATCTATGTTCCTACCCTCACCGTGGTAACCAGGATCTACGTTCCTACCCTCACCGTGGTAACCAGGATCTACGTTCCTACCCTCACCATGGTAACCAGGATCTACGTTCCTACCCTCACCATGGTAACCAGGATCTACGTTCCTACCATCACCATGGTAACCAGGATCTACGTTCCTACCCTCACCATGGTAACCAGGATCTACGTTCCTACCCTCACCGTGGTAACCAGGATCTACGTTCCTACCCTCACCATGGTAACCAGGATCTACGTTCCTACCCTCACCATGGTAACCAGGATCTACTACATTCCTACCCTCACCATGGTAACCAGGATCTACGTTCCTACCCTCACCATGGTAACCAGGATCTACGTTCCTACCCTCACCATGGTAACCAGGATCTACGTTCCTACCCTCACCATGGTGACCAGGATCTACGTTCCTACCCTCACCATGGTGACCAGGATCTACGTTCTTACCCTCACCATGGTAACCAGGATCTGCTTTCCCACCGTCACCATGGTCACCAGCTGTGGGTGATGACCGGAAGAATGAGATTGCAGATACAAGCAAACGAAATGAGCGTCCTCTGCAGGGTGACTGGATCTTTCTCAGAAATCGGGTGAGGAGCTCTGCCATCCGGGAGGAGCTCGGTGTCGAGCCGCTCCTCCTCCAGGCTGAGAGAAGCCAAATGGGGTTGTTCGAGCATCTGGTCAGGATGCCCCCTAAGCGCCTCGCTGGTGAGGTGTTTCGAGCACGTCCCACCGGGAGGAGACTGAGTGGCAGACCCCGGACCAGCTGGAGAGACTATTTTTCTAATCTGGCCGGGGAACGACTCGGGATCCTTCCAGGTGAGCTGGAAGATGCAACTGGGGTGAGAGAAGCCTGGGTTTCTCATCTGAGGCTGTTGCCCCGATGGTACATAACGGAAAGACCTTTGATCATCACCTCTTATGAAATTTTTGCTCAGTTTTGTACCGATATTATCTGAGGAATATTGGGAATATCCCAGAAGGTTGTCAATGAAACAAATTCATTGATTTATTTTATGACTTATAATTAAATATAAAATAAAAATCTCTTTAATCAGTTTCACAAGAAAAGGGAGCTTTTATTTTTTAACTGGATAACTTTCCTCCTTTGTCGAGAATTGTAAACTGAAAAGGAAAAAGCTTGGAGCAAATTGTTAAGATGTGGCTCTGTTCTGGCCCATTGCATGCTGGGACGTGGTTTGTTTTAAAAGATAAGTCTTTCCTGTTTTCTGCTTTTCTCTGCTACTAATAAACAACAGTTGTCTTTTCTCTGTCTTATTTCTTTCTGCCTCTATCTCTTTTTTTTTCCTCCCTCCGTGCCTTGTTCTCTTTTCCATAATAATTAGCTCCCCTCCAGCTCGACTTCAAACCCTGTGGTTGGAAATCTGCATTCCGAGGATGGAGAGAGTCTTGGGAAGAAGAGAGGAGAAAGAGAGAGCTGGACAGAAAGGGAGGGCCGACGGCTGAAAGAAGCCATTGTTCCTTCATAGAAAAGCAGATAAGAGCCTAAGAACTGCAGGGCAAGTGTAGTCAAAATAGTCCACGTGAGCGTGTGATGGCACCGATAAAGAAATGGAGTTTCTTCAACAATTTCGATGCTAATGGGTAGATAGTGGAAGTTCGCTGGTCGGGCCAAAAACACAAATCTGATCCACACCACCTTCTGTTTTTCTTTTGTCATAGCTTCTCTTATTATCTGTTATTACAATATGCTTCTCTTTATTGAGTGACTATTGGGGTTCATGTACGCGCCCACAGAATATGAAGGCATGAAGCACTCCAGCTGTACATGCATCCATCTGTGCTTCCATGACACTTTTTTAAACGCTGTGGACCCCCGAAGCAGTGACTGCCCACAGTTACTCAGGCGGCTTACTGAACTGATTAAGTTTTCAGGGTCATACGACCAAAGATCAGTGTCTCAAAAGTTCAGGTCAAACGTTCTTCAAGGCAATCTGCCCACTGCCACTCAGTACCATCTATAGATGAACTGATGAAACTTGCAATTTTGGGCATATGAAGGCATATTTCACAACACTCTGGATATGGCTTTCTGTGTGTGTGTGTGTGTGTGTGTGTTTTTTAAATCATCTTTTCTTTCATTTTCCAAATTATTTTGGCCATTTAACCACAGCCAGATGGGGTGGTTTGGGCATCTGATTAGGATGCCTCCCGAGTACCTCACTGATAAGGTGTTTTGGGCACGTCCTATTATGAGGAGACCAAGAAGCAGACCTTGGATCCGCTGGAGAGACTATGTCTCACACTGGGAACGACTCGGGATCCTTCCGGGTGAGCCGGAGGATGCAGCTGGGGTGAGAGAAGCCTGGGCTTCCTATCTGAGGCTGTTACCCCCAAACATAAGATTGTCAGAAAGACTTCAATCATTTATTATTTATACAGTTTGTGAAACAGCTGCTCATAACCAGTGTCAAAATAAATTATCTGCACTAGATAAAATGTGCTGGAGTGTTTTTGCACACCAACAAGGCGACACACAGGAGATCAGATGTTAAAAAATACGTGGCTGCAGGACAGAAATGACAAAAAAATGTTTAAAAAGTTTTATCACAAAAAAATCTTGAGAAAGTGACTTTTAAAGATCAGGACGGTGCGGTGCTGAAACGTGTAACACACTGTGATCAGTTATGTTGGTTAACGCTGAACGAACCTTTGATCCAATCTTCTTCAAATAAATTTTGGTGAGTTCCTGCTGGTTTCTGTAGCCTGGTGTTCGTGAAGCTTCTGTTTTTTTTGTAATTTAACATATAAAGTCCAACATGTAAAAGATGCACTGCAGACAAATTTTAAATCAAATGAGATCTTTACATTTTATCAACAGTCCAGTTAATTAAAAATGTTTTTTGGAATCCAAGCTTTTTTTTCAAAAACAGCTGCAATCAAACTTCTCATTTTTTAACAGTATTTTGGACGCCATGAGGACAGTTTTCTTCATTAAGAAATATTGTTTACATGTAGTTTAAAACTGGACCATAGGAATAATTTAGTGGGTGTTTTTAGGGACACAAAAACTTGATATTCTGGTCAAATAAATGACGATGCAATGAATTGCTGATTGAAATAAAAAACATCTGATAATAAACATCTGAATGTTTCTTCATCTCTCGATCAGATATGATATCACTGTCCTCCTTTAAACCTGATATAATTCATTAATAATTCATCCCCAACTTTTCATTCATTCATCTTCTGAACCACTTATCTGTGACGAGGTTGGGGGGCGTGCCATTGTCAGGGTTTTATGGGATGGAAGGAGGAGGACCCAAATGCAGGACATCAAACAAGGTTTATTAACATAATTCAGGAAAGTCTGTAAATCAAGAAGCACAGGATTAACTCAAGTTTCAAAACTATAAATAATAACAAAGTTCAGGTCAGGCAACCAGGGAGACCTGGCTGGAAGGGATGGGAAGACCCAATATGGAAGTCTGGGTTGATCGCCCATAAATAGATGACAGGGTCCACAGATGTGTGGCATCAGTAATCAATCTCAGATGTCCCACAATCAGGACCCCCTCCGGTGGCAGGCGAGGGGATCACAACAGCCATAGCTTATCCTGGCTGATTCAAGGCGAGAGGCAGGGTACACCTCAAACAGGATGTCACGGGGCCACACACACAACACACACACACACACCCACACACATACACACACACTCTCATTTCTAGGGGCAATTTTATGGTGACCGATCAATCTAACATGCATGTTTTTAGAGGATGGGAGGAAACCCACGCATCCGCGGGGAGAACATGCAAACTCCACACAAAAAGGCAAGCGTTCGAACCCTGACCTTCTTGCTGTGAGGCCAGTGTGCTACCCACTGTGCCACCATGCAGCCTCATCCCCAACCTGTTAGAAGTAAATATTCAACCATCTGCTGGTTTCAGATCTTGTTTTAATAGAATTCTATGTAATAAATCAAACACACGTTAATAAATTCTAAGACTCATTGTTTGGTTTTAACAAATTAACATAAATCAATTAAACAAACAGCCACATGTCAAGGATTTAATTTGGTTTCAATTGTTTAGATTTATTTTCTGAAACATCCAGATTTCTAACCAGTAGAACCAGTAACATGCTGGCGTTCTTATTTCCTGACGGATATAAAAATCTAAATGAATCTCGATGCGTCTCGACTTGTTTCTTGAACTCTGCTTCATACCTGCACCTGCCGGGCTCATGAGTTCACCTGAAGTTTATGGCCACACACACACACACACACACACACACACACACACACACACACAGAGCCGGTGGTAATTCCCACAGTTAATTCATGATTTTTATCTCCTCATCTTCACCTCGGGCGTTCTGTCAGATTTATTTCTCCACATTCCTCTTTAACAGTCTGCACACGCTCACTTCTTTCATTTATAATCCATCGCTTTCCATTTTATCAAGTCACACAACTGTTTCTCGTCAGTGAGTCACTTTTTCCTTCTGAAAATACAAACTTCACTTTCTAAATGAGAAACTTTTGTTTTCTTTTTAAGTTTTAGGGGGTTGTTTTAGGGGTTTATAAACAAGTTCACACCCATAGTAAACACTCATGAATGGATGGATATTATTTTATTAATACCTTCTCTTTCAGCAGCACGGTGGTGCAGTAGGTAGCACAAAGATCTTACAGTAAGAGGTCAGGGTTTAAATCCTGGGTGGGGATGGGTTTTGGAACACTGGCCTTTCTGTGTGGAGTTTGCATGTTCTGCCTCATGGCCCACGTTCCACCTCAATAGTGAAACTCTTTTTTTTTTGTTTTACCTATAGTTTGTTTCATTAAGACGGAAACAAAAATCCCTTTTAAAAAAAGTAAATAAGCAAGAATAAACTTCAATTATCAACGTTCCATTCCGTCATCTTCCGCTTATCCAGGCCACAAGGGCAACAGCCTCAGATGGGAAACCCAGGTTACTCTCACCCCAGCTGCATCCTCCAGCTCACCCTGAAGGATCTCATAAACATCAATGTAAAAACAATATGAAGATGTAAATTTTACGGGGGATCGATTTACAGGGAGAAGAGATAAAGAAGGTGGAAGATTTTAAGTATCTAGGATCAACAGTCCAGAGCAATGGAGAGTGTGGAAAAGAGGTGAAGAAGCGTGTTCAGGCAGGCTGGAACGGGTGGAGGAAAGTATCAGGTGTGATGTGCGACAGAAGAGTTTCAGCTAGAATGAAAGGAAAAGTGTCCAAAACTGTGGTGAGAGCGGCCATGCTGATTGGTCTAGAGACAGTGTGGTGAGAGCGGCCATGCTGATTGGTCTAGAGACAGTGTGGTGAGAGCGGCCATGCTGATTGGTCTAGAGACAGTGTGGTGAGAGCG
The DNA here is from genome assembly GCA_902685375.1 of Neostethus bicornis. Taxonomy (NCBI): domain Eukaryota; kingdom Metazoa; phylum Chordata; class Actinopteri; order Atheriniformes; family Phallostethidae; genus Neostethus; species Neostethus bicornis. The sequence continues at coordinate 2,465,694 of LR738558.1, forward strand.
GCCATGCTGATTGGTCTAGAGACAGTGTGGTGAGAGCGGCCATGCTGATTGGTCTAGAGACACTGTGGTGAGACCGGCCATGCTGTTTGGTCTAGAAACAGTAGCACTGAAGAAAAGACAGGAAGCAGAGATGTTTGTAGCAGAGATGAAGATGCTGAGGATCTCTCTGGGAGTGACCAGGATGGACAGGATCAGAGGAACAGCACATGTTAGAGGTTTTGGGGATAAAGTTCGAGAGGCAAGACTGAGATGGTTTGGACATGTGCAGAGGAGAGAGAGAGAGTACATCAGAAGAAGGATGCTGGGTTTAGAACCACCAGGAAAGAGGACTGGAGGAAGACCAAAGAGGAGGTTCATGGATACAGTGAAGGAAGACATGAAGATAGTTGGTGTGACTGAAGAGGATGCAGCAGATAGGGTTAGATGGAAGAAACTGACTTGCCGTGGCGCCCCCTAAAGGGAAAAGCCAAAAGAAGAAGAAGAAGAATCGATGGTGGTGCAGTGGAAGGTCAGGGGTTGAGGTGAGCCCTGAACGGCTGGTCTTTTTGTGTGGAGTTTGCATGTTCTCCCCGTGTTTTCTCCAGGTGCTCCGGTTTCCTCCCACCCTTCAAAAACATGCATATTAAGTGTACCTCACCTCTTCCCTGTAATCAGCCGGATGGGCTCTGGATAGACACCCTCCGTGACCCCATTTGGGAAAAGAGGTTCAGAAGATGACTGATTGAAACATGACAAAAAAAAAACTCCTAATAAAAATTTCCTGTATTTAGAACATATGACATTTCCTGGAACGTCTCTCTCCCCTTTAAGCTGTGTTTTATACCAGGAACTGGTTCATTGATGAAAAGAAGACGATCTCACACCTTGTGCATGCCGGAGTGTGTGTTTTCACTGACATCCTGCCAGAAAACACACAGACAGTTTTACAAGTGTAAACATGTTGTACTCCTATTGGCTGACAAACAACTCAATTCCAACAAAAACACCAACCTTTTTTTTAAAAATCACATTTTCATTCACAATATTCATCAAATTATTTCCTTTTTGCTGCCAAAATGTGATTAATTCATTGATTTTTTTTATTGTAATTTGATTCTGAACTTTGTGTTGCTTCCAGATGAATTCCTGTTCCTTTAAAGAGAAAAAAAAACAGCCTCGAGCACCTTTCAGGAAGCTAGTGAATGAACCAGATGACAAGTCAAATGAGATTTTTCTCCAACTGTCTTTTCGTTTCTTGAGCGGTTTGTCACCTCGCTCCACGTGCACGGCTGTTCACGACAGTTTTACCGCCCGAGGATTTTTTTAAAGAGATGAAAGGAAGTTGTCTTCTTCAGTTTGTCTCTTTGTCACGACATTGATAAGATTTCGGTTTCTAACTACGTTCTTAATCCAGAAAAATGTCACCATCTCAAACTGAAAGAAGACTCTGGACTAAAACGAGTTTATTAGAAAACAGATTAATTTTTAACAGAAAATGAGTATAAATCCATAAATAAATCAACCTTAAATATAAAAAACATTGAAAAATGTGATTTCTTTATTCATTGACTGGATTTAAAGAGAGTGTAAATGTGTCTGGAATCCCACCGAGTCCTCCACTGAGATTATGATTAAAATTGTTCATATCCGTTATCTGCACCACATGAGATACGTCCAGCCGTTAATCAGACCCCGCTCCTGCATCCTTCCTACTGGATAATGACTACAAACTAATCCTCTGATGAGGAAAAGAATCACAGCAGAGCTTCACATCCATCTACAGTCACAGGGTCTAACATGGATTTTATTTTATTTTACTCACGAAGAAAAAAAAGAATCTAGTTTTGGAGAAAAAGAAAGTTATTTCTGGAACTTTTTTAACACAATATATCACAAAGAGATTTTAATAAAACTGGTGAGTTACTCAGTACTAACTATAGATAAACTTAATTTTTGTATCAACATGTGAATCTTTGACCCTTTGGGATGAATTGAAGACTCAATGGTATCTGTGTTGGGGTTCCTTCATGTTGTGAATGCGTACAGAAGCTTTAACATTCTGGTCAGGATGCCCCCCAAGCGCCTCGCGGGCGAGGTGTTTCGGGCACGTCCCACCGGGAGGAGACCAAGGGGCAGACCCCGGACCCGCTGGAGAGACTATGTCTCACAGCTGGCAGGGGAACGACTTGGGATCCTTCCAGGTGAGCTGGAGGATGCAGCCGGGGAGAGAGAGGCCTGGGCTGCCCGCTTGAGGCTGTTGCCCCCGCAACCCGACCCCGGAACAAGCGGAAGATGACGGAACGGAGCTTTAACATTTGTGAGCTTATCCTTTGGTTCGCTTGACCTTGAAAACCGAATCAGTTCATATATAGCCAGTACTGAGTGACTGTTGGGAGTTTGATTTAAATCCATTTAGTGGTTTAACATAGACTTGCAATCCCGTTTTTAACCAGAACATGACTTTAATAGTTTATCGTCAGGGTGCTTAAAACGTATTCATGGCCGACACATAGGAAGTGTTTCATAAATAAGGAACTTATTCCGGACTATGTTACTGTACGAGATGCACATATACATACATATATGTGTATACATCAGCAGAAGGATGCTGGATTTGGAACCACCAGGAAAGAGGACTAGAGGAAGACCAAAGAGGAGGTTCATAGATGCAGTGAAGGAAGACATGAAGATAGTTGGTGTGACTGAAGAGGATGCAGGAGATAGGGTTAGATGGAAGAAACTGACTTGATGTGGCGCCCCCTGAAGGGTAATGATGAAAGAAGAAGAAGATGCATAGCCTGTTTTAAAACCCATAAAGATGTGGATACTACGTAGTAAACAATGTGTAATCGGTACAAAAAGAAAGCATCAAGTATTATTAAAATTCAGATTTTGGTTTGTTATCCTGCTGATGTCAAAAAGAGATTACAGCATCTTTGTTTTCTTTTTATAAGAATAAGTTGACATTATTTAGACAATATCCTTCTGCCTGCCCTGTATGACAAACTTCATCAGTTCATCTATAGTTGGTACTGATACATGTATGCAGTTTCATTAGCCTCTTAACAACCAACAAATTTGGGTCTGAGTTGTAAAATCTTCAGAAAAAAAGTAAAAAGTAAAATCAATCGGACACTTTCTTAACCATTTATCCCTTATTGGGTTACGGGGGTTGCCAGAGCCCATCCCAGTTGATTCAAGGCAAGTGGCAGGGTACACCACGAACAGGTCACTAAAGTAAAATAAATAAATACTAAAAAATAAGAAAAAAAAAAAAAAAGCTTGAATGAGCTAGAAAAAAAAGCTCTCGGGAAGATCGTTCCAGAGCTGTGGAGCAGCTGCCTAGAAGGCCCTGTGCCCCATAGTGGAGAGTTTGGTCCTTGGTTGGTGCAGACAGTGGGAGGAGGAGAAGAAGGAGCGCAGGTCTCGGACAGTGGTGTGGAGGGTTAGGAGTTCTAGGACAGTGGTGTGGAGGGTTAGAAGTTCTTGGACAGTGGTGTGGAGGGTTAGGAGTTCTAGGACAGTGGTGTGGAGGGTTAGAAGTTCTTGGACAGTGGTGTGGAGGGTTAGAAGCTCTTGGACAGTGGTGTGGAGGGTTAGGAGTTCTAGGACAGTGGTGTGGAGGGTTAGAAGTTCTTGGACAGTGGTGTGGAGGGTTAGGAGTTCTAGGACAGTGGTGTGGAGGGTTAGGAGTTCTTGGAGATAAACAGGTGCAGTGTCGTGTATGCACTGAAGGGTGAGGAGGCAGACCTTGTACTGAATTCTGTATTTAACGGGTAGCCAGTGGAGGGATTTGAGGATGGGAGTGATATGGTCATATTTGCGGCTCCTTATCAGGATCCGGGCAGCGCAGTTTTGGATGTGCTGGAGCTTTTGTAAACCCCTGCATGGGATCCCTACAAGGAGGGCATTGCAGTAATCCAGCCTGGAGGAGATGAAAGTGTGAATCAACCTCTCAGCGTCCGGTTTGGAAAGACATGGACGTCTTATTATGTCTTGTTTTCCATCTCTTTATGTTTTGAAATAAGGGTGTGACTGAGCTTGGATCTGAATACAAACACATTTATTGTTAGTATGCTTGTTTTCTGCCGCCACGTTTTTCAATACCACACCTTGCATATATTTTGAAAAGGCACGTAGACCCTTGTTTGTAAAATGCTGCACCCCTTCTACGCCCCTGTCACACTGTTGACCAGTGTATGGATCGTTGTTTTAATTTAACTAGAATGATTTCCAGGTGTGACGTTAAATCATAGAAAAAGGTTTTATTGTCAAAAGAAGAAAAAAATGAACTGAGAAGTCTTCGTGGTCGGGCCGTGCTCGCTCTCAGACTGTCTGTCTTTAAATAAAAACCATCAAATCATTTCCACAAGCAACAGGACACACACTTCCAGTTCCCTTGACGTGACTCATGCTGGACTACTCATTGGTGGTAGAGTTTTTATCCCGGCAGCGGAACTACAAACAGAGCTTTCCCGGAGGAGCATTTTCTGATCTAATCCTGAAATTTCTGCTATTTTTGTATCTTTATACGTTACTTTAGTGTTTGTTGGTTTTTTTTTTTTTTTTACATCACCACATATTAGAGTAGCCTTTGTGCTCCTTTTGGTTTCTGCTCCTGTTTCCCATCAAGCAGATGAAAAAAAAAATTGAGACCTACATCACAGCTTGTTCCTTCTTGATGTTCAAAAACCTCAGTGATCTGTGGGCTGGGAAATAGAAACGGATAGGGAGGCATTAAGAGATCAGTTAGATGGAACCCTGAAACAGGCCAACAGCTTGCTCTTTTTTTTTTCCTTAAACAGAGACCAGACAAAAATCTTTAAAGTATACAAAATGTCTGTTTTAAAGTGCAAAAAAAGAACATCGACGCTGCCGACAGACTGGAGGTGTACCTATGCTTGGTTTTTAGAGGAGTATTTTAACATATGACCCCTTTAAAAGATCAAAAAGAGGACCGAGCCTGAGCAGAGTGTGTGCATCAAAACACTACCTGCTTCTGTTAGAATGAGGGTGGGCCGGAGAACAAAAGGCATGGTGAAGAAAAAGTGGAAATACGGATCGTGTCCGAGCAGGAATGCGTGTATGTTACTTTAAAATCTCAGAAAGAAATAGAGACTGCATGTCACCCTCACCATGGTAACCAGCTGTGGGAGGTGACCGAAAGAATGAGATCACAGATACAAGCGGCCAAAATGAGCGTCCTCTGCAGGGTGGCTGGGCTCTCACTCAGAGATCGGGTGAGGAGTTCTGCCATACAGGAGGAGCTCGGTGTTGAGCCGCTCCTCCTCCAGGTCGAGAGAAGCCAGATGGGGTGGTTCAGGCATCTAGTCAGGATGCCTCCTGAGCGCCTCGCTGTGAGGTGTTTTGAGCACGTCCCACTGGGAGGAGACCATGAAGCAGACCCCGGACCCGCTGGAGAGACTATGTCTCACAGCTGGCTGGGGAACGACTCGGGATCCATCCGGGTGAACTGGAGGATGCAGCCGGGGTGAGGCTTTTGCCCCCGCGACCTTTTGCCCCCGCGAAGACGACGTAGCGGAATGAAATGGTCAGTAGGTGGAGTTAAATGTGGATATTTTTTTTTTCATAATTGTGTACAAAGAACAGTATTTTGCAGGGATTTGGATGAACTTGCCCATATTTACTAAATACCGACTGTAGATGAACTGAAGGGATTACCTCCAAGTTGTTATAGTTTTCAAGCACTAATAGCAAGAATCAGCTGGATGTGGGTAAAGACCAGGGTTAGACCACCACAGCTTCGTTTTGCCTACATTTACTGTTCAATAACATGTAAGTCAAAAGAAAAATTCCCCATGTTTCTTTCAAGGTCCAGTAATTACATCCCCACCATGTATTCACATGCTTCTTTCCCAGCGTAGCTTCTAATTCCAGTGGAATTAGAGGTATTCACTGGGAGCAGACCTCGAACAAACTATTACAAGGAGGGAAGATGGAGATTATTCATTCATTTTGTTTGGACGCTGCAGTGGAAAATATGGCCTCTGTTTTCCTATAATTAGGAATAATAAACTAACGATGGAGGACAGAAGTCATGTTCAGCTTGATATTTATGACCCTTCAAACATTTCCTTAAAAATACTCCAAATTCTACCGTATGTTATTGGGTCGAGCTGCTAATAAGAAGACAAACCAGAGCCTTTTTTAAACCCAGAGAAAAATATTAGAAAAGAAACTTTAACGGAATCGTTTGGGATGAACTGATAAATCCGATAGATGGAAGTGTAAACATCAGGACTTTGATTAATTCTTAGATTAATTAAGCGTGAACATAATTAATCCTCAAGTAGACGTATTGAGCAGTCGTGGTGTCTGAGTTTTCATGATACATACTGTATGTGAACACGAAATCTCCCAAACCACGGAAGGGACTTTATTTTTATTAAGTCCAGGTCGCTTTGTCACAGTGCCACGTTGTTCACTGTCCAATCACCAATCAACACCGGACAGGACTGGGTTAAAAAAAAGTCCTAATTAATAATAGTAAATACTCTACGTGTGAAGTGGAAGTACGACCATCTTGAGGGAGGAATTAAAAACATTGTGGGTCATTAAAATGAGTACATTAGAAATGCTTTTTGCGGATGATGTGGTTCTGTTGGCTTCATCGGACCGTGATCTCCAGCTCTCACTGGATCGATTTGCTGCCGAGTGTGAAGCGGCCGGGATGAGAATTAGCGCCTCCAAATCCGAGACCAGGGTCCTCGCCCGGAAAAGGGTGGAATGCCCCCTGCGGGTCAGGGACAGGGTCCTGCCCCAAGTGGAGGAGTTTAAGTATCTCGGGGTCTTGTTCACGAGTGAGGGAAGGATGGAGCGGGAGATCGACAGGCGGATCTGTGCGGCATCAGCAATAACTAGGACGCTGCATCGGTCCGTCGTGGTAAAGAGAGCGCGGAGCCGAAAAGCAAAGCTCTCGATTTACAAGTCGATCTACGTTCCTACCCTCACCATGGTAACCAGGATCTACGTTCCTACCCTCACCATGGTAACCAGCTGTGGGTGGTGACCAAAAGAATGAGATCGCGGGTACAAGCAACCAAAATGAGCTTCCTCCGCAGGATGGCTGGGCTCTCTCTCAGAGATCGGGTGAGGAGCTCTGCCATCCAGGAGGAGCTCGGTGTCGAGCCGCTCCTTCTCCAGGTCGAGAGGAGCCAGATGGGGTGGTTCGGGCATCTGGTCAGGATGCCCCCCGAACGCCTTGCAGGCGAGGTGTTTCGGGCACGTCCCACCGGGAGGAGACCAAGGGGCAGACCCCGGACCCGCTGGAGAGACTATGTCTCAGAGCTGGCCGGGGAACGACTTGGGATCCTTCCAGGTGAGCTAGAAGATGCAGCCGGGGAGAGAGAGGCCTGGGCTGCCCGTTTGAGGCTGTTGCCCCCGCGACCCGACCCCGGAACAAGCGGAAGATGACGGAACGGAACGGAACATTAGAAATGGGGGACAAGTCGGATGAAATTTTCTTTTAATGTTTGGATCATGTCACCGAGTCTAATCCAATGGAAAGCGAAAGAATAGAGCCCCACCCACAAGATCCTCAGCATCTTCATCTCTGCTACCTCCATCTCTGTTTCCTGTCTTTTTCTCAGTGCCACTGTCTCTAGACCAATCAGCATGGCCGCTCTCACCACGCTGTCTCTAGACCAATCAGCATGGCCGCTCTCACCACACTGTCTCTAGACCAATCAGCATGGCCGCTCTCACCACACTGTATCTAGACCAATCAGCATGGCCGTACTCACCACACTGTCTCTAGACCAATCAGCATGGCCGCTCTCACCACACTGTCTCTAGACCAAACAGCATGGCCGCTCTCACCACACTGTCTCTAGACCAATCAGCATGGCCGCTCTCACCACACTGTCTCTAGACCAATCAGCATGGCCGCTCTCACCACACTGTCTCTATACCAATCAGCATGGCCGCTCTCACCACACTGTCTCTAGACCAAACAGCATGGCCGCTCTCACCACACTGTCTCTAGACCAATCAGCATGGCCGCTCTCACCACACTGTCTCTAGACCAATCAGCATGGCCGCTCTCACCACACTGTCTCTAGACCAATCAGCATGGCCGCTCTCACCACACTGTCTCTATACCAATCAGCATGGCCGCTCTCACCACACTGTCTCTAGACCAAACAGCATGGCCGCTCTCACCACACTGTCTCTAGACCAATCAGCATGGCCGCTCTCACCACACTGTCTCTAGACCAATCAGCATGGCCGCTCTCACCACGGTTTTGTACACTTTTTCTTTCATTTTAGCTGAAACTCTTCTATCACACATCACATCTGATACTTTCCTCCACCCGTTCCAGCCTGCCTGCACACGCTTCTTCACCTCTTTTCCACACTCTCCATTGCTCTGGACTCCCTGTAACCTGGGAGTTTTGTTTTGTTTTTTTTTAAATGACCAAATAACACATGAATGTAATCTTTTTATGACTTTATAGTTTATTACAGGAGTACACTTAAAGATCTTGGTAACAAAAAAAAATAGGGAGAAGTAAAAACTAGCTGGAGACATTCATATTTAAACTAAATGAACATTTTTTTCCATAAAAAGAAATACAAATATTTACAGGTTGACAAAAAAAAAAAAAAAACAGATGAGAAAAGAAAAAAAAAAGAAGTGTAGTCACATGGCACTTAAAATAAAATATCTGGCAAGTGCTTTTTGTTTTCCATAATTAATATCAAATAAAATGCAGTGATAATAAGTCTGAATAAAAACAAATAATTATTACACTCATCAAATCAACAATATTAACATTTTAAACACTGTTTACAATAAAAATCAAAATACATAACATTCTAAATACATCCAATATTTACCAAAAAAAACCTTCTCACGTAGGCTAAAAACTCCAAATCTGTAATAGAATAAAAAATAGCATTTCAAATATTTTATAACAATATTAATCATACAATAACATCCATATTAGGTTATTAGTAGATGTAAATAGCTCATTTTCCCCGTAGCTCGTTAAGGAATATTGTACAAATTAATATACACTGTAACCTAATAATAATGTTCTATTTTCTTTCACAAAATGCAAAATATTTTAATCAGCTAAATTTATATTTATATATAAAAAAAGGAAAGAAATGGAAAATCTCACTTGATACAAATTATTGCAATCTAGAACTCTCAATTAGAAAATGTACACGAGAAAAGCAGCAAAAAAAAAAAACTACTTTCATATTTGTTATCAGTGGTGTCGTAGAAAAATGTAACTGTGGCACAGGCGGATCCGTCTGGAATGCTATTGGACGATGTCTTCATCCAATCAGAAAAGTCCTCTGAGTGGGACTTGTCTGAAAATCCCCTCACTCTGGAATCGGTCCTTTTTGTCCGTCGCTCCTATTTAGAGCTTCAAAAAACCCTGTCCGAACGTTCCAGGATGTTCTGAAAGTTTCCAAACCGGCTTCCGAAATTCCATCACAGGATTTTTTTTTATGTAACAGAAATGTCCTTTTCTGGTTTAGAAACACAGAAACTCAGAGTTCAGATTTGTGCAATCACAATGAATCTCTTCCAGCTCACACAAAAAAAAAAGATGTAGTTTGCATTCTCTGGAGAGCAGCAAGAAAAATGGCCGCCGAGATTACGAAAACAAGACAAATCACCACAAACAGAATAAACAAGGCAACATTTAAGCAGCATGAATGTAGATCCGGTTCTCTGGGGTTTTTTTTCTCCTCCTCAGACATTTAACTGCTTAGATACCCAACATCACCCCACCCCAAAAATAAAATCCCAAAGGTGTAGTTTAGAGATCAAAGCACAGGTTTAGAGAGGTTCAAACCTTTTAACCAGGACTTAACAGCTTAATGAAAAAACCTGGTGGTTGTTTCACAAAAAAAGGTCCAAGTCTATGAAAATATCTGATTTCCTTTCTGGGATTTAAACGAGCAAATAGAGGCTTAAGTATCCCTCACGATTAATTCTACTGCACCTGAGTTTAGTAACGATCCAGATTAGCACGGGGGGAACATTCACCTTCATAGAAACAACAGAGGTATTTTAAAAGTTCAAGTTGGCAAATAAAAATGAGGGAAACTCCAGATTAAATCTGTTAAAATTCTCAGAAACGTAGAATTTGTGCAAGATTTTGACCAATTTCAAATCTTTAAATGTGACTTTTTTTTCGTTCCGTTGTAAGATCGCCATTACAGGAATGACTTCACACGACCGAAACGCCAGGACGCTCTTTCTTTTCTCCTTCTGATGACAACATATCCTGTTTTTTTGACATTGTAAGACTCACAAAGCTGGTGTTGGAAAAATTTAACATGTTGATTTGCTTCAATTAAAAGTCATTTTTTAATCCTTGACTGTATTAAAGTAGAAATAATAAAAGAAAATCAAAGAAATGACAGAACCTAATTGGCCATTTTGCTAATAAATACGTCAAAGGACAAAAACTTGAACAAATCAGGTGAAGTAACCATGGATTTTACTGCAATCATTTTTTTTTACCCAGGCTTTAAATTCAATAATGAATGCACTGCGGTTCCACCTAACCTTGTCCTAATGATGGTAAAATACAACCCTTCTGTCTCTGATATCTTAAACCTTTAGGATGTACTCACACTAGACAGTTTGAATCGAGCCCAAGTGCGTTTGACCAACAAAGTGCGGTTTCTTCGGCGAGTAGGGATGTCCCGATTTAAATACGTGGTCAGAAATCTGTTATCAAATTTTCAGACTCAATCAGAATGCGATGTTACTTCCAATCAGGAATCAGAAATGTACATTTTGGTTACTTGCTTTAAAATTATTTCATTGGACAAAACACGTACGTGGCTTGTTACGGTAGCATGGACAGCCCGAGTGCTTCGAGGCATGAAAATAAGAGTCACGACTTGGTGTTGGCCGATATTCAAAATCAAATGACTTGGAATTAATCTAAGAGCAAAATATCCTAATCGGGTCATCTTTGTTGACTGGTGAGTGGTCCAAAAGCCTGCATTGGGCTCAATTTGTTGAGCTGATTTGGTCTCATTTGAAAGTGGGGTGTAAGAGAACCGTTCATTTGAACTCAGGCCCAGTTCACATGTCATGTCAGCCTAGAACAGGACTCATGACATCACAGTTCTGCATGCTTTGAAACCATTTTTCTTGCCACAAAAGTGGCAAAAAATTTTAGCAACAGGCTTTCGACCGACATGGACCAAATTACTTAGAATTATTACCCGCAAAGCGATAGACGGATGAAACTGTCGCACCATATTAACATAAGCATGTTGGTGAAACCCTATGTGAGTGTAGGTCTTGTGCCCGATTCACTGCAACCACGACTAGTGTGAGTACAAACCATCCTCATAATGTCATAAGATTTTGTTTGACGACGTCGGTCCTGCATTTAGTTTGTTTAGATTAAAAAAGAAGGAAAATAAACTTTTACTCCGTTAAATGCCTAAAAAAGTGAAACGGTAGTTTTTTTTTAATATTCTTTCATCCTTTTACCCTGTTTCATCCACCTCGTCACCTCCACCTTTCACTTCATCAAAAGCTCTCTTTGTGCACCGCCCTCTGTCTCTTAGTTTATATTACATAGCTTTTTCTACATAGTTTTGTTTGAATATTTTAAAAAAAGGAATAGAACTTTTTTTTTTTTTTTTTTGGCAGCTTCTTTCTTTCTTAAAGAAAAGTCCAGATCGCCGGCTGTAACGAGAGCAAAAAATGGAGACTTGAAAAAATACTCTGCCATTTCTTTTCGTTTCCTTCAATGTCCTCGTGAAAGACCGCCATCCCTCCTCCCCAAGCCTCCTTCATCTACTCCTTCTAAACCGTCGCTCCCAGCAGCTCTTCCGACTTGGCCATGATCTCATTCTGATTGGAGTCCAGTCCGAAGAACTTGACTTTTAACCCGTCCACGGGATGAACGACAGGAACGGTGATGACCCGTGGAAACTGGCGAGTGGCCAGCTCAAAGCGGCTGGTACTGGCCAGCTCGATGGCCAGAATGCGGAGGAAGAGATTAGCGAGCTGCTTTCCCAGACAGGAGCGAACGCCGCCTCCAAAAGGCAGGTAGTGAAAGCGCCCCTCTTTGTCTTCGCCTCGCTCCTGGCTGAAGCGGTCTGGGTCAAAAGCATCCACGTCTTTAAAGACAGCGGCCGTGTCGTGAGTGTCCCGAATGCTGTACATCACACTCCAACCCTTTGGAACCTGAACCCCCTAGAGGAGGAAAGCAGAGTTTAAACTTTTGGTTTTCATCAGCGTATTTTAATAATAATTATCACTCTACAAAAGTTAGACATGATGGTCCTCATTACTTACGTCCAGTTCAAAGGTCTGCATGGCGGTACGGTATGCCCCAGACACCGGTGTAAAGAGTCTCAGCACCTCTTTGATGACACAGTCCAGGTACTTTAAGCTGATGATGGTGTCCAACCTCAGCTCCCCTTCAGGACACAAGCAGCCATTGTGCAGGAGCCCCCTGGCCCTCAGCTCCTCACGGAGGCGCTCCAGCACGGTGGGGTGGCGCAGCAGCTGCATGATGAGGGAGGTGCTGGCACTGGCCGTGGTGGCGAAGGCGGCGAAGATCAGCTCGATGGTGGCTTCCTGAGTAAGGACGCAAGATTTAGATTTACAACTAAAGCAAGTCGATGGCCTTACGTTGTTTGAATGGTTTCTATTTTTTATTCATGCATAACTAAGACATTTGTAGACCGTCCTGTATCTGGTCACTATTCCTGTTCTAAATATTTCTTTTTCTATCCACATTCTAACATGAACTGCAAGTGTTTTGCAGTATGTGCGCAAAAAGTCTGACGCTTGGTCCCTCCGCTCAGGTATTGCTCTCGCTCCCCTCTTGCATCCAGAGAGGTGAGAAACGATGTTACATTTTCTGTTCTGTTCCGTCGTCTTCTGCTTATCTGGGGTCGGATCTCAGGGGCAACAGACTCAGAAGAGAAGTCCAGGCTTCTCTCACCCCGGCTGCATCCTCCAGCTCACCTGGAAGGATACCGATACCGAGCCAGCTGTGAGACATAGTCTCTCCAGCAGGTCAGGGGTCTGCCTCTTAGTATCATACCGGTGGGACGTGCCCGAAACACCTCACCTGTAGGGCGCTCGGGAGGCATCGTGACCACATACCGAACCATATTTCACATGTTCTTTTCTGAAAATGTGAAGTAGTTCCATTGATCCTCGTTGTATTCGTGTGATTCTAAAGTTATTTTAAGTCCACAAACATTCTCAGTTTGTTCTTGATGGACTAATTTATCTGCTTTTTAAAGAAAAAAACCCAGAAATAATTCAACTAATTCTTTTTATGGGGCTGTTTGTAAAATTTTCTTTCTGCGTTAAGAAAACATCTAGTACCTTGCACCTTTCAAGGTGTCACCTCGATGTGGACACAAACATATTTCAAAGTAAACGTGCAGTAAAATTTGTTGCTTTTTTAAAAATTCCTCTTCCTGTGTGAGGATGTAATCCAGTATCAACAGCCTGCGCGCCACGCCGGGGCTGTTATTGAGCTTGTTATGAAGACCGAGCCGCATGCCTCACATTGTAAACCTCTCATCTGCCATCATCTGTGTCAAAACATGTCTGCGTCACCGTGCGTATGTGTGTGTGTTTTTCTATCCCAGGATGAAAAAAAAGCTACAGCGGAGGGTTTCGGGCGGGGCGTCCATGACAGGGCCTCCCCAGTTCAGCTTGTGTGTGTACAGGAGGCCTTATTCAGACCCCTAGCAGGGGCAGTGTTGACTTATTTTTGGCTCTGGATTTTACCCAAAAACCACAAAGCAAGAGAGCAGCCGAGTAGAGTTTCCACAGAATTCCTCAGTTACTTAAATAGGTAAATACAGTAGTGTGTGTGTGTGTGTGTGTGTGTGTGTGTGTGTGTGTGTGTGTGTGTGTGTGTGTGTGTGTGTGTGTGTGTGTGTGTGTGTGTGTGTGTGTCTTAGACTCCGAGGATCTCATAATGAATTATTAGCAGTTCGTTCTGTTTCCATCAATAACTGTAAAAACTGGAACCAGTATCTTCCAGCGTTCCAAACAAGAATACCTGCTGACTCCAAGATTTGGATACAATTCTAATGCTCGGTTGTTCTGGGCCATGGATTTTGTCCACCTATACATTCTCTCATAAGCACTCTTAAAGTTCAAACTGTTTTATTCTGTTCTGTTGTCTTCCACTTTATCTGGGGCCGAATCACGGGGGCAACTGCCTCAGCTTTGAAACCCAGACTTCTCTCAACCCAGCTAGTTCCTCCAGCTCACCCGGGAGGATCCCGAGATGTTCCCTATCCAGCTGTGAGCATAGTCTCTCCAGTTGGTCCTACGTCTGCCGCTTGGGCCGGAACACCTCACCAGTGAGGCGTCCGGGAGGAATCCTAACCAGATGCCTAAACCACCTCATCTGGCATCTCTTGACCCAGAGGAGCAACAGATCCACTCCGAACGCAGAAATCAAAGAGGTGATTCCATTTCCAAACAGACACGACACAGACTAAAACCCAAAGGATAAACTTACGATCTTCATACTATCAAACAGCCCTTAACGACTTGACCGACGTGGACTACAGAGATAAGAATCAATGAATGAAAGGAACAGGCCTGTGTGGAGATGAAGCTGAGGAGATCGGGGTATCCAATCATTAGCCTTATCTAACATAAACAACTGATGCTGATATATGATGAGTGAGTGTATGGGTGACGACTTTATATTAGATTTAGAATACTGTGTATTTGTGACAGACTCTACGACTTGTAAACAAACAAACAAGAGGTTAACAGGACATAGGTCAAGAAATGCATGTTTTTGGAGATCGAACCAATGACCACGGAGAGATGGGGTGGCCGCAGGGTGGCTGGGCTCTCACCCAGAGATCGAGTGAGGAGCTCTGCCATCGGGAGGAGCTCTGGTGTCGAGTCGCTCCTCCTCCAGGTCGAGAGGAGCCAGATGGGGTGGTTCGAGCATCTGGTAAGGATGCCCTCTAAGCGCCTCGCTGGTGAGGTGTTCTGGGCACGTCCTACCAGGAGGATGGGATGTGCTGGAGAGACTATGTCTTACAGCTGGCTGGGGAATGACTCTGGATCCTTCCAGGTGAGCTGGAGGATGCAGCCGGGGTGAGACAAGTCTTGGGTTCCCGTCTGAGGCTGTTGCCCCCATGAACTGGCCCCGAATGAGCGGAAGACAACGGATCGGAACCAACCACTGACTGCATAGTTTTAGCTCCATAGATTCAACCTGTCGTATTGGAAGCTGAGTTGTATGTTACAGGAATGTTTCGACTCACTAGATTGACTGGTTTACATGTTTCTGCGTGTTCGGTGCGTCCCTCTTCGGTGGGTTTTTACCTTCAGCTCCTGCATGGTGAGCTCGGTTCCGTTTTCCTTGGCGCTGTCCATGAGGACATCCAGAGCATCGCTGTAATCTTTTCCCTGTGAGCACAGCGGCTTCTCTCTGATGGCTTTCTCTATGCTTTTCTGAAGGGTGTCTCTGGCACGGATACCCTGCAGAAAACATGTTAAACATTTTTTTAGCTTTGTGATAATCCCCATGTCTGTGCGTTAATCCCGTTTGAATCAGGCATGTTTAAACAAATGTCTGACAAAATTTTCCTAAAGATTACCTAACATAACTCTGCAAACACCAAAGCCCTCCCATTATTTTAATCCTGTGCAAATACTCATGTCTGTGATTTGAACTGGAGCTTTCTGTGCCATGAGACCTATTGTGAACATTTGATAGGTTTTTATTGTAATTATTGATGCTGAAAAAACAAATAAGCTACAAAGTTGAAGAATTGAAGAAATCTTAAACAAAGAGAATGATTTTAATGAGGCTCATAAAGATTAAAAACAAAATTATAAGTAAACTTTGGCAGAAGTTTGGATTAAAAACTGACCTTCCTATAGCCGCTGAAGGGCAGGTCTATGGGCAGGCTGAACAGGTTGTTGACAAAGTCTTGGAAGGTGGAGAACAGGTGTTTCATTTCTTCCTCTGAAACCCTGAAACCCAGCAGCACCCGCACCGCCATCGTGAAGGACAACCTCTGGCTCTCCCTGTTGATACAAATAATAAACATCACTGAAAGTAAAGATAAAACAAGAACACGTCAACGCCAAAGCACCAAACCTAGTGAGAGCTACGCTGAAGCAGTCATAAGGTTTTAAAACTAAAAACCCAATTTGTTCATTTATAGTTGGTACTGACTAACTAGGAGCAGTGGTTGTTCTATCACCAGGTCCTATTGATGTACCTGTAGACATTGATGGGATCTGGATTGGAGCTCCAGACCCGCAGGCTCTCCTGGATGACCTGCTGGATCTTTGGGAGGTACGTCTCCAAGGCCTCATGGCTGAACACCTTAGCAAACACCTGCAGAAATAAAAACAAAGGAGAAATTGATGTCATAAATGCACTAAACGACAAAGAAAAAAATAGGTCAGTGTTTTTGTTTATTAATAATGGATATTGGTCATTATTAAGAGGGATTTAATGGAACCAGTTCAGGGTGACGCACTCTTTATTGCCAAAAATATTTCTTCACCTGCCTTTGCTCTCATAGACACTCAAGTGGTGTGACATTCCTAATCTGTAAAGTTTACCGTGACTCAGCCCGTCAGTTCTAATCTACACGGTTGTTATTCTAGCAACCAAATCAAGGCTCTTCTTTCTCTGTGATTCATCTCTAAAGAGAAGGTGTCTCACCTGCTTTATGAATGAATGAAGGATACTTCATTCATCCCTCAATGGGGAAATTTGTGTGCTGCATTGCACTGCAGCAGCCTGCCATGACGGCGCCAATGGTGGGAGAAACAGGGGGTTAGGTGTCTCCTCCAAGGACATCTAGACATGAGCTCAGTGGGATTCGATCCTGGGAACTTCCAGAGAACTTTCGTCCAAGGGCGAACGTTCTACAACTGAGCTATCGCCTTCCCCTGCCGACATCATCTGCACCACTTTATCTGGTCACCATGGAAACCATCCTAAAAAGCTATCTTCAGCTAATTGTAATGCAACATGTATCTTGGAGGTTTGTAGTGACATTGCAAAAAGTTGGTGACCTTTTTTCACTCTGGTCATTGGTTTACTCAGCTGACCACTTGGTGGCGTCATGTCGTTGCCGTCGTTCCCAAAAAACTTCCATATTCATAAAAGCCAGAAGGCGGTGGGATATCTAAGAGCAACAAGAATTTAGCTCTGGGTTTGTTGCCCAAGTGGCTACTTCCACATGTGAATTCACTGAGCCCAACCAGCCGTACTTTCATATTCATTATTAAACATGTCGACGGTAAAGTGTTGAACTATTTTAAGGTGTTTCTGATGACTAAGTTGAAGCAGTCAAGTCAAGTTCTTAAAACTTTTTTGCTATTGTATTACAGTAGTTGATTGGAGGTGATTCCCTAGGTTCATCTATAGTTGGTACTGTGGAACTTTAATCTGTTTAATTAAAATCCCTTCGCAGGACTTTTGCGACCTGGAGCTTTGGTCGCACCACCCTGAAAACCCAATCAGTTTATCTATAGTTTGTACTGACTACTTTGAGGCACTCCATCCTCTGTATCATCCAAATGGTTCCTGGTAAACTTTAAAAAATTTTGACATGATCATAGCAAAGTTTTGTTCATTCGTTCAAGATTTTATTCCCCGACACCGCGGTATATTATTGCCTTGGAAACGAAGGTTGCAGCCCTTTTCAAGTCATTGACCAGCTTCTCTTGTGTAGTTCAGGAGTGATTCCTCACCAATTTAAGGATGACTGAGGCTCCACAAGCCATATTTTTAAAATCAGGACTGAGAGCAACAGGCCATCTCTTTCTGACAGAAGCTAAGACGGTTGTCCCTTCATTAAGCTGCTTGGCAAAAGTGTTACGGATGCACCGCAGCACGGACAGCCCAAACTCTGACCGCCTCCGCCCACAGAAAGGGCTGGATGGAGGATGGATGGAGGGGCAGGGAGAGCCGGGAAGAGGTGGGAGCAGAAAAAAAAAGAATAAAGAAGTCTTTACATGTCTGTGGAACCAGCAGCTCGCAGCACTTTCACATAATTTAAGACATATGGACGTTATTAGGACAACTCCGTGAGTGTGTGTGTGCAAAGCCTGTCTTTACGCTGCAGGCCACAGAAGACAGTCACGTTTTTGTGGTGCAGCAAAATGACTGTTGTGCTGAACAATCCCCCCACCACACGCACACACACACACACACACACACACACACACACACACACACACACTTCAGTGACACTGCATAAAATCTGTGTTTGACTGACGGTGAGGTGGATGGGTGATACCCCGGGAGTGTGTCTGACCTGTATTTACCTCTCTGACTCACTGGTGCTACAGTAGCTCAACCCTGCAGCTCTGTGTCTATTTCTGTCAGCCTGTGTGTGTGTGTGTGTGTGTGTAAGAATACACAAAGCGCTTACTCAAATTGAGCAATTATACATAATCCAGTGCAGGCGGGCTAAATGGCCAAACTAGCAACGTTTCACAATCTCCTCTGGCTTCACCATCATTTCAGCCCTCGTTGTGTATTTATAACACACACACACACTAATCCAAAGCTAACACAACGAGCACATACTCGTCCAGTGGGAGAATTAGCCCATAGATGTGTTTATGTCAGATATGGCTGTCATTAACTGGTGTTCATACTTTTGAAGATGTGACTAGTGTAGCACAGAATATGGTTTTTTTGGGTGATCGATAAACTTTTGAACAAGACGACTGATCCGAATGAAAACTATGGAAAACTTTATGGGATTATAACGACCTAAACTTAATGTTTCCATCAGTATTACTAAATATACTACTGACTGTAGTCAGTATCTACTGACGGGGCAGACGGTGGCTCAGTGGTTAGAGCGTTTGCCTGCGGACGGAAAGTTCGCAAATCCGCATCCTACTGAGTTCACGTCTAGTGTCCTTGAAGAAGACACTTAACCCCCCGTTTCTCCCACCATTGGCGCTGTCATAGGTGGCAGCCTACTGCGGTGTAATGCAGCACAGAAATTTCTCAATGAAGGATTAATAAAGTATATTAAAAAAAAAAAAAGTGAAACAGCCGGGTGGGGATACCTGAGGAATCCCTAAACATGAATCAGCTTAAAAAAAAAAAAAAACCACGTATCAATTATTAATGTTTTTATTATTCAATGTAATGTCAATTAATTTAAAAAAAAAACGTTTTGCTGTGTTAAACAGCAAGTGGGCGTGTCAGTAGAGGGAGAGCACTACCTGAGAGGAGGGACTAACTGTGAGCAGAGCATTGCACGCTGCAAAAACACTTCCTGTGTACGTTAGAATGAAGGTGCGGCAAACAAAAAAGCATGGCGGAGAATCAAGAGCTCCACAAAATATGTGAAAAAAAAATTAAATTACTAAAAATTCCATAAATAAAACAGAAACCTGACAGCATTAATGTTGCAGAAAGGTTCAAAAACTTTGAGAGTTTGTAGAAACATGTCAGAAAGAAATGCATGCTGCAAACTCGATGCCACATAACCGTCCGCCAACATGACCACCTACAGTTTAAAAAAGAGAAGGACTCCCTCATGTTTCATATCATATTTCATTTTTTTCTCCAGTGAAGTAATAAATAAAGGACCATTCACACTGAGACACTGCCTCCCCGATGAGTTGAACGGAAAGTAAAACAAGATTATTTTCATTAGGTCCATCCAGGAGTCATTTGTAGCCGAGTGGAAATAAAACGTCAGAGTTATTCTTTATGAAAACGGCTCGACTCTGATTTGTTTTGTCTCTGAGGTCAGACTCTGTGTGTAAGACAGCAGGGTCTTTAACTCCGCTAACATCTTGAGATCACTTTGTGATCTCTTCCAAACCTCTCTCCAACACGTATGCACACGTAACTCACACATGTGCAAGTCAGCGTGCACGCCGTCGGTTCTGTGGACTATTGTTCATTCATTCTGAGAGCGGCAGAGAGAGGGTGGAGATTTGGAGGAATTAGGAGACATGGTGGGCCGTGGAGGAGAGAAAATGAAGGAGGATGGACCCCAGAAGCCACAGCCCTCACTGGCTGCTGATCAACTGGAAACTCCTTTTCTACCCTCTTAGAATCCGTTCGGACTTAACGAGGAGAAGCAGGGACACTTTGTCTCCGTTCCTGCGTCTGTAGTCCGTTTACGTATGAAAAGCATCCCAAACACACAATAAGGCACTTTTTCCTTCAGCTTGCCTAAGCTTTAAAACTATTTACTGCATAGATTTGTTTTTATTTGGGACATTTACAAGCATCCGGTCAACATTTCCATGCAGAGTGGAAGTCAAGAGGACAGTCAGCACCGAGAAACACAACTACATTTAGTTTCTACGTCCTGTACTAGCCTTACTGCAAAGATGTCTCTGATGGTTTCATGTTTAATTAATCAAACAGAAACACAATCAATCCCTAAAAAAAAAAAACAGAGCCAGGAAACCCTTCTTCTTATTCAGGTTTTCTACCGACCCCAGAATCATTTAGTGTTTGCTTTTCTCAAACGTCTGTTTTCACTTTAAAATATTTGACCAATCACAATTCAGCCAGCATTTGTTGCCAGGCAGCTTAAATCAATTGCTTCTTTTAGAACAGGAGTGGGCAAACTTTTTGGTTCGCGGGCCACACGGAGTTCTAACATTTTACACAGGGACCGGAACAGGAGCAGAGGGGTCGTATGCTTTGGTAATTAGACCGATAGAATGACGCTAGATTTTGAACAAGAACATTAAATGTTTTATTAAGAGCAGAAAATTTCAAATCTAGGTCTGAAATCTAGTGCAATTGCGCTTAAAAATGTGCATTTAGCGGCCAAAGGTTTGAAATCTAAGCGCTTCATTTAAAATTTCGCTTGTATTAATATCTAACATGCTTGTGTATGTGCGCGTATTGGGCCCGATGGCTTTCCATATCATACAGTGCACCATCTAGTGAGGAAACATCAGAATTGCAGAAGAAATAAAACACTAACATACTGTAGTTTATTTATTAAATTTTAAGTTTGGCGGGCCGGATTAAACCATTTAGCGGGCTGTCTGTGGCCCGCGGGCCGTAGATTGCCGTCTTTAGAATCTTTAGTATAAAATGTTATAATATTCTTTCATTGTATTTTAGTTTATAAAGTATTTATGAATGGTTTTGTGTGTGTTTTTTTATTGAGTAACAGTATTTATTGTGAAGTTTTTCATCTTTAATCCCTGAGCTTTTTTTTTTCTTGTAACAATTAAAAAACATTAAGATCCAAAGATAATATCATCCTCTATAAATCTGTCTTAGAGCTTGTAATCACAAAATAGCTTGTCTGTTTATTTTAGATTTGCAGCAGATGGGCTTCATCCAGTCAGAGAAGGGAGGAATATTAACAATGAATGACCTAAAACTAGTAAAACTTGAGACACCACATAAGCAGGTGACTCCTGAATGAACTCGAATGTATCTCCGACTGGCCGCTGCTCATCGTACATCTCACGTAGAATTTGCTTGTTCAGATGTTCCACTCTCATTTCATTGAGCAGTAAATGTGAACCATGTGTAGCAGCCAGTGAACGTGCTGCATTGCAACTTCTGATTGAATGGAAAAATCTGTTGGGCTTCAATTGAGGAAGCAAAAAAAAGGTCCTTGATGGTTTTAGGCCCGACCGGCTGGCCCCAAAACGGCTCGTCGATTAACAGTTGTCGCCCAGCGAGCAGCACCTTTTCATCATAGCCCTAAAGGTTATGTGCATAAAAATGTTATTAATCCAAATAAAAATGAGCCATTGGTGACTCGGTATTAATATAAAAGCCCTTTTCTCCTTTCCTCTCCACTATTCTTGCTTCTAAATCATGTCTGGGACTGTTTTTAAGGGCCGTTTTGGTGGTTAAATCGGCTGGAATGTTATTTGTCCAAACAGCGCTGACGACTGGTGACGGATTCAAACAGAGAAATACTACGAGCAGCCAGGAAAGACTTAAGTCTGCCCCCTCCTCCGGGCTTTGCTCTGCCTGTCATCCTGCTTCTGCTGACTGTAGGGGAAAACCTCCACAATGCAGAAGTGTGTACAGCAGCGGGGCGTCGCCAAAAGGGCATCGGAGAGCACTAACGGCAATGACGGAAAGTCTTTTCTGCTTCAGTCCCAATCAAGTCTTTACTCAGTCATCCTGATGAAGGTGTTCTAATCACTTCATTCCTAAAAGTCTTTAGAAAACTCAGCCGGGATTTCAAGACTATATTTTTTATGTCTCCTAACTACTAAAGGAATTTCAATGAAACTGCATACAGTTACTCAGTACCGACTATAGATGAACTGATTCAGATTTACAAGACCATGCAACCAAAAATTAAAGTCGTAAGAACGAGGTTGCAAATTTTTTGAAAGCAATATTCACCAAACCAGACTTAAGATATTAAACTCTAAGTTTTCGTATCGTTTTAACGTCAACAAGCGAACAACAATCTATCATAAAATCTGTGCTAATCTGTGGAAGTTCACACATTAAGCTCACGGTGCATTTTGATAATATGATGGCAAAAGAATTTTACACGTGACTGCTTCCACTTAGTTATCACATAGACCTCAACCACGCCATGAAAAGGCACGCGCTTTGTTGGACGGGCTCAACTCGTTTTAAATTGAAGATAATGTAAAACGTACAGTTTTAAACGAGTTGGATTAAAGATAAAACTAAAAGTTTAAGACTTCTGCTCTAGTTTGGAAAGGATGCTGGGTTTGGAACCACCAGGAAAGAGGACTAGAGGAAGACCAAAGAGGAGGTTCATGGATACAGTGAAGGAAGACATGAAGATAGTTGGTGTGACTGAAGAGGATGCAGGAGATAGAGTTAGATGGAAGAAACTGACTTGCTGTGGCGAGCCCTGAAGAGAGATACCAAAAGAAGAAGAAGCTCTAGTTTGGGCTTTTTAAGTACGTTAACAGACATAATGATGGTTTAACTTTCCATTAAGAACAAGATGTCAGCTGTGAACCGTCTCTACCCCGTACCGTATCCGTGTATCTGTAGGACAGAAGCTTCACATGACGTCCTGATGAGGTCTGTTTTACTTCAGGATCCTCTGATCAGTGTGTTTTATTCTCCCTTTAACATGTTGCCTGTAAATCTCAGCTCATGCTTGATCTTTTGTGTCCACTCTAGACTTAAAGTGATGATAATCACTGGTTTCCCTCCTCAGCTGGAGAGGAGACCGAAAGACCAGACAAACTGAGGCTATCAGGGTTTCTTTTTTTTTTTTTACGAGAGACCGGGGGGTGTTGCTAGAAGTCAGAATGAAGCTCCATCATGACGGGAATCCTTTTAAGTGTGGATTTGACCCACCACACCAGCACATGTTTGGAACGGAAGCTTTTAGACTCTGCTGGACATGGCAGTGCCCTCCACTGGTGAAAGATGTAAACACACGGATAAAAAAAATAAAGAGGTGCATCTTTTAAAACAACTTGGTAAAAGTGATGAGATGATGGAACAAATAAAATCTTCTGAATTAGAGATTTCCAAAATCACTAAAGGGATATTAACTCAACTACAAACAGTTACTCAATACCAACTATAGATTAACTTATTGGGTTTTCTGAGTCATGCATCCAAAGACCGGCATTACAAGGGTCGAGGTCCTACATTTACAGGGCTCATCGTGTCCATGTTGACTCATTTATCTTTGTGTACACCTAAAATTTACACTGTTTATTGAGCAAGTGGAATAAACGTGCACCAACGTCTTGAGTTTGAAGAGTGTTTGAAATGTGTGAAACACAACCAGGCTTCATGTTGACTACAGCTGGACTTTTCAGGATTCCACTGGCTCCTCAACACGTTCATTATTTCTGAGTGCTTTTCATCTTATATGTCGGCAGGAGCTGGAGATGACGTCCCGCTCTGGTTAGTGGAAAGCCCGTCCACCATGGCTCTCTGACAGGGCTAGTTTCCCAGCTTAACACTGGGTTATATGGAAACTGGCTGGCTCCGGTGATCCACTAAAGGCTAATGTGCTGTGTGAAGATTGTTTTTCCATATAAAAACCACAAGGAGGAGCGCACACACACACACATACACACACACACACACACACACACACACACACACAGAGCGCCGGTCCAGCGGGTCAGACTGAGAGCCAGTCAGCTGATGTCGTCTCGTCTGTTGATTTAGTTTCATTAAGCAGAAAAAAAGAAGCCGATGCTTCCAAAACACACACATGTACGTACATCACTCTGTGTGTTGCTTCAATAGAAGTTGGGTTTTTTGACCCCTCATCAGACCCCTCCCCTGTCCTGTCGTCATGGTGACTTCTGAAAAGCAACCAAAGGTAAAATATCTACTTAAAATGATGGAGGAAGGAACAGTAAGCGGTAAACGGTGGTCTCTGATTCATCTGTGGATTCCGTCATGATAAACGAAGCCTCAACAGAAACGATGCCCAGGAGTCGTACAGGACAAAGGTTGGATGATTGGTGAAGGTTTGCTGGTTCAAACTCCAAAACATTGATCATTGTTCTGTCTCTGTAGAAGACGAAGGTTCGGACTGAAGGGACGCAGATTCTCTCGAGGTTCTTTCCGCCCACCAGAAACGTGGGACTTTTAGGTCTTAAGAGATTCTCATTTTGATTGGTTCTCGTGGTTGTCAATCTCTCTGATGACCTGCACAGGGTGTACCCCGCCTCTCTCCTGCTTCTGGAACTTTGTTCAGAATTTGATCTTCTTTTTTCTTGATTTTACTGACTACATTTTTAGACCGGAAGGTTGCGGGTTTGCGGCCCACAGAGAGCACGTCTAGGGTCCTTGGAGAAGACACCTAACCCCCGCTTTCCCACCATTGGCGCCGTCGAAGGCTGCCCTTCGACGGGCAGCCTGCTGCGGTGCAAGGAGTGCAGCACACAAATTGAATTTTTTCCAGACTTTCTCACTTTTAATTCATAATTTCAGTGTTTTTACTCCAGATTCGACCGACTTAATTCTGGATTTTAACAACTTTTTCTGGAATTAATTACTTTATTTTGCATTTTGTTAAATTTTGTTTGGATTTTAAACTTTTTTCCTCAATTTGATCAACTTTATTTTGAAATTCACCAACTTTATTCTACATTATTTAAACTTTATTCTAAGTTTTTTAACTTTATTTTGGATTTTATTACATATTTTTTTAGATTTTAGCATCTTTATTCTCACTTTTAACAACTTTGTTTTTTATTCTGGATTTCATTTTATTCTGGATCTGATTCCCAGCTGTTAAACATCTGGTCCGGTCAGAATCCCAACGTCTCTAATCCGTGGATTTTAACCCTCATTTTTTAACACGACCACAAAAAAAAAAAAAAAGCTTTAAACTTTCTTAAAAAGAAAGTCCACGTTTTATTTAAAAGTTCTATTTTTCAGTAACAGATAAAAAATTCTTAACGACGTTGTGACTAAATCGTTAGGATTATTTCTATCGTTTAAAATCAGAAATACATCAAGAAAATATTCCAGGTGTCCTGTGCACCCACGTCTGGTTTCCTGAGCTCAGGTGTGTGTGTGTATGTGTGTGTATGACGGGCCCCACAGAAAGCCCCTCTTTGTTCCGTATCGGAGGCAGCCTTCCTAATCAGGGGTCATTACAAGAGGTTAGTGCGGGGGTCTCCGGGGAGAGAGGGGGATCAGAGCTCAGATTAGACCCAGCCAAAACCCTGGTTGTCCACAGTGAAATCTAACCCCCTCCTCCCTCACTTTTGCCCCTCACAATCCCTCTTTTTTTTTTAAACTACTCGGACAAAAAATGAAGTGATTCACTGGAAAACATGATGATTTGTTGATCTTTTTTTTCTGCTGCTTATCTGTGACATTGTGTATATGAGGGATATAGGAGGGGGGTATAGGTATGTGCCCCAGGGACAAGAGGGGAGGGGATAATAGTGGGGTGAGAGGTAAGTGGCTGATTACCTGAAATGATCCCGGCTCGGACAAGAAAAAGGAAGTAAGAGAGACAGAGAGAGAAGGTGAAATGAGAGGAATTAAACGGAGACGGTGAAAAAAAAAAAACAGATAATTGTCAGAGTGTGAGGCGCGGTGGAGGAGGGGAGGGGGTCAGGGGGGTGATGGGTTGTACTGATTTAGATGAGTGAAGAATAGAGGGTTAGATAGAGGAGTCGTTCTCATGGTTCAGTAGCCAGAACGATGCAGATAAGGAGTCTGGATCACTTTACTGTGTGTGTGTGTGTGTGTGTGTCCTCTTACCTTTCTCCTCTTGCGGTGAATGTCTCCGATGCTGTTAGCCAGTGAGTTTGGTCCCAACAGGGTGGACGTGCTCTGCGGCCAGTCCACCGTCACCAACGTGTGTTCACCCATCAGAACCTTACGTACGTTCTCTGCACCTGTCACCCGGATCACCGGCCGACCGAGCAGGTGGGTTTTAAAAACGTTGCCGTATTTCTGCCTCCGGGAGGCGTGGAAACTCGAACCCTGAAAAAAGAGAGAAAAAGAAAGAAAGGACCATCAGAGGAAGGATAGATCTGGGATTTGTTCAGATTGAGATTTCCAGTTCAGGATCCACATCATCCATGGAATGTTGGGCACTCTTTGGAAGAACGTAAACACCCATGTCGTTTAAATCACTCATATGAGAACATTTTGACGTCCCTGCTGTGTTTATTGATCAAAGAATGACGTTACAGAATAAATCTGGCAAAATGTGCAGATTCGGTCGGATATCAAAGCACAAAGCTGCCATCCCTAAAAGATATACTTACAGAATCCATGTTAAAAATATGAAACTTTTCATGTTACGTCTCCAACTTTTTGACTCATATTTGGGCCAAAAAGTGTGTTTTTTAGTTAAACAATAAAGATTTAATGAGATAATGAAGAAAACACAGGCTTTAAACAAATCATTTGTTATTAAAGTCCCAATATTTTTCATCCACTTTTCTTCTTTTTGGTTCCACTCATCTCTACATTTTACTGTCTGGATGAAGCCTAGCTGCTCTTAAGACTACATGGATTATAAAACCTGGTCAAAATAAACAGAAATAAGTTGAGTTAAAGTGTAATTAAATGGAAAGAAGTTCAAGTGGGTGAAGAATAATTAGAAAAATGACTTTTTGACTGAAAAAAAATCATAAAAACGCCTCAAAATACTGAAGAGAAAAATGTATAAAAATCCAATAATCTGTCATTAATTCAAAAGTGAGACATTTTTTCTTATTCTTAATATAGATTAATTTCTTTCATCCTCAAACACGTCTTCATTTCGAGCCACTTCTTCTCAATCTTCTCTTCATTTTTTCTGAAGAACATGATCCGTTTCTTTCTGAAACGTCTTCATTCGTCTCTTTTCATCCCAAACATCATCCATCCATCCATCCATCCATCCATCCATCCATCCATCCATCCATCCTGTTTGAAGTGCACCTCTAAAACGTTTTCTCTCAGCAGTTTGTATAAACAAGTATAATGTAATGAAAACTGATTCAGCTCGCCTCCAGGACACGATCCAGGATCGGCTTCTCTCCATTGTAAGGTTCGCGGGGGGTTTGCGGGGTCTCCAAACACGCTTTACAGCAGCCCCTCTTTAAAACCCACTTCATATTTTATGACATCACTGTTTGTGGAATTTATAAATGAAAATGATACAGTTTTTATTTTCTATATAGGATTGTTTTCTGCGTGCTGATTGGCTGATTGGCCCACATGGTAAGGTCGTTAAGGTTCTTAATGGTGCAAAACTAGTAATTAATTTTCTGATTAAAAGCTCTGAAAATAATATTTCATATTGATAGGGTAACACAGTGGCCTCACAGCAAGAAGGTCAGGGGTTCAAGTCCTGGGCAGTGACAAACTTTGGAACACTAGGCTTTCTGTGTGGAGTTTGCATGTTCTCCCCGAGTATGTGAGTTTCCTCCCACTCTCCAATAACATGCATGTTAGGTTGATTGGCCACTACATGATTGCCCCTAGGAGTGAGTTGGTTGTATGTGTGTGTAGCCCTGCGGCAGACTGGCGACCTGGTCGGGTGTACCCTGCCTCTCGCCTCGAATCAGCCAAGTTGGGCTCTAGCACCCCCCTTAACCCAAGGGATAGACGGCTAAGAAGGTGACTGGCTGGTTTCTGACACCTCGACAGAGATACAAGACATTGTAGCCCCCTTCTCATCAGAAACAAGAAATGCAAACCTGAAATTGGTTAATTTAAAGAAAGAAATTTAAGTATTTTTTTTAATTAATGGCCACTTAAATGTTGTTTACTTAGATTCTCCAATAAAATGCAGAAAAATATTGTACGTTATGTCTCTTTATTGGCCTCAAGCGATCAGCGACCGCCGCATGTAGACGTACAGTGTGTTCAGATTGTTCCCACATCATTTCAGAAGTGGTTTTCCATCTTATTATTTGAGCGATTCTCATGAATTTAAATACTATTTGAACACCAGGTTGTTTTTGGCCGAGGCATTTGTTCTCTGATCACGCTTGGTCCCTCTTCTCTAAAGGAAGTGATCAACAAATGTTTTCAATAAAGCAACAATATAAACAAATGTGTGCTTGCGTTGCTAACTTGATGCAATGTGCACTGTACTTATGAGATTTACACTGTTGTGCATATGCCCGCGGTATACTATGTACACAAGGAGCAACAAGAAGGGGGATTCTAAAACGTAGCAAAAGTGAAATTAAATCTATGCATTTATAAGCACTTTTCCACAAAAATATTGCATTTCTTTGCAAACAAAAGGAACCCTGTTTATCTTTAAAAGCGTTTTTTTCTCACATCACTGCTCGACCAAGAACAGGAGGAAAAATATGGGCTTTTTTTTTGTGTCTTCGTGTCATAAACCGGTTTGGAAATCTTGTTTTCCACCAAACGGAGCCTGTTTTTGGGGCCCTGCTTCACATTTTGTCTGTAAAAGCCCAAAGGGAGCGTAGCTGGAGCCAGTTAGTTAGCTGACCCGGGTACAACTCTACCTCTGACCTTTGAGCAAGCGGGTCACGGCAGAACGAGCGGGAGACGACCCCACAACTATAAATGGCTTGTTTGACTAAGAATATATATGTATGTATTTATACGTGTAACCTGGGGGCAGATTACAACGTCACACACCACAGCTAACACACACATGCAAGCTTTCACACATAGTGTAAAAACACACACACACATGTCCAGCTCCACACACACAGTTTTAAAAAACACATTCAGATAATTTAGAAAAAACATGTAAAGCAAACACGCAGAGGCCCGGCTGCAAATCGCCGTGACAACACTAACTGGATTGACCCCCGGTTTACTCGAGGGGAAAGAGATATGTGCGAGCCTGAGAAGCACACACACACTCACACACACACACACACACACACACACACACACACACACACACACACACACACACACACAGACCACGCCTTGTCCAGGGTTATTAATCAAATATTCTATTTCTTTTTATCATATAAAGATTGTTTTTAATGGAATTAGTTAATAAAGTAAAACTGAATTTTTTTTATTCTGTATCATTTTTATTTCAAGTTGTTTTTATCCTGCTGTTTTTTTTTATTAATTTATCCAATTTAAGATTAATGAGAATTTTACAACGATTTAACTCAGAAGAGTTAAATCCAGAGAAGCCAGATGGGGCTGTTCAGGCATCTGGTCAGGATGCCTCCTGAGCGTCCCAGACCAGATAGAGAGACTATGTCTCTGGCAGGGGAACACCTCGGGTTCCTTGCGGGTGAGATGGACGATACAGCCGGGGTCAGAGAAGCATGGGTTTTCCGTCTGATGCTGTTGCCCCTGCGACCCGGTCCTAGTTAAGCTGGAAGACGACGAAACGGGTTTAACTCAGAAGTACTACCCACTCTGAGGTCATAAACACATTGAACCAGGCGAGTTTCTCCCAAGGTAAATCATTTTTTAAAAAGATTTTAAAGGGTTTTGGCAGTTTTTTAGTGAATCTATTTGATCAAAAAAGTCATAATTTTGGAGATTAGAGAGTTTCTAATTCTCTCGTTAAAACCAGATGTTACACAGTTTGCAGTAAGATTGAGAATAAGGTGAGTAAAATCTTGAAGAAGATTCATGTGATCCAAAATAAAGCTGGTAAAATCCACCGTACGGTTGGAACGATCCAGACTAAAGATGGTACAATCCAGAATAAATACGGTCAAATTCAAACTGATATGATTTTACACCTGAATAAATTGGTCAAATCCAGATTAAAGTTATTCAAATCCAGATAAAAGTTGGCATAATTGAGGCTAATGTTGGTAAAATCCAGACCAAAGTTTGTAAAATCTAGAATAAACTTTCTAAAATCTAGATTAAAGGAATCAAACTCTAAGAGGAAGCTTGTAAAATCTCAAATGAAGCTAATTGAATTCAGATTGAAGTAAAAATATTTCAGAATAAAGTTACTAAAATCCAGAATAAACTTGATGAAGTCTAAGACCATAGAAGTTCCATCGTCTTCCACGTATGCAGGGCCGGGTCGTGGGGGCAATAGCCTCAATACGATACTAAAAGATACATTGTTTCGTCCGTTTCTGTGACCTACTGATCTCCTGATCACTGAGATTCAAATGTAATCTCATCTCTGGTAAGTGAATAGGAATTCTAGTGACTGGTTTGCTCCTGTTTATTGAAATAAATCATAGAGGTGTAAACCCACTCCTCATTTTGGCCTGAGGATGAATTTAAACTATCAACAAAATCCCAAAAGATTCTGAAAACGTAAAGTCGTAGTTTACCAGTGATGTTTGATCTCCTGCAGGTTAACATTAGAAGCTACATATAATATTAATGTTATATAGAAATGACCTTTTCACCAAAGTAAAGACCCTGACCCTCATTTATAACGTGTACTCACGTCCAAATCCATGCATCTGCCAATTTCTATGCAAATTGAGCGATGATTAAAGATGGTAGAAGCTGCCATATGCAAATCCCAAAATGTTTGGACAGAAACTGACATAAACTTAGAACAGTGAAATGAAGCTTTTGGAGCAAAAATAAAGGCCTTCGTAAGAAAAATGGACCACATCAAGGAATTAGTTTTGAAACGAACTGTCTGATTTAAAGAGCATTGCATCCCAACATTTACACGATCCATATTTGAAGTTACAGAGGTCTGGTTGGAGCAGGATGGCACGTTACTGTATGTCTCAGTTATGATATGTAAAGACAATAAGAAGTTTTTATCAATACAAAATTGTTTAAAACACTTTTGCTCAGCTTAAGAAATACACGTCTTTATAAATGAGACACAGGAATGTGGTCTAAGTACTGTTTCATCCAGATGTGGGAGTCTGGGGTTCCCTCCATCGGTCGCTGACACTTAAGAAGCTAAAAAAAGACGATAAAAATGTATTTTTAATAAATAAGTCAAACTTTTATAAAAGTTCAACTTAAAGCCAGTTTGGATGAACGTTGCCCCCTCTCTGGTCCAGCCTGGTGATTGTACCCTGAGGCGTTTGGGGAGGCCGGTGGGAGGTTAGAGGTATTCTAATCCCTCTCCTTGTTCTGCCTTTTTTTTTTCTACTTTTATTAACGTGTTGCGACTCGACCGACGCGACACAAATTACCTGTCAAACCGCAGCCGAGGAGCGACTCCGCAGCTTGCCCATTCGTTTGTGTACCCCCGCCCCCACCCCGGGGCTGTTTCTCACCTTCCTGCGACGCACCTCACATCTTCCTCGGCGTGAGCTAAATTGGGGGCAGATGCCGGAGCCTCCCCGCAGCCCTGTTAGTCGTTTCATGTGGCTTTGAAATCTGTGATCAGCAGACGGCTTTTCCAGATGAAAAAGCCAGCTAATTAGCATTGTGAGCAGCTCCCCACCTCCGAGGCTGTTTGGAACTACACTTAAGCTCCTTCAGATGTTAAGACCTCTTTGTGAGGTGTTGACAAAGTTTTATTTACACCATATGTTTACACCGGCTCGTTCTATAAAACTGTCTGGCTTCTGGTTTATGATGAAAGCTCCACAGCACTGCCTCCTCTGACATCGGGGCGCTCGTACCTTTGCAGGTTTCAGGTACAAACCGTTGACCCGGCTTGTTTTCACAGCTCCTGTACACTTCCTCTTTTTACTGCGGCACACACACCAGGCTGCCGACTGGCCTCTAAAGCCCTCAGGGTGTGTGTGGCTGTGAGTGTGTGTTAGAGTGGGCTTGTTTTCCAAGCTACATTTTGCTGCCACATGGATGTAGAGTGGTTTAGTATGTCTGCCTGGCAGGCCTGCCGACACACACACACACACACACACACACACACACACACACACACACACACACACACACACACACACACACACACACACACACACACACACACACACACACACGCACACAGCCTGACTCAAAGGGAGTTCCTCAGGCAGCCAGACAAGGCTCTCTTTCACACTCTGTGATACACCACCAGATTGGGGCAAATTGAGCACTTTTTTCAAATGTAGGTGTTTGTTTGTGCATTTTTTTGTTTGTTTTTTTCCATTTCTGTCTGTTTTGTACCATTTTTTTTCATTTTAATTTGTGTGTAAGAGGTGTGGTGGTGACAAACAGTGTGTAAACCAAGAATAAGCAGATGCCAAACCTTCCAAAAGTGACTCTGACTGCCTCGAATAACAGAACGTGAAGTGTTGATGTTTATATGAAGGTAAATTCATCCAAATTTCTTCACTTTTTTGGGAAATTTTGCATTTAAAAGAATTTATCGGTGAATGAAAAGACATAAAAACATGGAGGTGATTTCTTAAGTTCACATATAGTTGGTACTGAGTGTCTGTTTCACTCTGCAGTTTGGGAGATTTCATGTTTTAACCTTGACGTTTGGTGCCAACACAGAACCAGGTCCTAATCTGTGTATGCCAGGGGGAGTGGTCTCAACCAGACCTACACATGATGCACACACACACACACACACATGGATTTGTCCAGCACACACACACCGTCCAAGCACGGAAAGTTGTGATGTCATGAAAAGACTTTTATAAGCACAGGTTTACGGCAGACGTACACACACACATATGCAGCAGTCGTCATGGCGATGCCTCTCAGCTTTATTGAAGCGGAGCTGCAAACCCGCGGCTGTGTTTGTGGAGAAGCCAGAAACCAAAATTGTCGCCACAACATTGGTCTGATTTCAGCGGGGAGGTCACGGCGGCAGACTGATGGTAGCCGAAAAACCATAAAAAGATTTCTTCCTAATGATGGCGGGCACAAAGTTTTAAAGCCCTTCTTTTTTATGTGGACGTGTTGCTTAGTAACACATGACCGAACACGCTGGCCATGGAGACAAACACGACGTGGGACGCCATCTTTTTTCAGATTAGAAATACTTTCTTTTTTATTTTGATGAATTTATTTCTGGTAACTTATTTTTAGTTAATCGACGGATGAAAATCTTCCTTTTTCTAAATTTTGACTCACTCGTTTGAGTTCATTTTTCACATTTTTTTAATCTTGTTGATTCTTATTAAAACAAAACAAATAGAAAGATTTAATACTTTTTTCTTCTTGAATTTATTCTGGATTAAAAATAGTCACCGTGGTTTTAATCTAAAGCTTTACGACAAGTCGACGTAAAACAATTAGGATTAGCCAATCACAACTTTGCGATCATTAAAATGACCAATTAATGAAAAATATCATTTTTAACCATTAATTTCTTTTGTAATTTGACATAATTTTGAAATAAACGACATCAAACTTTTAAAAATTTGTGTCTCAGAAATTATTTTATTCAATTTATAACTTTAAAATTTCAAATTTTTCTCCAAAACAAATCACTGACGGGCTTTTAATAAAGTCCCACAGTTACTCAGCACCATCTATAGATGAACTGATAAAGTTTGTAATCCTGCAGAACTGTAACTATTTTATATTTTTATGTCTTAAAATGTGAAAAAACGAGATTTTTTTTCTCCATTAATTTCTATGGGCGTGTCTAAGGTCACATTACCACTGAATACTTCCATCCAGGATTAAAAAAAAAAAACATGGTGGATATTTTTTTTTTTTCAGAAAAAATGCTATAAAATCAAAAAGATTTTAGCTGTATCTTTCTTTTAAGGACCATTCTGATGGTAAATATATTGTACCCGTCCATAATATTCACTTGGTTTGGTCATAAACATACTAAAGTTCATCGTTGTAATCAGTGCAACAGTCACTGTTTTTCCTCCATCATTTTTTTCTGTGAACATTTGAACTTTGACAGAATTTAAATGTTTTTTTTAGTAACATTAACTTTTTAATGTCTCTGCCATGTTTGAACTTTATTCTCATCACAATGAAGTGGTTTTAAGATCTCTCTTTTCCAGGATTCTACTAACTTGTTCTTGACCACAGATTTTGTTCTCCACCACGCCCACATTCTAACAGAAGCCGGACATGTGCCCTGCTCAGTCCGTCCCCTTAATAAAATAACATTTTAAATCAGAGGCACAAAAATAAGAACATAAAAAAAAATGTACTTCTTCTGCTTTCAAAGTTGATTTACGTTGTGTTGTGCATATCTTTAAGAGGCGGAACTGGGTAGCAAAAGGAAGGGGGAATCACAGTGTCAAAAATAAAAGTGAAACTGGCAAATATTGCGGGACGGTTGGTGAGAAGGTTGGTGGTTTAAGTCCCCGGTGGGGGGAAGGCTTAGAACACTGATCTTTCTGTGTGGAGTTTGTATGTTCTCCCCATGTGGGGTTTTTTTTCTCCGGGTACTCCGGAGACCCTCCAAATACATGCATGTTAGGTTGATTGGCTGCTACATGATTTCCCTGCGAAATGTATGTGTATGACCCTGCAACATATTGGTGACCTGTTCGGGGTGTATCCTGCCCCTCGCTTTGAATCAGCCAGGATGGGCTCTGGCACCACTGCAACCAGGTAAGGGACAGAAGGTGACTGACTGACTGCATGTTTATCTTTTTATGCAAATTTTTACCCATGAAGACAAATTATCACCTCTTTTATTAAAATAGAAAAGCTTGAAAATGTCAACGTCTGTCTCAGAACTACTTTGGGATATTTCAAATATTCAAATATATTCAAATATTCAAATATATTCAAATATTCAAATATATTCAAATATTGAATCGATATCACGATATTTGACAAAAAAATTGCAACCATTTCTGTTTTAATTTAGCTTGAAACCTCAACAGAAAGAATCGGTCTAACAAACAGACTAACATTCTGTTTTACAGATGGGTAGTTTAAATTAAAAAAAAAAAAAGAGGGTTTTATTGAAGAGTTTACACACACACACACACACACACACACAGCCGCTCCCATTTGGCCGCTCACATTTACTCTTTAAGTTTCTGACAAGCGCCATCATGATCACAGAAAGTCTCATAAAATCTCCTTGTTTCTCTTGTTCTCTCTCTCCCTACACACACCTCCATCACACACACACACTGTCCAAGCACAGCTATCCCGCCAGCCGTGCTAAAAATACCCCCGTCTGTTCTGTTGGGGTTGGCCCGGGGGCGAACCTGGGCCGGGGCTTATAAATGTCCTCTTTGTAGCGCAGTGGAAATGTCCAACAAATGACTCTTTTATTAGAGCAAGACAAAAAACACAGCTAATTATGTTTACTCAGATCAATCTACACACACACACACTCCACGGGAATGTGTGCAGAAAGACTGTTTAGAAATTAAAAGTATGGTTTTCAGAGACAAGTTTCTAGAAAATATTAGAAGTACTTTTATATAAAATAAACTTAGAATGTTTTTAAGTGAAAAAAAATCAAGCAGGTTCAAATATTTAAGAGAATAAAAGTTTATTTTTTAAACCAATCAGACGAAAAGCCAAATTCAATTGAATCAAAGCCAAATATAAACGTTTTCATCAAATTACGTCCAAATTTTGATTTCTATGCTTTTGTCCAGATAAAGTGGACCGTTACTCAGAACCAACTATAGATGAACTGATTAGTTTTCAGAAACACATGAGGTTACTTATGTATTTAAAAACCAGGCGGAGGCGTTTTATTCAACGCTTTCTTGTTAATCTAAGTTTTTTTTTTTTTTTTTTTTACTTTTCGACACCGCGGATCAAACACACAAAGATTTTTAATCAACCAGAAGGTTAAAGGTCATCGCCATGGCGACCGCAGGGAAGCAGGTGATCCGCACACACAAAGGTGATGTCAGGAATCTCCCCGAGATAAAGAAGAAAAGAAAACGAAGGAGAGGAAAAGCAGGTCAAAGGGTGCGAAGGAATTCCTGCTCTCTTTTCAGACGTCGATCATTCAGCCGGTGCCAGAGATACCGAGGAACAAGTGTGTGTGTGTGTGTGTGTGTGTGTATGTGTGTGAATGGTGCGATAGGTCCTCGACTTGACAATGAACCCCCGTCCCTTTAGCGGTCACACCGCCTCGTCATGGGCGAGCGTGGCGGAGCGATGGGATGGGAAAAGGAGGGATTAGAGAAGAAAGCGAGCGGATAGTTCAGCCAGAAAACACAGAGAATAGAAGGAACCCCAGGTGGGGGGCGCAGAGGGGTACATGGTGTGTGTGGGGGGGTCTGGCCCCTGACCTGCGCACATTATAGAAAGAGAGATTATGGTTGTTCAGAACTCTCTAAGCAGTAACCCCAGGACCCTAACTAATACCCCCAGAGAGTGAGAGAGAGAGGGACCTCGTAGAAACACACACACATTCAGTCACAGAAACGCACACTGTCTCACACAAACCAATGATGTGAAACCTGCACTAGGGCTGAACCAGTACATGGATTTGTACAGAACACTTTCAGTACGGGAGGTTCGGTTTGGTGCAAGACCGTGCAGGAACGATTTCACGCGTGTTCATTTCATCAGCTTCATGTACGGCTCGGCTGATGGTGAAATAATCGAGGTTACAGCAACATGAACCGCAGGAGCGCTCACATCAGTATCAATATGTGATAAAAAGAACTTTCATTGCTCATCAGGATCTGACCTGAGAGTAGGAACGACCTAATCCGGGAGGCTAAGGTTAGCATAAATCCAAACTAGTGACTCTGACTTAAGATTTAGCTTCAGAATCAGTCAGCTTCTCATGTTTGAATTTTGCGTAGCGATCCATGACAGATCGCTATGGCGGAGTCACACGCATACATTCCTAAGGGCAATCATGTAGTGGTCAATGCCTGCTGCATTGCACCGCAGCAGGCAGCCAGGATACCGCCATTGGTGGAGCAACTAGGGTTAGGCGTCTACTTCAGGGACACCTAACCCTAGTTGCTCTGTTGGATTTGACCCAGCTTCTCCTAGTCCAAAGAAAAACACGCTACCACAGAGCCAACGCCTTGCCCTGCTAAAACTTTCTGACAGCAATTTAGTATTTAGGAGGCGAAATTATTTCTTTATGTAGAGATTTAGCCGACCAGTGATGTCAGGGTACGGGCCGTGCCACCCTGCTGGTGGGTATGAACACTTTAAAATATCACTAGAATCACAATGTAAAAAAACCCAAACAAAAGCAGCTGGTCAACATTCAAAAAGTCACATGTATTAATATTGTTTTCTCAATCAAACCATTTTTCTTGATTATGCTGAAAAAAAAAACAACATATAAATGGTTCTAAATTTTCTTCCGATACTTTACCGAAAATTAAAGTGAGGAACGTTCCGAATCGAACATGTACATATTCCTAATAGAAGTCTCACTGTTTAACAAACACACACCCACATTGTGCAGACACACACACACACACACACACGTATCATTAACATGTTGCTTTTGTTTTTCTTTTTACTTAAATGGTTTGGTTTCATTCGATTGATTTTTTTCTGTTCATATCGAAGACGATGAATCCTGGAAATCATTGAGTACGAGATCACTGGCATCTTTAATCTGGTTTTCAATGATTTCAACGAAATCATGAAGCTCTTCTTTGTGACTGAGTGTGTGTGTGTGTGTGTGTGTGTGTGTGTGCACAGTGTGTGTGTGTGTCTCCACCGCTCATCCGTTTTTCAATTTCAAAACTCTCGAGAAGAAAACAAACCCCTTTATTCCTCTTAAATAAAACCTTCAGGATGTTTCTACGACAACAGACGCAAAACCAGAATTTTTTATTAAAAATTGGATGTTTTTTTTGGCTAAAATTATTTTTTAAAAACATTAAGCTTCCAGATTTTAAAAAAAATCCTTTCGGTGACTTTAATCTGCTTTAATCCACTTGTTTCATCGCCGTGGAAACAAATGTAAACTTCAAAGATAAAATGATTTTTCCTCCAAAATATTAGAATAAAATCATAAGATTTTTTGCAGTTTAAATACGAGCTTCTTTAAAAATAATAATATTTAAATAAAATGATCTAAAAGATTATAAAAAACTTCCAAAAGTGTTGAAAAAAGTTTAAAAATCACTTTTTAATCATTTTAACAAAAAATTTTATTCAATTTGTGCCTCTTTAAAAGTTAACTTTGTTGTTTTTCTAATCGATGTTAAAATTGATTCTTTGACTGTCATTTTTTTTTTTATATCAGAACTATTTTCTTAATTCTGTTATTATTATTTATATTGTTGCGATTTGTTCAAATTCGGCTTTGATTTTCTTAGAAAACAATTTTTTTCGGTTTAAATTACGAAGATTAAAAACAGGATTTAACTGATTTGCTTCTGATGACGATGATTTTATAATCATTAAACATAAAATGTGGAATTTTTTTAATCATTAACTAGAAAAAATATTATAAATAAATGTGTAAAAAGTTCATTTAAAGAATCGAACGAAGCTGGAAAATAAAAAGAAGATAAAAAAACAGTGGATTAAAGAAAAATTTTAAGCTGATTTTGACCGAATGTTTGATCAATTATTAAAAAAAGTTGAAATAAAATATTATAAACATAACATTAACTTCATAACAGACCAACCAGGTTGGGATTTAAACAGTTTTTGTCACGTCTGGGATTAAAAAAAATAAGATATTTCCAAATTATCGACTTTATTTTGAAGTGGTTAAACTTTACTTTGAATTTTGTAAAACTTAATTCTAGATTAAACTACTTTAAATACAAATTTGATTGAGTTTATTCTCTAGTTTTTAAATTTAATAACTTTACTCTGGATTATATGAAATTAAATCTGTGCGTTTTCAAGCTTTAACCTGCATTTTAAAAAAAAATCGATGTTTTTTTTAATGGTTTTATTTTCTTTTTAGTAAATTTCTACCAACTTTTTAAAAATTTTACTACATTTATTCTGGATTTATGAACTTTAACCTGGATTGTAGAGACTTTATTATGATTTTTTTTAAACCTAATTCTGGATTATTTTAACTTTAATTGAGATTTTAACAGCTTTTCATTGGCTATTGATTTTGTCAAATTCTTTTATGTCTTTATTCTGTAATTTGACATTTTTTTCTCTATTTTATCAACTTTTTTTGCTTTTTCTTAATTTAATCTGAATTTAATAAACTTTATTTTGAATTTTACCAACTTTATTTTGCTTTTTTTTTTACTTTAATCTGGATTTAATCAACTTTATTTTGAATTTTACCAACTTTATTTTGAACTATTGTAAACTTATTACAGATGTATTCACTTTAATCCATCTGAAGTAACTTTATTCTCTATTTATCAACCTTATTCTGGATTTGAATGACTTTTTTTTCTGGATGTAACAGCCCAGCTGTGTAACATCTGGTCTCAGAGAAAATCACAGAGTCTCTAATCTCTGGATTACGACCCTCTTGGTCCAACACGACCACATAAAGCCTAAACTTTTTAAAACAGTCTGTGCTGCACCAACATGCTTAAGCTGTACTTTTAAAGTTCTTTATTTTATTTTATAGTTTTTATCTGAAAGAAAAGCTTCAATCAGGACTTCTTGTTGTGAACCAGGATTTAAGAGTTGAAGTAAATCAGAAGAAGAAGAAGAAGCGTCCTCTGAGGGTGAAGGGTCCTGCTCTGAATGTTAACATTTTCATGCCCCTTCTGCCCGCTAGCTGAACTGTGTGGGGTAGAAACAAAGACTTTTTGCCCCCTTGGCCACGCTGCTGCACATGCACGCAAACTCTTTTCCACG
This sequence comes from Neostethus bicornis, assembly GCA_902685375.1. NCBI lineage: Eukaryota > Metazoa > Chordata > Actinopteri > Atheriniformes > Phallostethidae > Neostethus > Neostethus bicornis. Next base: position 2,505,629 of record LR738558.1, read on the forward strand.
TCTGGCTTGTGTGTCTGAGTGTGCGCTTCAGGGCTGTGTAACCGCAGCTATGTTGCACACAGCGGGCTGGACCGCAGTAATGGAACCTACTCACAATCCCTTCTCTGTCTGAGCTGGTTAAAGGCACAATCCCGCTGCAAACAAAGAGGTTTCGTCTCTAACTCGCAGGAAATCACTGCAGCCTGCGCACACGGACCGCCAGGGTTTCTGCACGCTGTAAAATAATGAGGCCTTTCATCCAGAACGTACCGTTAGAATCTGGAAAAATCTTCAAGAAGTTCCTGCTTTAAACTCCAAATTCATTTGGATTTTTTTTTACTAAAGTTTAGAATCAGATTCCGACAGAAACACAAAACCAGGTCAATAATCACTGTACCCGTGGTGTACTAGCGGTGTACCAGTCGTGTACCCGTGGTGTACTAGCGGTGTACCAGTCGTGTACCCGTGGTGTACGGGCGGTGTACCAGTGGTGTACCCGTGGTGTACCCCGCACAATCACAACTCTGCAGGATTATAAACTGAATACTTCTTACTGAATATTTAAAAAAAAATGTCTGTCCGTTTTCGTTTCTTCTGAAGGAGGAACTGCTATCAAACTTCTGCTTTCTTGGTGAAGCGTTTGACCAATCACGTTCAAGCCAGCTTTAGTTGCCAGGTAGGTTAAAATCATCAGTCTGTTCTGCTCTCACTGTACACAGTAAATGTTTGGGTTTTTTTTAACGGCAAACTGTAAGAGCCGAACAGAATGTCATTTTCTAGACATACTTCTCAAAATGTGTTGAACAAAGTAAAGAACAGTGGCAGCATGAGGCCGCGCGTGTTTACATGTGGAGATAATATCGTCAGGAACAGAGGACCGGGTGGACTTTCAGCCTCACTGTGGAGAGAGAACGATGAATTTCATCTACAAACAATCCAAGATTTTTCAGAATAAAATGTTATTTTCCTCCATATTGTTGAAGTTTTTTCGGCCGGTATGGATCATAAATGTTTGATCTGAAGAAACTTTTGAGAAAAGACTTTAAGGTTGAGTTTTTTCAGTAAATCAGATTCCTAATTGTTCTGTTTCAGATCATCAAGTGGTCGTTAAAGGGATGATTGATGAAGATGGACACAACTCAAAACTTCTAAACTAACCACAGCCAGGGTCTCCCTGTCCTTACAGCCTCCCTCTCTAAGAAGAAGAACCTAGAAGAAACCTGATGGAGACCTCGGTGGAGAAGAGACTCTGTCTCAGGATGGACAGACTGGGACTACAGGTTAGATTCATGTTTGTAGGATGTAGCAGCTAGGCTTCATCCAAACAGGATTATGTAGAAATCATTTTTGTTCCAGAAAAAAAATAAATACTTAAAATGATAACTATAAAGGGAGGGGTGACCTTCACCAGGGTCACCGGCTGTGGGTGGCGACCAAAAAAACGAGATTTTGAATACGATACAAGAGGTTGTAAGGACGCTTGGCTCTCACTCAGAGATAGAGTGAGGAGCTTGGAGTAGAGCCGTTGTTCCTCCAGGTCGAGAGGCGCCAGATAGGGTAGTTCAGGCATCTGGTTAGGATGCCCTCCAAGCGCTTCGCTGGAGAGGGGTTTAGGGCACGTCCCAGAGGCAGAGGCAGATCCCAGATCCGTTGGAGAGACTATGTCTCACAGCTGGACAGGGAACACCTCAGGATTCTCTTGGGTGAGCTGGAGGATGCAGCCGGGATGAAAGAAGCCTGGGTTTCCCATCTGAGGCTGATTTCCCCACAAACCTGCTCCAGATAAGTGGAAAACGACGGAACAGAATGGAAGTATAAGGGGCTGCATGGTGGTGCAGTGGGTAGCACAGTTGCCTCGCAGCAAGAAGGTCAGGGTTAAATCCCGGGTGGACCGAAGCTTGGAACACTAGGCTTTCTGTGTAGAGTTTGCATGTTCTCCTTGTGTATGTGTGGGTTTCTTTGGTTTCCTCCAAAAACATACATGTTAGGTTAATCGGCTGCTATGAAATTGCCACTAGGAATGAGTGTGTGTGTGGATGGATATGTGTGTGTGACCTCGCGACAGACTGGCGACCAGTTCCGGGTGTACCCTGCCTCTCGCCTTGAAACAGCCGGGATAGGCTCCGACACCCCGGTGACCCCGTTAGGGATGGACGGTCAGAAGATGAATGAATAAATATTTAAAAAAATTTAAAAATCTTCACAGACCCGATGCCATACCCTTTTAGACCACTAGAGGTCCCGTTAGGAAACACAATGTCGAAGTTCTACTTCCTTAAATTTGCAAATAAAAACATTTTCAAACATCCGGAAAATTTTTTCTAACAATTTCACAAACTTATTTTTTCTTTTAGGGAAAAAAAATATTTAAAAAAAAATATGTTTAATTTATGAACGCAAAACCAGTAGTTCACTTTGTCGCCCCCTGGTGGCTCAGACAGGTAGTAAACATTAATCATAAGAGTTCACTTAAAATAAAAAGTGACCAAATTAAAATGTTTTAAATCATTCAAACATTAAGTCCAGTTTTTACGCGACATGTCTTTTAAATCATAATTAATAATTACGTTTGATTTAACTTTAATCACGAAAATGAAAAAAATGTGAACTTATTTCAGAAATTTCAAATCAGTGTCAAAGAAAAAACAAAAGTCTCTTTAATTAAAGTTTTGATTGAATGTTTTATTTTTACAGGATGCATCAGATGGGATTCATCCAGAACGAGAGATCCGACATTTGGTTTAGGCGTGTTTTTTTTTCTCGATTCTGCCAATTTGTTGCTTAAAAAAGTCTAAAAATATTTTAAAACTTGTTTAAAAAATATTTTAAAATATTTTAAAACTTGTTTTAAAATATTTTGAACACCAGGCAACGTGTGCGATGTGTCGCCCCCAGTGGCTGATGATGGTATGACACCCCATTGCTTCAAAACAGCAGCATTAATTAATAAAAATTTGAATCTATTATTTTCTTCTTAATTTTAAATCCAAATAAAACTACTGAAAACTTTTTTTTGGATGTTTATCATAAGAGTGTGTGTTCAAAGTGTGTGTATGTGGGCTCTGCAGTGTCGTAGGTAAGTGATTCTTTGCCCCCAGTGTGTGTACCTATGTGTGTGTGTGTCCTCGCTCGGTAGCACTGCCGCTTGGCACAGGTTCTTCAGAAAAGCTCTGGCTTCTAATGAGAGCAGACAGGTCTCTGGCAAAGTCGACCAAACACAGTTTCTAAGCACAGATCACTTTAAAATAAATCCTTTTGGATGCTGAGATAACGACGTACACGATGCACACATTCTACACACACTTTTATGACTCCAAGCAGCTTAAAGTTCAGACTTTAAAGACAAATTTGAGCTGGAGGAAAGAACAACACCAAAAATACTAAGTTCCAATTCTATGACTTCAATTTGATTTGTTGTCTTCAGAGGATTAAAAAAAAATCCACTAACATCAGTTTTAAAGTTAAACAAAAGCTAATTGTTAAAGCAAACAAACCAAAAAACATCATTCCCTTTAGACGTTAAGGATCCACTCACACGAACAAACAAACACAGCTGGAAAGTTATTTCCCAGAAATAGAGAGAGAATAAAAATCAAAACAGGTTGTTTCCACAAACTAAATATTTCACGCTCTTCGGGTCGTCCCCGCACTCTGTTACCCTCTGCTGGTCTACCAAGTCAGTGCATCTAAAAATACGTTCCGTTATTGGCTGATGAAAAGTTCTAAACGAGAAAGTCGTCGGTTGTTTATGATTATCTTTGCGATCAATCGTGTTCCACGAGGTGTTCCACGAGGTGTTCCACGAGGTGTTCCACGAGGTGTTCCACGAGGTGTTCCACGAGGTGTTCCATGAGGTTTCACTCTGAATTTTTGAAATGCTACACATCACGATGATAGCTTCGCTCTATCATAGTTAATTATACATCACCTTTCAGAAACACCAGAGCCCAATGCTTTGATTGGTTCAAATGATTTGATGATCAGATTTAAACTACCCTAAAGTTCAAGATCATAAGATTTAAGTCTTGTTTGGTCCATTAAAGTATGAGTTAGTTGTGGACTTAAAGTCACACTCGTGCCCTATTGACGAACAACCATAACCTAGCCAATCCTAGTCTAGTCACAGACTGTTTTCCTGCTGAAATAAAAACTCAAGTTTAAAGATTCTCCATCTTTTGCATCAGATTTTCATCAAACACAAGAAAAAAACGGTTTGGTGCATGCGTCCCTTCCCGCCTTCCTGAGCTACCTTCACGGGAATTTATGAGCCATCTCAGAAACTTCAGGTAGTTCTTAAAGACAGAAAGGAGGATTTTCTAATCCAGTAACTTGACCCGCCTTCTTCTGGATTCTTTAACGAATAAAAAGACTCATTTGTCACTGAAAGCTGTAAATTGGAGGGATTGACAAACTGTGGACCAATGGATTTTGCTCACCATACAAAGATGATTGGATGAGATTTTCAAAGCCCGCCCACCCCTCCAGAGTCTGGAGTTACAATCATTTATAAGTACATTCATTCATGCGTTCATGAGGTCATTATTTTTTATCTCATTTTATTTATAGAACATGTTTATACTTTTTATCTGTTCAAAAATGCACAAAAAACGAACAGACCGAATTTCCCCTCATCTCGCTCTCCCTTCTGTCCTGCTGTCTGAGCGTGTGCACGACACAGCGTAAATCTAACATGATACAGCAAATAGTACCATGTTAACAAAGCCAGCGCAGATTATTTTATCATCAGTTTAATGACTATTTTCAAACTAAACCCATCTGGGCGTGGCGTAGAACGAAATCTGTGACGAAGAGAATGACTTTTCCAAATATTTAATGGAAGATTTTATGAATTACTTAAACATTCATGAATGAAATGATTTTAAGAAACATTTCAGGAATGTTTTTAATGTGAGAATAAAGTTTAAAGACAGTCAAAAACTCCAAAAAAAAAGTTGGTTTTGCACAAAACTGCTTTTAAAATGATGCAAAATCCGAATTTTAAAGGTAATTTTTTTTTCAGATCTTGCAGATGCACAGATTGAAGCTTCTCTAAAAGACAGACACTTTTTTCTACACTTTTTATCACAAGTTTGACTCTGATTTGCTTCTTTTTCTTTGCAAGATTTTGTACAAATTTTCACAGACGTTTAACTTGTAACTTTAACCCTGAACAGATGATTAACTAATGGAATCAAACCTGCTTCTGTCCAAACAAACTGGGTCTGAATAATTTTACTTTGATTTCAAATCTGATAAAAATCCAGATCAGTTTTTGTCCAGATGTTGAGGGAGGCTTACCTGTAGGAGCCAGTGGCAGGTCTCTCCAATGAAAGGGAATCCCATGGAGCCCTTTGGCATGGGCAGCTTGCAGTTTTTGTCCCGTGTGGCCGTCCATCTGAGCTGCCAGAGCTGCTGGGACACTGCAAGCAGCAGGATCATGGAAACCAGACATGCAGCCAGCGTGGCCAAAGCAGACACCAGGTCGAAGCTGTCAAACATCATGCTGATGGAGATGAACTTTTTTCAGAATGAATGAAACTTCTGTTTTCAGTCTCTTTATTTTTCCACAGGTGAGTTAAAAAAAAAATGAAGTTAAAAGTTTAAAGTTGCTCCTGAAAACGTAGCTGATGGTTCCAATCTCATCTTTTCAGATTTTTTCTGCTTGAAGGAAGAAAAAAAAAAATCAAGAAGCAGAAAGTTTTGCAGGTTTTGCTTGTATTTTAAAAGCAGTTGTATTTTTCTGAATGTTAAAGAGTGAAGGTGCGCAGGAGATGCTCCTCTCTCTCTCTCTTCTCTTTTCTCTAAAACTGCGCTGTTTTTTTGCGTGTGCGTCAGGCCCGCGCGTGTTTATATAGCGCAACTGGAGGCGGCTGAAAGGAGGAGGGGTGGGGTGTGGAGGGGGGGCTCCCCTTCCATCCCTCCATCCCTCCCCTCTGCCCCACCCCTCTCTCTCTCTCTCTCTCTCTCTCTCTCTGAGTAAAGTGAGCAGAGGTTTGGAGCGTGCTGGATCTGGCTCAGAGCCAATCAGAAAGCAGCCTAAAAGGGAGGGGTGGAAGGGGGGGGGAGGGGGTGTGTGTATTCGTGCGCAACACTCACCTGCATTTCTTTACACACACCAGCAACATAAAACAAAACAAAAAAAAAAATGACCCATTTTTTTTTCTTAACCAGCATGATGAGACTTGTCCTTGAAAAGATGCAAAGATGGAACACACCCCCTTTCTTCCTACCCCATCCCAACCTCCCCCCCATCCACACACACACACACACACACACACACACACACACACACACACACACACACACTTCTCTGACTTTCTGTTTTAAAAACCCTGTCCTTTTAGCTGTGATCTTTGAGCCAAGTGTTGCTGCACAGATTTAATCTTTTGGCAAGAATAAGTTTACTTTTTTAGGTTTGATTTTTTTTTTTTTTTGCAGGGAATCTAACAGGGAATCCAGAGAAGAGAGAGGGAGAAGAGAAGAGAGGGGTGCTAAAAGAAAAAAGTGGGATGAAGTGAAGAAATGATCTGTAGTTATCATACTCAGCATCCCGACCAATCAGAATGCTTATTTGAAAAAGAAAAGTTTAAACCATAAATGGAATCAAATCTCAAAGACAGATTTTTATAGGACACTAACAAATGATTCTCAAACACACACCGACGTCGCTAAAGCTATTACAATGATGAAGGGCAAGGAACATAGCAGACAGTAAACAGCGTGGTACTGTGAGATGACCCGAACGTCGGCAGGTTTCAATTAGACAACATCTGAAAACTTATTCTAAAAGTTGTTGGAATCTAAAAACTTGTTTCAAATCAAAAGTTTAACAAGATAAAAGAAAATTTACAACTTCTCAAATTTCCATTGCTTTTGAAACAAATTTTAATTTTGATCAAATAGAAATCATCTGTTAATGTTGTTTATGATGCAAAGTTATCTTTCATTTTCTGTTCCTTTTCAATCTATTTTAGTTTCTCTTTATGTTTTGATTCTGCTCATAAATCTGTGTCTCTTGATTTGTAAATAATAATGTTGTCCGACAATAAAATCAAATAGAAAAAAGTTGCTGGAATTTTAAATTCAAAAGTTTTTCTTTACGATCAAAAACATCACGATTTATCACAACATCTTTATAATGATCTTCACGTTCGATCCGAACTAAGATTTACATTTAACAGAGTCACATAAAACACGTATAAAACAACATTTTAAAGAGAAAAGAAACTTTCAAAGTTGTCTTTTCTTTCTCTTGTATTCATTCATTCATCTTCTGAACCGTGCATCCCTAAGGGGGTTAAGTGGCGTACTGGAGCCTATTCCGGCTGATTCAAGGCAAGAGGCAGGATACACCCCAAACAGGTCACACACACATTCATTCCTAGGGGCAATTTTATAGCAACCAATCAACCTAACGTGCTTAATTATGCAGAGTAAGAGGAAACCAGCGAAAACCCACACATACACGGGGAGAACATGCAAACTACACACAGAAAGGACTGTTTCAAGCCTCATCCCAACCCAGGATTGGAACCCTGATCTTCTTGCTGTGAGGTCACCATGCCACCTATGAGCATATAAATTAAATTAAAATAAAAGTGGCATAAATTTAGATTCAAAACGTTTGCTAAAAAGGAAACTTTAATGACTGAAAATGAGAAAAAAAGAACTTGCAAAAAATAAAACATTTGAAGAAGATCACAGAAAATCAGAGGAATTTTATATCTTTTGTGGGTGTTTCCTGTGTCCTGTGTGTCCACTGTGTGTTCTTTAGAAGGTCTAACTCGGCTCTCAGTGACCCTGGGTCATCGGTTGGACACCCTGGTTTCCCTCCCTTTCTGTGCTCCTATTTCTTCTTTTCTTTTAGAATCCTAAAGCTTTTAATTAATGTTTTATTTCTTCATTTATCATCAAACTTCAGAAAGTTTCAGTTTATTCTGTTTATTCTGTGTGTGTGTGAGATGGTGGCTCAATGCTGCCGCCTAGCGGAGACCTGAGGCACTCCTCTTCTGTTTCTACAAACAGTCAAACATGTTTATCTTTTATTCTTTTCATCCAGAATCTGAACCCTGATTCTGTTCATCCTAAACCAGGACCATAATCATATTTATTAATTAATTAATTAATTAATCATATTTACACATCTCTGCTCGTATCCTCATCATGATGATAGATTTTATATAGATTTATTTTGTTCACAGACTCGGTTTGGATATTTAAAACAGATTTATTTCTGAGCAAGAGTAAAAGGTAAGTTTAGATTTTTTAACCACCTGGACGACACACGACTGACCGAATATCACCCGTGGTCAATCAGTCAAGTAGTAATCATTCATTCATTCATCTTCTGAATCGTTTACTCCCTGATGGGGTCGTGGAGGGTCCCAGAGACTATCTAGCTGATCAAAGGTGAGAGACAGGGTACAACTCAAACAGGTCGCCAGTCTGTCACAGATCCACACACACTCATTCCTAGGTGGCAAATCAATCTTGCATGTTTTTGGAGAGTGTGAGGAAACCTACGCATACACGGGAAGAACATGCAAACTCCACACCTCGTCTTTACCTAAACTACCTAAACTCCCAACCTTCTTGATGTGAGGTCACTGTGCTAACGTCTGCAACACCGTCTCACCCAATTATCAATCAATCCATTATAAAGATTGAATATATAGACACGTTTCTAGATCCTGGTTACCATGGTGAGGGTAGGAATGTAGATAGTGGTTACCATGGTGAGGGTAGGAATGTAGATACTGGTTACCTAGTTGAGGGTAGGAACGTAGATCCTGGTTACCATGGTGAGGGTAGGAATGTAGATAGTGGTTACCATGGTGAGGGTAGGAATGTAGATCCTGGTTACCATGGTGAGGGGAGGAATGTAGATATTGGTTACCATGGTGAGGGTAGGAATGTAGATACTGGTTACCATGGTGAGGGTAGGAATGTAGATCCTGGTTACCATGGTGAGGGTAGGAATGTAGATCCTGGTTACCATGGTGAGGGTAGGAATGTAGATAGTGGTTACCATGGTGAGGGTAGGAACGTAGATAGTGGTTACCATGGTGAGGGTAGGAACGTAGATCCTGGTTACCATGGTGAGGGTAGGACCGTACATCCTGGTTACCATGGTGAGGGTAGGAACGTAGATAGTGGTTACCATGGTGAGGGTAGGAACGTAGATCCTGGTTACCATGGTGAGGGTAGCAACATAGATCCTGGTTACCATGGCGAGGGTAGGACCGTAGATCCTGGTTACCATGGTGAGGGTAGGAACATAGATCCTGGTTACCATGGTGAGGGTAGGGACGTAGATCCTGCTTACCATGGTGAGGGTACGAACGTAGATCCTGGTTACCATGGTGAGGGTAGGAACGTAGATCCTGGTTACCATGGTGAGGGTAGGAACGTAGATCCTGGTTACCATGGTGAGGGTGGGAACATGGATCGACTGGTAAATCCAGAGCTTTGCTTATTGGCTCAGCTCTTTCTTCATTATGACGGACTGATGGAGCATCCTAATTATTGCAGACGCTGCACCGATCTGTCTGTCAGTGTCCCTCTTAACGTAGTGTGCGAAATGAAATAAAACTCATCAGTGCAGGATGATAAATGCTGATTTTTCTGCCTCGGCTTGCTTACTCTGCTTTATTATGACTTTAGTGAATTTCTCTCAAACCTCTGAATAGATTTAAATGAAACTCTACAATGAAAGTTGGTACCAACTATGGATGAACTTAAGGAATCACCTCTAAGTTGTCACATCTCTCTAGTGACCTATAGTCCTTTAAATTTTACTATTAAAAATTGACACTAACTCAACCTTTTTTTATGGAAAATCATACAAAAAAGTCGCATTGGTGTCTATTTTTTTTTGTTTCAAACTAAAGACCAGTTCAGGGTGGGACCAGACACCCCGACTGGAAACCAGAGACTTCCCCAGATGTTCAAATGATGCATTATTTTCAGAACCTCTAAAATCATCTAAACCAGATTAAACTACTGAAAACTTCTTTATTTTGTAAACCTGTGAAGTTTTCACTTTAAAATTAAAGTTTTTTTTTAATAATCAGAGGACCTTCCAGAGCCTGGGTCTTCCTGCAGCCTGGCGTGCTCCTGGTCCGGACAGACGCAGGCTGTAAATCCTGTCTGAGGGCTTTATGTGCTGCTCTGACAGGTAAAATGTTGCTCATAAGAGAAACCAGCAGGACGGCTTTTAATGGAGCTGCTTTCTACTCCTAAACTTTAATCCCAACAACCCTCCAATTTGTCGAGCCAGCGGAATAACGCTGATCTCAAAGCTCTTTTAGGAGTCAAAGGCAGGACTAACTAACCCGGTTTTAAACCAAATGAAAGCTTAAATAAGCCCAAACAGGCTGCACGTGGCCTCGTTTCTCCTCACGATAAAGCTGTGGTCACTTAAAGCAGCAGAAAACTGAAGACAAACGTGGTATGAGTGGCTATGGATTCTGTTTCAGTACAAGTAGTAACTCAACGAGCCGGAGTAGGGACGGTCCTGAATTTACAGCCTGAAAAACTGAACGTAGAACCAACTAAACTTCATATGATAAACAATATGATGCAAAATTTTACAGATAAAGTAGTCTTTTCTTTTAGTTTGTACCTGATGTTGATTAAAATTTCAAAAGAAGGGTGATAAGTTTATTGATCAGACAAAATGATGGTCGATCCAGCTCTCGCTGGATCGATTTGCTGCCGAGTGTGAAGCGGTCAGGATGGGAATTAGCGCCTCCAAATCCGAGACCATGGTCCTCCCCCGGAAAAGGGTGGAATGCCCCCTGCGGGTCAGGGACAGGGTCCTGCCCCAAGTGGAAAAGTTTAAGTATCTCGGGGTCTTGTTCACGAGTGGGGGAAGGATAGAGCGGGAGATCGACAGGCGGATCAGTGCGGCGTCAGCAATAAATAGGACGCTGCATCGGTCTGTCATGGTAAAGAGAGAGTTGAGCCGAAAAGCAAAGCTCTCGATTTACAAGTCGATTTACGTTCCAACCCTCACCATGGTAACCAGGATCTACGTTCCTACCCTCACCATGGTAACCAGGATCTACGTTCCTACCCTCACCTATGGTCACCAGCTGTGGGTGGTGACTGAAAGAATGAGATCGCGGGTACAAGCGGCCAAAATGAGCTTCCTCCACAGGGTGGCTGGACTCTCACTCAGAGATCGGGTGGGGAGCTCTGCCATCCGGGAGGAGCTTGGTGTCGAGCCGCTCCTCCTCCAGGTTGAGAGGAGCCAGATGGGGTGGTTCGGGCATCTGGTCAGGATGCCGCCCGAGCACCTTGCAGGCGAGGTGTTTCGGGCACGTCCCACCGGGAGGAGACCAAGAGGCAGACCCCGGACCCGCTGGAGAGACTATGTCTCACAGCTGGCCGGGGAACGACTTGGGATCCTTCCGGATGAGCTGGAGGAAGCAGCCGGGGAGAGAGAGGCCTGGGCTGCCCGTTTGAGGCTGTTGCCCCCGCGATCCGACCCCGGAACAAGCGGAAGATGACGGAACGGAAACAAAATGATGAACTACTTTATCTCTGGCTGTGACATCCGTTTCGTTCTGTTCCATCGTCTTCCGCTTATCCAGGGCTGGATCGCGATGGCAACAGCCTCAGACGGGATGCCCAGGCTTCTCTCACCCCAGCTCATCCTCCAGCTCAGGGTCCGACAGGGACCCTGTCTATGACCGAGTAAATTGATTTTCCCATTTTTCTTAAAAAATATCATTAAGTTTATAATTTTTCAGCGTTTCACTTTCTGGAATCTTCTGTTCAAATGGTCGTTTCAAAACAACTTCAGCCAAAAATGAAAATAATTCAAAACCAAAGAATCGAACAAAAAGCCTGATGGTGAGAACATCTGGAGAAAAAAAATAGCCCCCGTTCCTTTCTGTTGTCTTCCGCCCATCTGGGGCTGGGTCACCGGGGCAACAGCCTCAGACGAAAACCCAGGCTCCTCTCACCCAGGCAGCATCCTCCACCTCACCCGGAAGCATCCCGAGGCGGGCTCAGCCCTAACAGGGGACATGGGCTGTCCTTCCGGTGGACTCACCATCAGCCGGAAGGACCATCGGGGGCAGCAGACACTGAGGCCCTGGCGGTCAGACTCTCGGGTACATAGGTTAGAAAAATAGCGTTTCCATTTTTTTTTTATCTTAATGTGTCCTTCCTGTTTTATTGTCAAGATGAATCTTAAAACATGCCTGTTATATTTCTGTCTTCTCGTGCCCCTGGTACTCTAAAATAAAACTCAAAAACTCATCTAAACCAACTATGTGTGATTCTTAGTGCCCGTGGTCGTGCCCCTGGTGTTCTATCATACCAGTTAAACTCTCAGGAATACTTGATCATCGTGCCCCTGGTACTCCATCATGGACGCTGCATTGCTTTCTTATTCTAGTGTTCTAAAATACAAGTAACATTTACAATCCTTGCTGCGTCGCTTCATCCTGACCTCGTCTCACTACAATCGGTGATACCGAATCCCCCCGGTTCCTCTTTTAAAAAAGAATCAGAAGCAGCACTGATTCACACCCTCACTGCCAATCTTCTCTAACCTCTGATTTAAGTTCTTGAGCAGGAGACGTAGGTGACCTCATCCACTCCATGACGGGGTTCTGACCTCTTGTATAACGTTTCTCAGGTCAGGCGCGGGAAGATCTGGCTCCGCTTAAACCTTTAACACCATCATGTGTGTAAGTTAGATAATTACCCCGCACAAGTGTGTGTTTCATTGTGTAAGCACAAAACGCCTTATCTTTACATTCCACAGCTATGTCCTTTTAAGCCTCTAACACTCGCTCTGTGTGTGTGTGTGTGTGTGTGTGTGTGTGTGTGTGTGTGTGTGTGTGTGTGTGTGTGTGTGTGAATGATGATGTGTTGCTGCTGAACACATTTTCAATTTCCTCTGACCCTGGAACAACCTTTCACAGCCAAGGTGTTTAGCTTAGGCTTTGGAGGGCTTAGGGGGACACAGGAAGCGAACACACACACACACACACACACACACACACACACACACTAAAAGCAGATTGAATTTAGGCCGAGCCAAAGGAATAAAATGTCCTTTAAACTCCTGAAGCTATGTTGTTGAAATAAAAACAAGTCATGGATCGAATCATGTGGTGAAACAGAGTCACCGACAGATCATTAAAAAAAAAAGCAACATCACCTCATTGTTGCACTGAAAGGCGTCATCCGGGGCCGGGTTACATGGGCAACAGCCTCAGACGGGAAACCCAGACTTCTCTCACCCTGGCTGCACCCTCCAGCTCACCCGGAACGATCCTGAGGTGTTCCCTGTCCAGCTGTGAGACATAGTCTCTCCAGCGGGTCTGGGGTCTGCCTTTTGGTCTCCTCCCAGTGGGACATGCCCAAAACACCTCACTGGCAAGGTGTTCGGGAGGCAACCTGACCGGATGCCCAAATCACCCTATCTGGCTTCTTAAGACCCAGAGGGGCGATGGCTCTACTCTGAGCTCCTCCCGAATGGCAGAGCTCCTCACCCGATCTCTGAGTGAGAGTCCAGCCACCCTTAGGATGAAGCTCATTTTAGCCGCTTGTATCCACTTGTATCCGGGGTGAGAGAAGCCTTGGCTTCTCGTCTGAGGTTGTTGCCCGCGACCCGGCCCTGGACAAGGGGAAGACGATGGAATGGGTGTTGTAGCTTTAACGTTTACAGTGGGAGTTCATACCAGAGGAGGGCAAACTATGGCCTGAGTCCCAAATACGCCCCGACAAAACTTTTAACTTAGCCCACCAAATGACTGTTGTGACGCATTTCAGGAAAATCAGACATCGGCCAATCAACCTAACGAGCATGTCTTTGGAGAAACATGCATGAGGGTTGGAGAAAACCCACACATACACGGGGAGAACATGCAAACTCCACACAGAAAGGACAGTGTTTCAAGCCTCACACAGACCCCAGGACTCGAACCCCGACCTACTTGCTGTGAGGCCACCGTTCTAACCACCGCACCACGTTACAGCCCTAACCTACCATGTCCGTCCATCCATCCCATAGTACCATAAACCAGATTGGTAATGTTTTTCTTACCTGATTTTTTTCACAGATAAACTATCATGAACCAAACAATCTGAGAATGATTTCATGCTTAAAATTAGAGTAAAATGGAAGGAGTGAAGGTTAATCACTGCCTTATCTGTCACACTAGTTATGTTTTTATGGGATGTCTTATGAAGTAGGACTGATTTCTATCAGATAAAAATCCTCCTCACACATATTTGACTTGATGCTTCACTGTGTTTTCAGAAACTCTGCTACTGAAGCAGCAGGTGGATGCTTCTTCTGGACGTACTGCAGGTGAAGCTCTTCCTCTGATGCACCACACGGGCTGTGCGACCCTCTACTGATACATAGAAGTATCCTGGTTGCTACAGACTCACTCTATGAACAGATTTATATACACACATGCACGGCCTGATTTTCATTAGAGGACTCTTGACTTCATCCCCCAACAAACCGTTCCTTACTCACATCCGCACAAACTTACAGTAACTCACTGACTCACACAACGGAATCACAGAAACAAACTACTCAGCAGAGGATCGTTTAGAAAGTCTGAATCTGAATGCAAGCTGACTCCGAGACAAATTGAGTGCTTTATAAACTATCTTCATGTCTTCCTTCACTGTATCCATGAACCTCCTCTTTGGTCTTCCTCTAGTCCTCTTTCCTGGTGGTTCCAAACCCAGCATCCTTCTTCTGATGTACTCTCTCTCTCTCCTCTGCACATGTCCAAACCATCTCAGTCTGACCTCTCTAACTTTAAAACCTCTAACATGTGCTGTTCCTCTGATCCTGTCCATCCTGGTCACTCCCAGAGAGATCCTCAGCATCTTCATCTCTGCTACCTCCATCTCTGTTTCCTGTCTTTTCCTCAGTGACACTGTCTCTAGACCAATCAGCATGGCCGCTCTCACCACACTGTCTCTAGACCAATCAGCATGGCTTGTCTCACCACACTGTCTCTAGACCAATCAGCATGGCCGCTCTCAACACACTGTCTCTAGACCAATCAGCATGGCTTGTCTCACCACACTGTCTCTAGACCAATCAGCATGGCCGCTCTCACCACACTGTCTCTAGACCAATCAGCATGGCCGCTCTCACCACACTGTCTCTAGACCAATCAGCATGACCGCTCTTACCACACTGTCTCTAGACCAATCAGCACGGCCGCTCTCACCACACTGTCTCTCGACCAATCAGCATAGCTGCTCTCACCACAGTGTCTCTAGACCAATCAGCATGGCCGGTCTCACCACACTGTCTCTAGACCAATCAGCATAGCCGCTCTCACCACACTGTCTCTAGACCAATCAGCATGGCCGCTCTCACCACGCTGTCTCTAGACCAATCAGCATGGCCGCTCTCACCACACTGTCTCTAGACCAATCAGCATGGCCGCTCTCACCACACTGTCTCTAGACCAATCAGCATGGCCGGTCTCACCACACTGTCTCTAGACCAATCAACATGGCCGGTCTCACCACACTGTCTCTAGACCAATCAGCATAGCCGCTCTCACCACACTGTTTCTAGACCAATCAGCATGGCCGCTCTCACCACACTGTCTCTAGACCAATCAGCATGGCCGCTCTCACCACACTGTCTCTAGACCAATCAGCAGGGCCGCTCTCACAACACTGTCTCTAGACCAATCAGCACAGCCGCTCTCACCACAGTGTCTCTAGACCAATCAGCATGGCCGGTCTCACCACACTGTCTCTAGACCAATCAGCATAGCCGCTCTCACCCCACTGTCTCTAGACCAATCAGCATGGCCGCTCTCACCACACTGTCTCTAGACCAATCAGCATGGCCGCTCTCACCACACTGTCTCTAGACCAATCAGCATGGCCGCTCTCACCACACTGTCTCTAGACCAATCAGCATGGCCGCTCTCACCACACTGTCTCTAGACCAATCAGCATGGCCTCTCTCACCACACTGTCTCTAGACCAATCAGCATGGCCTCTCTCACCACACTGTCTCTAGACCAATCAGCATGGCCGCTCTCACCACACTGTCTCTAGACCAATCAGCATGGTCGCTCTCACCACACTGTCTCTAGACCAATCAGCATGGCCGCTCTCACCACACTGTCTCTAGACCAATCAGCATGCCCGCTCTCACCACACTGTCTCTAGACCAATCAGCATGGCCGCTCTCACCACACTGTCTCTAGACCAATCAGCATGGCCGCTCTCACCACACTGTCTCTAGACCAATCAGCATGCCCGCTCTCACCACACTCTCTCTAGACCAATCAGCATGGCCGCTCTCACCACACTGTCTCTAGACCAATCAGCATGGCCGGTCTCACCACGGTTTTCTACACTTTTCCTTTCATTTTACTGAAACTCTTCTATCACACATCACACCTGATACTTTTCTCCACCCGTTCCAGCCTGCCTGCACATGCTTCTTCACCTCTTTTCCACACTCTCCATTGCTCTGGACCAAATCACATCATAGAAAAGATAGTTACGACACGTTCAAGATGTGACAGGTAAACGTATTTATAAACTGATGCCAAAAACACCAGAATGTCGAGTTATTCTGCTTATTATTAACGTCAACATAGGAAATTAAACTGGACGGTTAGCTCAGATCGACATGACACAGACTCATAATTGCTGTTCTAAAGGCGGGGTTTGGGATGGGATGGATTTTGATTTGGACGGAACACATCTGCTTTCTCACCCAAAGATCTACGTAAGTGTTATTAAATTATGTCTTCTAATGTCATCAGATGCTTACTTGATGTTTCTGGAAAAATTAAGTATGACAACATCATGACAACATGATGGTTTTGAAGCGTTATTCTCCATCTGCGTCACGGACACTCAGACAGAACACTTGTCTCTCTGTGTGGAGTTTGCATGTTCTCCCTCTGACCAAAAACTATAATTAGTCATTAGTAAAGAACCAATCATTAGTCATTCTGCAAAACTTTCAAATTCCTCTTTCAGCATTGTGATACAAAATAAATGGAGACACAACTTGTATTTCTATGTTTCTGTGATGGACTGTTGACCTGTGCAGGGTGTACCCTGCCTCTCATTGACTAAACTGCTGCTGATCACTGTGATTTTTCTTGGATGAAGCAGAACTTTCCTAGAAAATAAATGAAAAAATGAAGGATGGATGGATGATCCGCAGCGGACGTAAATCAGACCAATTTGTGAACAAATCTTTCAAACTTTCAAAAATAAAAGCTTATAAATTTAAAGTGACGTAAAATAAACGATGAAAAAAAAAGATTCCAGCGATTAGCTTTGCTCGTTTCTTCTTCGTCTGAACTGCTAACCTCGATTAGCAGCTGCATTCTGGCACTAATGGATCAAATAAAAGCGTGCAGGAGCGAAGGGGACAGGAAAGCCACCATGACCGAGGATCTGGCAGAGGCAGCTGTTACAGATGTGCCTGACAGGTCATTTTACCAAAGCTTTATTTGCTTTGGGATCTTCAAATAAGCATGGAATCAGATAAATTAGCTCAGCTGCTAATGAAGCGTGTCCCATGTGCAGGCTCTGTGCCAATAAACTCTGATGCTGGAATAATGAGGAGCGGGGGTTCAGGAAAGGCCAGGTCTGCTCTTTATTACCAACATTAATCACCTTTATTCCAGATTTTTCCAAAACAACTAAATAAAGCCCTGCGAGTCGTCCCGTGATCCAGATTGAGGAGGTTTTACGTGAAGCATCTGTAGGGAGACATTTCAGGGTGAAGTAGAGTTTGTGGTGCGTTTGATGCCCTCGGGCTGCGAGGTCACAGACTTAAACAGTCCAAGGTTTCATGCAGAACAAAGTTTTTACTCTACTGTGGGCTTGTGGGAAGACCCCAGGATAAAACCAGGATGTGGGATGTCAGAATGATCCACAAGGTTAGTGTGTGACAGCTTAATTAGAGCTTCGGTTCATCAGGAATCCTAAACGAGACTTTTTTTCTTTCTTTTTCTCTGTTTTAAGTATATCGCCGTGGTAACCCGGTCATCCTCTGATCTTCAGCTGGTTTTAGTACCAGGATGTCAACCGGGGTCAGATCTGATAAACTCCTACTCCTCATTTATAAAGACGTAGTACATCGATCTAAAGCAGAGGAAGTGTGAGAACACGTTCCTATCCTCACCGTGGTAACCCGGATCTACGTTCCTACCCTCACCATGGTAACCAGGATCTACGTTCCTACCCTCACCATGGTAACCAGGATCTACGTTCCTACCTTCACCATGGTAACCAGGATCTACGTTCCTACCTTCACCATGGTAACCAGGATCTACGTTCCTACCTTCACCATGGTAACCAGGATCTACGTTCCTACCCTCACCATGGTAACCAGGATCTACGTTCCTACCCTCACCATGGTAACCAGGATCTATGTTCCTACCTTCACCATGGTAACCAGGACCTACGTTCCTACCCTCACCATGGTAACCAGGATCTACGTTCCTACCCTCACCATGGTAACCAGGTCCTACGTTCCTACCCTCACCATGGTAACCAGGATCTACGTTCCTACCTTCACCATGGTAACCAGGTCCTACGTTCCTACCCTCACCATGGTAACCAGGATCTACGTTCCTACCCTCACCATGGTAACCAGGATCTATGTTCCTACCTTCACCATGGTAACCAGGACCTACGTTCCTACCCTCACCATGGTAACCAGGATCTACGATCCTACCTTCACCATGGTAACCAGGATCTACGTTCCTACCCTCACCATGGTAACCAGGATCTACGTTCCTACCCTCACCATGGTAACCAGGATCTACGTTCCTACCCTCACCATGGTAACCAGGATCTACGTTCCAACCCTCACCATGGTAACCAGGATCTATGTTCCTACCTTCACCATGGTAACCAGGACCTACGTTCCTACCCTCACCATGGTAACCAGGATCTACGATCCTACCTTCACCATGGTAACCAGGATCTACGTTCCTACCCTCACCATGGTAACCAGGATCTACGTTCCAACCCTCACCATGGTAACCAGCTGTGGGTGGTGACCGAAAGAATGAGATCACGGATACAAGCGATCGAAATGAGCTTCCTCCACAGGGTGGCTGGGCTCTCACTCAGAGATCGGATGAGGAGTTCTGACATCCGGGAAGAGCTCGGAGTCGAGCCACTTATCCTCCAGGTTGAGAGGAGCAGGATGGGGTGGTTCAGGGATCTGGTCAGGATGCCCCCCGAGCGCCTCGCTGTTGAGGTGTTTTGGGCATGTCCCACCGAGAAGAGACCAAGAGGCAGACCCCAAACCTCCCGGAAAGACTGTGTCTCACAGCTGGCTGGGAAACGATTTGGGATCTTCCTGGGTGAGCTGGAGAATGCATCCGGCATTCTCCAGCCGGAGAGAGAAGCTGGGCTTCCCTTCTGAGGCCCCCGCGACACGGCCCTGGATGAGCGGAAGATGACGGAACGAAACATAGTTACTTCCTGTCAGAGTAATAGTGAAACATGCCGTTTCCTCACAACACTTTTCATGTTGTTTAATTTGCTTAGAAATGGGTGAATATTTGGATTTTAAGCAGCTAGGACAAAGATAAAGCAGGATGAAGAGGTCTCCTGTCTCTCACTTTCTTTCCAAAACTTATAAAGCTGGGAATAAACGTACATTTCAGAATCTTTCAAATCGAAGCCCGATCCTCTCTGTGGGACAATATCACATACGATTTCAGCCTCATGTTTTCATTAAGCTACGAGCGAGTTTTACCTCCATCTTCTCATTAAATTGAAAAACTTTATTTATCACCAAAGGTAAATTTAAGAGCTTCAGTGTAAACACCTCGATGCGCCCTCACCTCTATCTGCCGGCGTCCCAGTCTGGTCGCTTGGTTATGATCACACGATCATGTTTATAGTTATAGTTTTGGATTAAATGCAACATAAAGATGTCAGAACCAATCGATCAGGAGAACGGGCCCATAGTGCGGCTTCTACAGTGCTGTGTTTCCACAAATGACAAAATTCATTAGGTCGGGAGAAACAAATGTCTCTTCAAAACCTCTTGCACACAGACACCAAAACTCACCTCCTTCTATTTTTTCCCTCCAGGGGCACCACAGCAAGTCAGTTTCTTCCATCTAACCCTATCTGCTGCATCCTCTTTGGTCACACCAACTATCTTCATGTCTTCCTTCACTGTATCCATGAACCTCCTCTTTGGTCTTCCTCTAGTCCTCTTTCCTGGTGGTTCCAAATCCAGCATCCTTCTTCTGATGTACTCTCTCTCTCTCCTCTGCACATGTCCAAACCATCTCACCAAAACCCTCAATCTTAAAATTTGTTGTAGGACCTGAAATTAAGTTGAATATGAATCAGTGCCCACCCAGCTTAACATGTGCGGTCCCTAATTCCTGATCCTGTCCGTCCTGGTCTGCACAGACACAATGCCGCTCCCTCTGACCGTGGTGTGAAACCAGATCTACAGACAGGAGGTAGATTCCAATGACCCACCCTGTCCTTCTTCATCAACATCTCTACTACTTACTTTGGACTGTCTTTACTCCTTTTTGGCCCACAGTCCTTCTTATTGATGACCAGGATCAGTGTGAACTGTTTGACTACATTAATTACAGATTAACTCTTTAGGGGCCGTGCTACTGGAGGAAAATGGTTTGAATTAAAAGGATTTTTTTTTTAGTAGACGATCCGTCGCAAGAGTGGCGACATGTGATGATGTAACCGAGCTAAGGATTAA
The DNA here is from genome assembly GCA_902685375.1 of Neostethus bicornis. NCBI lineage: Eukaryota > Metazoa > Chordata > Actinopteri > Atheriniformes > Phallostethidae > Neostethus > Neostethus bicornis. Next base: position 2,526,354 of record LR738558.1, read on the forward strand.
CGCCGGGCCTTTGATAGACCCCAACAAGTGGGAGCACAACGACTCCCTGACACACTGATGAACGATGCAAACACATGAGTTACAGTCTGGAAAATGTGACCGTGGCGACGAGCCGAGCATCTGCTGCCATGGCAACCACCACATCATCAACAAGCTGAAGACAGGAGAAAAAAAACAAGAAGCTAAATGAGATTTTTATCATATTTGCTGTTTTTTTTAACAGTAGAACATTTTTCTTTGAAAAGACCACGTTTTTTCAGGAACTCAGACGTGTGTGTGTGTGTGTGTGTGTGTTTGGTGTGTCTAACCGCAGTCTGCCATCAAACTTCACACACATCACTGAGTCGTTAGTCGTGTCTGTGAGGGGGCGTGGCTGTACACCACATGTACACAACATTCTTTATAAAGAACACATGTAGCAGCGGTGAGACACACACACACACACACACACACACACACACACACACACACACACCGCTCTACTATACAACATGGTTCACAGAGATAGACTGGTGTGTGTATGAGTGTGTGTATATTTGTGTCTTCCTCCATCCTCCAGCTTCTTCAGGAGGATTCTGAAACGTTCCGTGTCCTGCTCTAAGATATAGTCTCTCCAGCAGGTCATGAGTAAACATGGAGTCTTCCTAACCAGATGCCCGAACCACCCCATCTGGCTTGGAACATAGAACCTGGTTACCATGGTGAGGGGAGGAACGTAGATCCTGGTTACCATGGTGAGGGTAGGAACGTAGGTCCTGGTTACCATGGTGAGGGTAGGAACGTAGATCCTGGTTACCATGGTGAGGGTAGGAACGTAGATCCTGGTTACCGTGGTGAGGGTAGGAACGTAGATCCTGGTTACCACGGTGAGGGTAGGAACGTAGATCCTGGTTACCACGGTGAGGGTAGGAACGTAGATCCTGGTTACCACGGTGAGGGTAGGAACGTAGATCCTGGTTACCACGGTGAGGGTAGGAACGTAGATCCTGGTTACCACGGTGAGGGTAGGAACGTAGATCCTGGTTACCACGGTGAGGGTAGGAACGTAGATCCTGGTTACCACGGTGAGGGTAGGAACGTAGATCCTGGTTACCACGGTGAGGGTAGGAACGTAGATCCTGGTTACCACGGTGAGGGTAGGAACGTAGATCCTGGTTACCACGGTGAGGGTAGGAACGTAGATCCTGGTTACCACGGTGAGGGTAGGAACGTAGATCCTGGTTACCACGGTGAGGGTAGGAACGTAGATCCTGGTTACCACGGTGAGGGTAGGAACGTAGATCCTGGTTACCACGGTGAGGGTAGGAACGTAGATCCTGGTTACCACGGTGAGGTTAGGAACGTAGATCCTGGTTACCATGGTGAGGGTAGGAACGTAGATCCTGGTTACCATGGTGAGGGTAGGAACGTAGATCCTGGTTACCACGGTGAGGGTAGGAACGTAGATCCTGGTTACCACGGTGAGGGTAGAAAAGTAGATCCTGGTTACCATGGTGAGGGTAGGAACGTAGATCCTGGTTACCATGGTGAGGGTAGGAACGTAGATCCTGGTTACCATGGTGAGGGTAGGAACGTAGATCCTGGTTACCATGGTGAGGGTAGGAACGTAGATCCTGGTTACCATGGTGAGGGTATGAACGTAGATCCTGGTTACCATGGTGAGGGTAGGAACGTAGGTCCTGGTTACCATGGTGAGGGGAGGAACGTAGATCCTGGTTACCATGGTGAGGGTAGGAACGTAGATCCTGGTTACCATGGTGAGGGTAGGAACGTAGATCCTGGTTACCACGGTGAGGGTAGGAACGTAGATCCTGGTTACCACGGTGAGGGTAGAAAAGTAGATCCTGGTTACCATGGTGAGGGTAGGAACGTAGATCCTGGTTACCATGGTGAGGGTAGGAACGTAGATCCTGGTTACCATGGTGAGGGTAGGAACGTAGATCCTGGTTACCATGGTGAGGGTAGGAACGTAGGTCCTGGTTACCATGGTGTAGGATAGGAACGTAGATCCTGGTTACCATGGTGAGGGTAGGAACGTAGATCCTGGTTACCATGGTGAGGGTATGAACGTAGATCCTGGTTACCATGGTGAGGGTAGGAACGTAGGTCCTGGTTACCATGGTGAGGGGAGGAACGTAGATCCTGGTTACCATGGTGAGGGTAGGAACGTAGATCCTGGTTACCATGGTGAGGGTAGGAACTAGATCCTGGTTACCATGGTGAGGATAGGAACATAGATCCTGGTTACCATGGTGAGGGTAGGAACGTAGATCCTGGTTACCATGGTGAGGGTATGAACGTAGATCCTGGTTACCATGGTGAGGGGAGGAACGTAGGTCCTGGTTACCATGGTGAGGGGAGGAACGTAGATCCTGGTTACCATGGTGAGGGTAGGAACGTAGATCCTGGTTACCATGGTGAGGATAGGAACATAGATCCTGGTTACCATGGTGAGGGTAGGAACTAGATCCTGGTTACCATGGTGAGGGTAGGAACGTAGATCCTGGTTACCATGGTGAGGGTAGGAACGTAGATCCTGGTTACCATGGTGAGGGGAGGAACGTAGGTCCTGGTTACCATGGTGAGGGGAGGAACGTAGATCCTGGTTACCATGGTGAGGGTAGGAACGTAGATCCTGGTTACCATGGTGAGGATAGGAACATAGATCCTGGTTACCATGGTGAGGGTAGGAACTAGATCCTGGTTACCATGGTGAGGGTAGGAACGTAGATCCTGGTTACCATGGTGAGGGTAGGAACGTAGATCCTGGTTACCATGGTGAGGGTAGGAACATAGTAGTATCTTTTTCTGATGAAAAAGTTTGAACTCAATCAGATTGAAAAGTCTAAAAATAAACAATCCTTTAAGACTTTTGGTGGGGGCATGAGGACTGGGCACTGGGTTTATACTTGCACATGGGGGAGAACTTTTATTCAGGTCAAACCTCATCGACACAAACCTATGAGTCCGACTAACAAAATCTGCAACATGTTCAACCACAAAACAACCAACTTAGAAACAGTTAACCTGAGTTCACCAGAAACACAGATTTCCCAGAAGTATTATTCAGTTTCCCAGCTGTGTGAGTGTGTGTGTATGGGTGTGTGTGAGTGTGTGTGTATGTGTGTGTGTTAGTGTGTGTGTCTGCGTCCACAGAGAACATAAAACATTAAAGTGTCGGGCGGCATTACTGTAATTGCCATTTTAGATCTGATTTGATACAGACCCTCTTTAGGGAGATTTTTCGACTTCTCGGTGCACACATATACACACACACACACTCACACACACATACACACACACACAGCGCTGTGCTCGTATTGTTGCGGCAGCTTTCTTTGACATAATGCATTCCTAATATCCTTAATCCAGAAAGCAAATCCTAACCGCACTGTCAACCACACAAACTGAAGGCAGCCAAAATGTCTTCACTGTCCAAAAATGTCCTCCACACACACACACACACACACACACACACACACACACACACACACACACACACACACACACACACACACACACACACACACACACACACACGGTCTCTAAGCCTTAATGATGGGTCTCATTATAACTCTGCTTTTTTCACATGTGGTAAGTAAATCTGAAAAAAAGGGCAGAAAATACATCTGCTTGTGTGTGTGTGTGTGTGTGTGTGTGTGTACGTCTCTTCCAGACACACATACAGTAGTAATTTGGTTCAATCCTGTTATTTTGGGGTGTCATCCGTTAGATATGTCTGAGATAAGAGAGAACGTGTGATAAACAATGTCTCCATGTTGCTATGGAAACGTTCCCACATTCAAAACAAGATTCAGTAGGTTTTTTTTTTTGTACGTCCCATCATCACATCTCAGTTTTCTAAACGGGTGTCAATGCATGGGTAAAAATACATTTTAAGATGATTGTATCAGAGATGAAGATGCTGAGGATCTCTCTGGGAGTGACCAGGATGTACAGGATCAGAGGAACAGCACATGTTAGAGGTTTTAAAGTCAAAGAGGCCAGACTGAGATGGTTTGGACATGTACAGAGGAGAGAGAGAGAGTACATCAGAAGAAGGATGCTGGGTTTAGAACCACCAGGAAAGAGGACTAGAGGAAGACCAAAGAGGAGGTTCATGGATACAGTGAAGGAAGACATGAAGATAGTTGGTGTGACCGAAGAGGATGCAGCAGATAGGGTTAGATGGAAGAAACTGACTTGATGTGGCGCCCCCTGAAGGGAGATGCCGAAAGGAGAAGACGATGTAGCTCCAGGACAAAATCGCAAACTTTTCTTAGATTGTAATTTCTAGCAACCATTTCAGTTCAAATTTTCTGTTTCTCTGTCTGGAAATCATTGTTTCCAAACAGGAAAAGAAACTGCGTCTGCTTCTCGCACACGATCTGGGACTCATTTGACCATAAAACAGATCTTATCCCTTCAAAATTTGTCGCATGTAAACCTGTCCGAACATCTTTGAAGAACTTTGCATGTGTGATGGAACACTTTGATACGGTGTCCCGGCCGGCACACAGGAAACAGGAAGTCCTCTTATAACGCACTAGAAGTCTTACTGGTGAACCAGGAACAGAAGATAAAAGAACACATAGCGTGTGTGTGTGTGTCGGTATTCACGGCATCTGCTCAATACTTTGGCACCTTCGCCAGCAATTAAAGCCTGGAGTCGTTTTGAATGGACGCCACAAGTTTGACACACCTTTCTTTGGACTGTTTCCTTCCTTATTGCAAAACCGCTCAAGCTCCATCAAGTTGAATAAGAAGCGTCGGCCATTTTCAACCAGGTCTGGGTTCTGATTGGAGCAACCAAGAACATTGATAGAGTTGTTCTGAAGCTCCACCTTCCATTGGCGGTATACTTATGATCATTGTCCTGTTGAAACATGAACCATTAACCCAATCTGAGGTCAAAAGTGCTCTGGAACTGTGTACAGTGTTGTATTCAGCTTTCCCTCCATCCGGACCAGTCTTCCAGTTCATCCCCACAGCATGATGCTGCCACCACCATGCTTCACTGTAGAGATGTCATTAGTCTGTTGATGAGCGGTGCCTGGTTTTCTTCAGGCAGAAGAAAATTTTGTTTCTCCTGGTTTGAGAATCATTTAGATGCCTTTTGGACAACTTCAGACGGGCTTCAATGGGGGCCTCCGTCTGGCCAGTCAACCACACAGGCCTGATTGGTGTGTTGTTGCAGAGATGGTTATCCTTCTGGAAGCTTCTCCTCTGGGACTCTGACAGAGTAACCATTGGGTTATTGTTCACCTCCCCGACCAAGACCCTTCTCCCCAATCACTCAGCTTAGATGGCCGGTCAGATCTAGGAAGAGTCCTGGTGGTTCCAAACTTCTTCCACTTACAAATGATGGAGGCCAGTTTGCTCATTGGAACTTTCAAGGCAGCAGAAATTGATCTGGACCCTTCCCCAGCCTTGTGGATAAGATAATTTTGTCTCAGACGTCTAAAGACGATTCCTTTTCTTTCATGCTTGCTTATGTTTTGACATGCAGCGACAACCCTGAGACCTTACATAGACAGGGGGCAGTCAGTGATCTTCTTATCCGTCTGTCCCTTTTGGAGATACGGGGGTGCCGGAGCCCATCCCGGCTGATTTAAGGCGAAGGGCAGGGTACACCCCGAACAGGTCGGCAGTCTGTTGCGGGGTCACACACATACAGTGGTGGTCAAAAGTTTACATACACTTGTAAATAACATAATGTCATGGCTGTCTTGAGTTTCCAGTTATTTCAACAACTCTGATTTTTCTCTGATATAGTGATTGGAACAGATCCTTCTTTGTCACAAAAAACATTCATGAAGTTTGATTCTTTTATGACTTTATTATGGGTAAACTGAAAATGTGACAAAATCAGCTGGGTCAAAAATATACATACAGCAATGCTAATATTTGGTTACATGTCCTTTGGCCATTTTTACTTCAATTAGGCGCTTTTGGTAGCCATCCACAAGCTTCTGGCAAGTTTCTGGTTGAATCTTTGACCACTCCTCTTGACAGAATTGGTGCAGTTCAGTTAAATTTGTTGGCTTTCTGACATGGACTTGTTTCTTCAGCATTATCCACATGTTCTCAATGGGATTTAAGTCAGGACTTTCGGGAAGGCCATTCTAAAACCTTAATTCTAGCCTAATTTAGCCATTCCATTGCCACTTTTGATGTGTGTTTGGGGTCATTGTCCTGTTGGAACACCCAACTGCGCCCAAGACCCAACCTTCGGGCTGATGACTTCAGGTTTTCTTGAAGAATTCATTGTCCCATTGACTCTCTGTAAAGCACCAGTTCCATTGGCAGCAAAACAGGCCCACAACATAATACTACCACCACCGTGCTTGATGGTAGGCATGGTGTTCTTGGGGTTAAAGGCCTCACCTTTTCTCCTCCAAACATATTGCTGGGTATTGTGGCCAAACAGCTCAATTTTTGTTTCATCTGACCACAGAACTTTCCTCCAGAAGGTCTTATCTTTGTCCATGTGATCAGCAGCAAACTTTAGTCGAGCCTTAAGGTGCCGCTTTTGGAGCAAGGGCTTCCTTCTTGCACGGCAACCTCTCAGTCCATGGCGATGCAAAACACGCTTGACTGTGGACACTGACACCTGTGTTCCAGCAGCTTCTAATTCTTGGCAGATCTGCTTTTTGGTGCTCCTGGGTTGACTCTTCACCCTCCTGACCAGTTTTTTCTCAGCAGCAGGTGACAGCTTGCGTTTTCTTCCTGATCGTGGCAGTGACAAAACAGTGCCATGCACTTTATACTTACAAACAATTGTTTGCACTGTTGCTCTTGGAACCTGCAGCTGCTTTGAAATGGCTCCAAGTGACTTTCCTGACTTGTTCAAGTCAATGATTCTCTTTTTCAAATCTGTGCTGAGCTCCTTTGACTTTCCCATTGTAGCGTTTGTGGGTGTTTTTATCCAATGAGCCCTTTTTAAATGGCCTCAGAGAAGTCACCAGCTGTAGTCACTCATAATCACTCACAAGAAGTTAAGAGGTCATGCTATGAAGCTCATGTCATTGACACAACTTTCTAAGTCTCCAAAATTGCTCATTCATGTTGCTGTATGTATATTTTTGACCCAGCTGATTTCGTCACATTTTCAGTTTACCCATAATAAAGTCATAAAAGAATCAAACTTCATGAATGTTTTTTGTGACAAAGAAGGATCTGTTCCAATCACTATATCAGAGAAAAATCAGAGTTGTTGAAATAACTGAAAACTCAAGACAGCCATGACATTATGTTCTTTACAAGTGTATGTAAACTTTTGACCACCACTGTATGACCATCCACACACACATTCATTCCTAGGGGCAATTTGGCACCGGCCAATCAACCTAACATGCATGTTTTTGGAGGGTGGGAGGAAACCCACGCAAACACAGGGAGAACATGCAGACTCCACACAGAAAGGACAGTGTTCCAAGCCTCGTCCCCACCCGGGACTCGGACCCATGACTTCTTGCTGCGAGGCCACTGTGCTACCCACTGTGCCACCGTGCCACCCAGACAAGGGGCATACCTTTCCAAATCACAACAAAAACTTATGAACATTTTGAGTTTCAGTTGTTTTTTTAAAAAAGTTTTTCAAAACTATTATTATGGTGTTTTTTTCATTTTTTTTTTTCCATTTGATTCAAACATAATTTTTTACTGATACAGAAAGATTCATCCGAACGAGCTCCGCACCACTTCCTGCATGCCGTGTGTGTGTGTGTGTGTGTGTTGATAGCTTCATACAAACACACACCAGCACCTGACGTGAAGCCAGAACAGAAGCGGGGTCACCGCGAGGTTCAGGTGGAGCCCATAAATTATTCTGCTTCCACATTCATCCAAGTGTGTGTGGACAACAATCATCACTGCAAAGAACACACACACACACACACAGTAGTCTAATGAAGACGGATGAGACAGCACACACACTTCTCCTGGTTACTGATGAGCCTGAGGGGTTAGAGGTTAAAAAAACACAAACTGTGTTTTGTGTGTGTGTGTGTGTGTGTGTCGGGTTTCAGAGTCTCTGTTGCTTTCATTCTGCCCTGGCCTACTGAATGTGGAGGAACCCCACGTCCCTCGAACCACTGAAAGGGATTTGAATGAAACTGACCAGATTTACTCAGTACCACCCATGGATGAAGTGCGCCAAAAAAAGAGCACTACAGATGCAGTATTTGCCTTGAGGATGCTGATAGAGAAGTACAGAGAAGGCCAGAGGGAGCTGCCTTTGTAGATCTAGAGAAAGCGCAAGACAGGGTACCTAGAGAAGAACTATGGTATTGTATGAGGAAGTCTGATGTGACAGAGAAGTCACACCAGACTTCTGTGTCTGGTGTGCCACTGAGGAAGCAGAGATGGAGGTAGCAGAGATGAAGATGCTGAGGATCTCTCTGGGAGTGACCAGGATGGACAGGATCAGAGGAACAGCACATGTTAGAGGTTTTAAAGTCAGAGAGGTCAGACTGAGATGGTTTGGACATGTGCAGAGGAGAGAGAGAGAGTACATCAGAAGAAGGATGCTGGGTTTGGAACCACCAGGAAAGAGGACTAGAGGAAGACCAAAGAGGAGGTTCATGGATACAGTGAAGGAAGACATGAAGATAGTTGGTGTGACTGAAGAGGATGCAGCAGATAGGGTTAGATGGAAGAAACTGACATGCTGTGGCGACCCCTAAAGGGGAATGCCGAAAGGAGAAGAAGACCCATGGATGAACTGAATAGATTTCCAGAGAAGTTAAATTCCCAGATTCGTAGGAGGAGGTCTGATGTGTGAAGCGTTCGTGTCGACTGTTTTCTCAGTACCTTTTTTCCCGGATTCAAAGAAAATGACATCATTAGTTTTCACCCACTGACGACCTCATGAGGTTGAGGAATCTTTCTAGGAACGAAGAGGTTTAGAAAATGACTAAAAAACGCTGAGAAAAGAACGAACACACACAAACACACACACTCCCACACAAAGGCTTAAACACACACAGAAAAGATGACTGGTCGCAGGATGCAGCTGATGAAGCCAGAGAGTCACTCCCTGTTTGTGACCGGTTTGGTTCAGTTGATGATGTTTTGATGTGAACGTCACACACTTACAGAGTCACTCAATCACGACAGACCAGTGTGACCAGTAGAACCAGTAAGTTTTATTAGTTTTCAATCACTGCTTCCATTTTCATCGTGCTTTTGTGTTTCTGAAAAAAAAAAAAAAAAAAAATCCTCTGCGTAGCGACCGGTCGTCACGGCCGTGTGAGCTAAAAGCAGTGTGTTCCCTTTAAACGTAAAACCAAACGTGCTGCAGGTTTGAATCCCTTTTTTATTTAGTAACAAACTTATTGCACCAAATATTCTAGTGTCGGGCTACAGGGTGTGCTTCATGTGCGCGAACGAAAGAAAGAAAACACACAGAGTGGTCATGGTAACGGGAAAGACATCCTTGTTACAGGTTGGACGGACTGTAACTGAGCAGGTCAGTGAGGGTTTCTGGGATATGTAGTCCATATGAGGTTAGCAGAAGCAACCATTGTCACAGTGCTACGGAGTTTACATCAAGTTATGGAAGACCAATTAAGATCCTCCAATCAGATCTGCTTTAACTGGAAGGATGGATATTTAGGAGGATTAGTGTTAATGTGAGTCTGACTTAGTTTGTCTGTGTTTTCTACATTCTTACGCCAAGCTTTATGGAAGAAAAACAGGCCGGAAAGAAGAAAAATTTTAGTAGAGCAGAAGCTGGATGCTGACCGGTATGGAGACTCTGACTGACCAATCAGGAGCCTTGTTGATTAATCAGGAAACTCTTTGACCAGCAGGAGTCTTTACTAAGAGTACCTCTGGTAAATCAAGAGTTTTAATTGGACTAAAGAGCAGAGTTTTGACCAATCAGGGGTCTTTGACCAATCAATAAGAATCTCTTTGGCAAACCAGGAGTTTCTCTAAGGAGCTAGGAGATTCCTTGACTGACCAAGTGAGTTTTTGATAAATCAAGAGTCTCTTTTCGACAAGTCGGGAAACTCTTTGACCAATCAGGAGTTGCTCCGGCCAATCAAGAAGACTCTGACCAATCAAGAGACTCTGGCCAATCAGTCGTCTTTCTGACCAACCAGGAAGCTGACTAACTAATAGTAACTCTTTGACTGATCGAGTCTCTCCGGCTCAAAGGTTCTCAGAAGCCTTTCTTTGACCAATCAAAAGCCTTACCAACCAATCATGGGTCTCTTTTTTGACTAATCAGGACTCTGTCTGACCAATCAGGAGACTAAAGGCGTTGTCTATGTGTGGTGCTGTGCTATGAGATTGCGGAGCTGCTTCATGACGGTCTCGATGAGTTTCTGTCGATCTCGGTCCGTCTTCCTGAACTGAGCAAAAACGTTGTTCTTCCTGCTCATCTCCTTCATCCTGCGGGGAGGAGGAGAAACAAGGGATCAGTAAGAAGAAGAAAACGCACATCGAGCATGCTCAGTACACACACCTGTGTGCACACACCTGCTACAGCTCAGTGTGTGTGTGTGTGATTATTTCCGTATCAGTTCGTGCTTCATTGTCAGTTAAACTTGAGTTAAAACTCTATGAGAGTGTTTGTTGCCACGACGATAGCATCAGATCCCAAGAGGCTTTGGTTTCTACTCACTGATTAGTTTGGTAAACCTCACACATGCCTAAACGCATTACACACACACCGTACTCACGGGTTGGGTAACCTGCTAGATGAGGATGATGAGGAGGAGGAGACAGAGAAGAGCAGCAGAGATGAAGAGTTGTAGCATGAAGGAAAGAAGGAGAAGAGGAACAGAGGAGTACTCACTTTTCCAGCAGGACCAGTGCAGTTTGGGGGCTCACCCGCAGGTATTTGCAGGTGGGCTTGCCGTAATCAGCCAGGTAGGAGGACCAGTCCCACTGGGTAAACAGCTCCAGTAACTGGTAAAGAGAAACAACACAAACAATGGATTCAATAGAAAGTACTGAAACTAGAATTTTATTACATTTAGATGTTTTGTTTACCAACAGAAAAGATTTCAAAGAGTTATTGTTTAAGAAATCCTTAAAAAGTACAGATGTCTCACTCTGATTTAAAACCCAAAAGCAGCAATTCTACACCAGTCATGATTTGGATCATTGCTGCAGTTCGTAGACAATAAATCTAGTTTATCCCAAACCCACAGGAGTGTGTGGTCACACTATTTGATTCCAGTATCTTATAACGTCACAAAAGAAGTTTTTTTTTTTCCCATTCTGTCATCTTCCGCTTATCCGAGGCCGGGTCGTATGGCCTCAGACGAGTAGCCCAGGCTTCTCTCACCCCGGCTCCACCAGCTCACCCGGAAAGGATCCCGAGTCGTTCCACACCCAGCTGTGAGACATAGTCTCTCCAGAGGGTCGGGCGTCTGCCTCTTGGTCTCCTCCCGACGGGATGTGCCCGAAACACCTCAAAAGCGAGGCGCTTGGTGGGCATCCTGATGACATGCCCGAAAAACTCCATCTGGCTGCTCTCAACCTAGAGGAGGAGCGGCTCGACACTAAGCTCTTCCCAGATGGCAGAACAACTCACCTGATGTCTAACTGAGAGCCCAGCCACCCTGCGGCGGAAGCTCATTTCAGCCGCAATCTCGTTCTCTCAGTCACCTCCCACAGCTGGTTACCATGGTGAGGGTAGGAAAGTAGATCCTGGTTAACATGGCGAGGGTAGGAACGTAGATCCTGGTTACCATGGCGAGGGTAGGAACGTAGATCCTGGTTACCATGGTGAGGGTAGGAACGTAGATCCTGGTTACCATGGTGAGGGTAGGAACGTAGATCCTTGTTACCATGGTGAGGGTAGGAACGTAGATCCTTGTTACCATGGTGAGGGTAGGAACGTAGATCCTTGTTACCATGGTGACGGTAGGAACGTAGATACTGGTTACCATGGTGAGGGTAGGAACGTAGATTCTGGTTACCATGGTGAGAGTAGGAACGTAGATCCTGGTTACCATGGTGAGGGTAGGAACGTAGATCCTGGTTACCATGGTGAGAGTAGGAATGCAGATCCTGGTTACCATGGTGAGGGTAGGAACGTAGATCCTGGTTACCATGGTGAGGGTAGGAACGTAGATCCTGGTAACCATGGTGAGGGTAGGAATGCAGATCCTGGTTACCATGGTGAGGGTAGGAACGTAGATCCTGGTTACCATGGTGAGGGTAGGAACGTAAATCCTGGTTACCATGGTGAGGATAGGAACATAGATCCTGGTTACCATGGTGAGGGTAGGAACGTAGATCCTGGTTACCATGGTGAGGGTAGGAACGTAGATCCTGGTTACCATGGTGAGGGTAGGAACGTAGATCCTGGTTATCATGGTGAGGGTAGGAACGTAGATCCTGGTTACCATGGTGAGGGTAGGAACGTAGATCCTGGTTACCATGGTGAGGGTAGGAACGTAGATCCTGGTTATCATGGTGAGGGTAGGAACGTAGATCCTGGTTACCATGGTGAGGGTAGGAACGTAGATCCTTGTTACCATGGTGAGGGTAGGAACGTAGATTGACTTGTAAATGGAGAGCTTTGCTTTCGGGCTCAGCTCTTTCTTTACCATAAGGTTATGGTACACAGTTGTGCATCACTAAGATTTGAGTTTTAATTGGGTGTATTTTTCATCACTGCGCCACCTTAAGGCCTCCATAGTAAATGAATCTTTGGATTTTGTTTGCAGGCTAAGCGCTGACTCAGCAGACCATCAGATCTTTGTGTTATTCTAACTAAACATTGACCCGTTGCAGAGGGAGGAAAAGCAGATTAAATGTGAGATGTGCTCCTTACGTGACCCTCCCGGTCATGGGTTAAACGTATTGTGCATTGTCACCACTAAATGAACAATGCAGGACTAAAGTTCTTTTAATCTTCCTAAGAACTTAGAGAGGTCTATACAAACAGACTTAGCACGGGATTTCCACGGCGACCCGTTGCTGACCTTCCACATGTCCGAGCGCTGCATCCTCGCAGACAGAAAACAGAGTGAGAGGTGTCTTTTTCTCAGTGACCCACATTTCTATGTGTTGCATAACCTGACGCTGCCCGTCTGAACTCTAGCTAACACGGCAGGCACAACGTAAGCCTGCAGACACACACACACACACACACACATACACACACATGTTAGCAGGGAGCCCCAGTGAACTCTGGGTAACACCAAACACATCCAGAGAGAGAAACCATATGTGAGTAAAGGATGAGAGAAGGAGGAGCGGAGAGGGATGGAGAGCAAAACCACATGTGGGGAAGAAAATGAGAGAGTAATGATGGAAACAGACACCGATGGAGAGAAAGAGAGAATATGAGAGAGAGGGAGGAAGAAGCGAGAGGAGGGGGGACACGAGAAGAGCGTGGTGCCTCATCAAAATATCAGGAAAGGAAGAAAAGAGATTCCTCTGGTTTGACCAATTAGGAAACAAGAAGTAAAACCAGTAACATGAAGGTAATGCTGGATCTCCACCAGTTCATTTATAGGTGGTACTGAGTAACTACAGGCAGTCTCATTAAAATCCCTTCAGTGGTTTGGAAGATGTTACGTACCCAGGAATTTGTGACATCGAGCCTTGTGACCTTGACCATTGGTCATCTGAAACTATTCAGTTCATCCATAGTTGGTACTGAGTAAATTACTTGCTGTCAGGAGCTCAGTGAATTCTAGAGTGGAATTCCCTGAATATTTCGTATTCCGTTGTAGTAACATGCTGGTAAATGAAGGTCTGCCACGGTGTGACCAGTAAAACCAGTATCTCCATCCACCGGTAACTTTTTTTTTTTTTGCCAAATCTTTTTACAAACTTGGGATAAAAAAAACACATTTTTCTTCAAAAAACAAAACTAGATTTTTTTGTTCTTTTCTCTCGCTCACACTATCAGTGTTTTCTTCCCCTCCTACGCTGCCACGTTCACCTCTCTCCTCTCGTCCTCAGGTTCACCTCTCGTGTGGCCGAGCTGTGACCTGATAATCCGTCGGCATAAACAAGTCCAAACAGGAATGCTGCACAGAACCAGGTATCTCTCCGGGGTTGGGAGGAGGACTTGTTTGCTAGATATAGAAACATGAGGATGTGTGTCGGGACACACTGTCCTACAAACAACCCCGCTCTGTTTTATCTGGTCACTTTTTCACTTCAGGACTTTTTTTTATCAAACACAAGTTTAAACAAACTAATCCACACAAGTATTTAGACCCATCACCGACGGCTTGAGCAGGCCAGGAATGATCTTATGGGCTTGTGAAGGTGGATTTTAGAAGATTTGAAGGTTTCAGACTATTTCAGATTCTTCAGGGATGTTTTGACAGGACGGCTTGCCGGGTATGTGGCCTCAGGGTCTTGCTCACCTGAACATCCCGAGTATGAGAGACCCAGAGTGTGATCTCTCCTTCCACACATGGTTAATCAAGAGATATTTAAACTCTCTTTGTTAAATCTTATTAGAGCTATTCATTAAAACCAGGCTAATTTACTGATTACCCATTTGTTTTTATGAGTTTGCTATTTGTTTTCATATGAGTAAGAACCGTTCTGTTCCGTCATCTTCCGCTTGTTCCGGGGACGGATCGCAGGGGCAACAGCCTCAAACGGGTAGCCCAGGCCTCTCTCTCCCCGGCTGCATCCTCCAGCTCACCCGGAAGGATCCCAAGTCGTTCCCCGGCCAGCCGTGAGACATAGTCTCTCCAGCGGGTCCGGGGTCTGCCCCTTGGTCTCCTCCCGGTGGGATGTGCCCGAAACACCTCGCCCGCGAGGCGCTCGGGGGGCATCCTGACCAGATGCCCGAACCACCCCATCTGGCTCCTCTCGACCTGGAGGAGGAGCGGCTCGACACCGAGATCCTCCTGGATGGCAGAGCTCCTCACCCGATCTCTGAGTGAGAGCCCAGCCACCCTGCGGAGGAAGCTCATTTCGGCGGCTTGTACTCGCGTTCTCATTTTTTCGGTCACCACCCACAGCTGGTTACCATAGGTGAGGGTTGGAACGTAGATCGACTTGTAAATCGAGAGCTTTGCTTTTCGGCTCAGCTCTCTCTTTACCACGACGGGCCGATGAGTAAGAACTTCAATCTAAAAATGTAATAAATAACCAACAGTGCAGGACAATGCCGGTAGTTCTGGTAAATGTGGAGTTATTGTTTGATCGACCATTCAAACACATTCCACCAGAAGGAGAAGCTAAAAAATGATCAATGAAATATGCCATTAAGACACATTAGAGAACTTGGTTTATATTCTATTCATGTCGGTGAATGAGTAACTCATGACTGAGTTTCACTGCAGAGTTATCAGAGTGACCGTATTTTTCGCACCATGAGGCGCATAGAAGGAAACTATCGTACTGTGGTGCCTGGGGTTGCACCAAATCAGGGTCCCCACAGACCGGTTTACTGTCTGACCATATTTTCACGGGCCGGTCTAAAGGTGATAAGAGCAGCCTGAAAAACTGGCTTTTTAAAAAAATCAATAATAATAATAATAAACTTAAATCCACTTTGTCTTAACAAGAAAATTTATTAACAGCCTCTTAATAACATGGTAACATTCTCTCTGCCCTAACGCACTCTGGTTACTATGGTAACAGTAAACATACCTTCAAAATAAAAGACAAAAACAAAGTGAATAATAATACCAGTTAGGCTCCTCCCAGTGAGACTAGGTCAATCGGACTTCTGAGTTTGTTTTGCTGGAACCAGACAGTCCCATCTTGAGCTGAAACCTGAAGAGTGTTTCTAAGGTCCAGTCTGCTTCTTAACTCTGTTACTCCCCTTAAAGAAGCTTCCTGTAAATTGTTGTTTTTTCTTCATTTTGCTAATTTAGGGGTTTAAATTTAATGGGATGATGCGTCAAAAGTGAGTAATTGACGGATGTAAGGAAGAAAATCCGGTGACTTTTCACATTAAAACATTGGTAGCCACAATGAACCAGTACTGATCCATTTACAAGACGCTCTGTTGGCTTTTGACAGAATTAAAGGCTTTTAAGTGCGTCTTACAGTGCGAAAAATATGGGAATATTTTGTGTTAAATGACCATTAATTTTGACACCTATCAACAAATGAATACAAAATAAACATTTAAAAGCATTGTTTTTTCCGGTCACTCATAAACATAAAAAAAAAAAATTCCTAAGTCAAAGTCTAAGTCAAAATCGGCTTTGGTCTCAAAAACATAAACAAGATGTTTCTGCTTTCTTCCTCCATGTTGGAGGTGAGCCTCCAGTTTACGTAGAGTCTTCCAATGATGCCTTCACTGACCCTTCGTAAGTCTGAGTGTTTAGCGGGTCAGTTCAGATCATCCATTGTCGCCAAATGTTTTCTTTTAACACCAGATTCATCCACTGGTACATGCGTTCCGTTCCGTCATCTTCTGCTTGTTCCGGGGTCGGGTTGCGGGGGCAACAGCCTCTAACGGGTAGCCCAGGCCTCTCTCTTCCTGGCTGCATCCTCCAGCTCACCCGGAAGGATCCCAAGTTGTTCCCCAGCAGGCTGTGAGACATAGTCTCTCCAGCGGGTCCGGGGTCTGCCTCTGGGTCTCCTCCCGGTGGGATGTGTCCGAAACACCTTGCCTGCGAGGCGCTCGGGGGGCATCCTGACCAGATGCCCAAACCACCCCATCTGGCTCCTCTCGACCTGGAGGAGGAGCGGCTCGACACCAAGCTCCACCCGGATGGCAGAGCACCTCACCCGATCTCTGAGTGAGAGCCCAGCCACCCTGCGGAGGAAGCTCATTTTGGCCGCTTGTACCCGCGATCTCATGCTTTCGGTCACCACCCACAGCTGGTGACCATTGGTGAGGGTAGAACGTAGATCGACTTGTAAATCGAGAGCTTTGCTTTTCGGCTCAGCTCTCTCTTTACCACGATGGTACATGCTTTTACTTTTTAAATTATTTAGATCAACATAGGGTTCTGTCGTCCATTAAAGTGGGGTTTCATTTCACTGTTATGCTGATGACACACAACTCTTCCCTCCTATCGTTTCTTTCCGTGATCCTCAGTGTCCTGCTAAGACAGTTTCTTTTCGAGCCGGATATCCTGTCCACTCTGAAGAAACTTTTCATCCAGATTCTGTGCAATCTATTTTCATTGTTCCCTCTAGCATCGCTTCGGCCAAAGTCATAGAACCATTTGGACCTGAGATGTCCTGAGGATGCATCACACGTTAGTGGTGTTCTTAATAAAAAATGATTTAGTCTTTAGAATTCTCTCCGCGTGCCACCGTTCTCTGTTCCTCTTCTTTTTAAAACTTTGACGTCACCGCGCTCCACCGTGCACTCAAACAGTTTTTTCTTTCACTGTTATGCTGATGACACACAGCTCTTCTCGTCCTTTTTCCACAACATGACCAAACATCTCATCCCTCATATCTGCATTTCTCAGCTTCCTGCTAAGATGCAACGTTTCCCCTCAGCCCCAGACATCAAGAGCAATGAGGAAAAGCATGAACCTTCAGCATCCATCGTTTAAAAAGAGGGGGTTTAATGTTACACCAGCATTTTGGAGGTTTTAACCATGTTTGGACGTTCTTCACAAATCAAACCATACCTGAACTTGCCAGCTCTTCCATCCCGTATCTGGATAACATTTGAATGTGAGGCCTTATAATTTGTTCTCCACCAGATTTTAACTCAAACTGAAAGTGTTTTTTTTTGTGGGTCATGTTCAGCCCCTCCATTCAAGTACTGCGATCCCTCTCCTTGCATTTAATAGATAGATTAAAGAATTCACTCTAGCTTTAATAACTTGATGCACTTTACATTGTTTTGCGCATCAAATGAGATTTCTTCTTCTTCTTCAAATCGTTTCCGGCAGGCTATACGCTCGAGTGCGCAATGCTGCCCTCCACAGGTAGACCAATCTACAGTTAGATTTTAGAAAATCCACAGTTAGATTTTCAAGAATCTAACTGTATTAGATTCTTGAAAAAAGGCCAGAGCGGCGCAGATAAAAAAGCACGGCTTCTCCAACTTGCCCTTCCACCGAAAACAACATCGACTTGAGCGAAAAAACGGCTAACCCTGTGTCTGCCAACTGAACAAAAAGATGTCTTCTTTCTCGATTGTATTTGCTGCATGACAACATTACATGAGCAACCGATTCAGCGTTTCCACACTCACACAGCCCACTAGGATGTTTGCCGACTAATTTCAAACCCTCCGCCAGGGCGCAGTGCCCAAGTCTAAGTTTAGTTAGAACAACTTCAGCTCTACGACAAGAGGTTTCAGGGTACCTAGTGCCAGTAACTGAAGGCTGTCTGCCCCGCCGCTCATTCTCCCATTCTGTTTGCCACTCCTCAGTAATTTTCTCCTTACACTACCCCGTTCCTTTTAACTCTGGGGGCGGGACTAAGCGGGAAGTGAGCGGATGGGAAAATTTATATTATAAAAAATGTATTTCTAAGCTTTATTTTTAAGTGTTTATCTGAACACTTAAGCTAGATAACAATCCTCGACCCGTGATGGCACAAAACTTTTTCTGCATTTGATCGTTCTTTAAAGAGTCTAGATCATTTCTATTGAAGACGTCTAAATTCTCAAAACTTCTAAATCGACATGCCACAGGATTTTGTTCTTGGTCCTCCTTTTTAAAATCTTAAAATCCCTGGTATCTCTACACTGACTCAGATGTTCTTTCTTTTTACTGTTCAGCTAATGATACACACTCCTTTTGTGTCTGTACCAGACATTACCAATCATTTAATTATATACCTCTGCATCCCTGTATCACAGAAGGTTTTTTTTGGGGCAAAAACCTCCTGTTCAAGAGTTACACTCTTTCCTATTAGTTTCTTTTTTCACACATCAAGTCCTCTGTGATTGTCAAATTAAATCTGGTAGAAACGATGACAAACTGAGATTGTGTGTCACGATCCTGATCACGAGTCAGAACAAAAAATTCCAAAAAAAATCTGACCAGTTTCCAATTGAGTGTGAAATTATTCCCGGCAGAAACAAGGATAAATTTCTTCTTTATCAGATTCAAAATTCATGTAGGTCATTTTTTATAAAACATCGGATCTTTGGTGATTGTCCCAACAGGTTAGAATTAAATCTGAATGTCACAACTGATGAAACACTGAGCATCCGTGTCAGCTTCCCGATCATGAGTCGGATCGAATGATTTCAAAACATGGCCCGTTTCCAATTGAGTGGGAAATCATTCCCAACAGAAATAATGATAAATATCTTCTTTATCAGTTCAAAATTCACATAGGTTATTTTGATACGTTAACGGCTCTTTAGTTACTGTCCCAACAGGTCTGAAATAAATATGGATGTCACAACCGATGACAAACTGAGCTTCAGTGTGTACTGGAATCTAACACCCCAACCGA
Organism: Neostethus bicornis; assembly: GCA_902685375.1. Classification (NCBI taxonomy): domain Eukaryota; kingdom Metazoa; phylum Chordata; class Actinopteri; order Atheriniformes; family Phallostethidae; genus Neostethus; species Neostethus bicornis. The sequence goes on from LR738558.1 coordinate 2,545,689, forward strand.
TCCTGAGTCCGATCAAAAGATTTCTCTAAAGGTCCCATCTCATGCAAAATAACTCTTTTCACATTGTATCCTCTGCACACACACACGTTTACAACATGCATTACACCATAGTTATGAAAATATATCGATTTGGTGGAGCGCAGTCACAGACCCGGAACTAAGAAAGGCCGGGCCTGCTCATCCCCCCGCCCGTCCTGAGAAAGTACAAGCTCCGCCCTCTGCTCTCACTGAGCCGCTATTCCTCCGCCCATCTCTGAGAGGGAGGGGGAAGGCAGGCGTAAACCCGTGCGTGGCTACAAAAAGCGTGTTTCAAGCAAGAAAATAAAAAAGACGCAGAGCAGCGAACCAGCCTGTATATCGGACGTTGAAAGTGAGTTTGTGAGGGCGTAAGGCCGGAGTGGAGGCGGGTGAGGAGGGTGGGCGGGTGGTGAGGAGGGAGGGGGGCGTGTGTGAAGTCCGTCCTGGCTACGTCAGATGCGTCATACTTTAGACATCTGCTCATTGGTTGTTTTGTCTGAGCGTACCAGAAATCCACAGAAAAACGGGCTAAATCAATCTAGAAACACACACACACACACACACACACACACACACACACACACATATATACAAGGCCTGGACATCACTCTTACAAGCTAGAAAACTCTGGAAAGTCCATTTTGCATGAGATGGGCCCTTTAAAATCATTCAATCTGCAGGAGCCAGTTTCTCATTGAGCGTTGAGACATTCCCGGTAGAAACAATGATAAAATTCAACTTTATCAGCTCCAAAATTCTCCATTCCATCGGGGAGGCATAGTGGTCTTGCCATCTTTGGACCGAAGAGTAGCCGGTTCAAATCCTGCTGAGCTCATGCCTCGGTGTCCCTGGATAAGACACCTAACGCCCCATTCCTCCCACTATTGGTGACGTCATTGGCCGCCTGCTGTGGTGCAACGCAGCACGAGAATTTTCCCATAAGGGATTAATACAGTGTGATAAATTAAAAAAATCTGAACAGATTTGCGCAGGAATATTTCAGTTTAGTTCAATCTACAAACTCAAAATGAAATCTGAAAGATTTCCTAAGTTTTTAAAAATGTCCCCAAATAAAAGTGAATTTTCTGAAATGTGTTTTTGGGGAATAAATGATTTCAAAAAGAAGCCTGTCCTGCAGGTTTAGAGGAAGTAGTCTGAAAAGGAAAGCAGGCTAACACATGCAGACAGATAAGCTGGCAGCACAGATCCTAAAGATTTCCAACGTTATCTGACAGCGATTGCTGCCTTTACTCTGGAATCACAATCAGATTTCCTTCTCCTGTTCAAAGCTGCGGACTAAAAATAAATACGCCGGCATGATGAAAGTAGAAATATTAAAATGGTTTGAGTAAAAAGAGGCCAGGTCAGACCGGAGAGTAAAATAAGGAGCCTGATAGAAACACTTTGAAATCTGCTGCACGGGAGCAGATGGACGGACAAATAGTGTCACTCTTTTTAAATCTGAAGTTTAGAACTTTACTGAGTTTTTATCTTTAGGTCCCAAACCAGTCAGACGGAGATGAACGTGTAGATAGAAATACTAAGAGAACAACAAGCCGAGGCTTTGAAATAAGCTTCTGTCTGATGAATAAATTTTGTGCCCTCGATCTTTGGGACTTTGGCGTTTGGTTGTTCGGGTACTTGGAGGATATAATCTCAGGTCACAGTGTGACCAGTAAAACTCGTACAGCAAATGAGACAAATGGAACAAGAAAGAAAAAAAAAAAAAAAAACAAGCGTCGGCTTTCCAAAAAATGAGGCACACGCGAGCCAGCAGGTCCTCCTGGCGTGTGCGCACACACACACTCTCTGACCTGGGATTCACCCCGTGCACACACACGGTGAAGCGGCAGGTCTCTTTCTTCACCTCTCGCTGAACTTTTCTCTCCGTCTCGCTCCCCCTCTCTCACCTCGCCATGACCTCGCCGTGCTATCGCCGCCGTCTCCACACACACACGTTATTACTTCCTTTCATTCTTCCAGCAGAAAAAACAAAACTGATGCCTTTCACTCTTTAGTTTCTCTCTTTTCAGAACTTTTCTCTCCATCATTAGATCTTGTTTAAAATGTCCCAGCGAGTCGGTGATGGTTTTTCCGGCTGAGGAAGGATTTATTTGCGAAGGGACCGCCGGGGGAGTCGACGTCTTCCCAAACTGTTGGGATTACCCTAAATGCATCGGGTTTTTGGCCCGTTACGTAATCCTCCGGCTCGTTGGGATGGACGGTTCTTTCGTATCGGAAAAAACTTAAACGACCCTTTCTGAAACGTCTCCTTAGCCTTCAGGGCAAAGGTTGCTGAAAGCAGGGAAAGTAGTTTGGACTCTTATCAGGAGCAGCAGCCAGTTTGGCACCCGTCCGTCTCCATGGAGACCACACTGACCCTCCTTCCAACAGTTTCAAAACTAAAAATTTTGAATTAGAATTTTAGTTTTTTTTCCGTTTTACTTTCAGTTTTATTTGTAGAGCAAAATACTAAACGAAAAAAACCCAAAACACAACAATGAGTCAACAGCAAGGTGTCAGACGATCTGCCTTGATTTTGATCTTTGTCGCATGACCTGAAAATCAGTTAATCTACAGTAGGTACCGAGTAACTATGAGCAGGTTTATAAAAATCCTTTGAGTGGTTTGAGAACAATTATGTTCAGAAGTGTTTGAAGTTTAGATCCTCCTTCATGGAGAGAAAAAGACTCTACTGACAGGCGATGTATCTAAGACTGGTAATGAAATATAAGCTAAACAAGCTCTGCGACAGATGGGCTTCATCCTGATAGAAATGGGCAGTGGCTAAATAGGAGGGATGTGGATATATCAAGCATTGGAGGCCTCCTCATTCACTCAGATGAACAGAGTTTATATGTTCCAACGTGACGGGTCCACAACGCAGAGTTTCTATGGGCTCACTGGATATGAGTCCAGAATATACAGCTTTTTTTTTTTGTTTGTTTTCCAAACCAAATCAGAATTTTCTGGATAAAAATGTGTTTTCTACTTCTGAAACTCAGAGACTTTTGACTCCATAGAAACGTTCAACATGAACTCTGAGGAAAATTTGACTGATAATCAACTGATGAATCACAGACATGGAGGTTGATTGAAAAAGTCAACACAGTGTCGACTTGCCTTGTAAATGTGTTACATTGATCTTTGGTCGCATCATCCTGAAAAACGAATTAGTTCATCTATAGTTGGCACTGGAGGTGGGCAGTGTGGTCAAAATTCTATATCACTGTTTTTTCAAAATGATAGTTTCTCAGTATTTGTTTTTTTTTTTTTTTTTTTGTCCTTTGGGTAAATGTTTAGTCTGCGCTGGACGTTTTAAATTTAAAGTTCCTCTGTTCAGCAGACAGGCCTCCTGTTTCTGGATCCTCCTCGTTTAAATTATGTTTTAGTGGTAGCATGGGTCTGACGCCCTGCAAGGTATCCCACCTCTGAAAGACGTTCCGGTTAAATGACTTCAGCGTTTTATATTATTGCGTTTACTAAAATGTCACGCGTAACCATAACAACAGAAGCTAAAAACTAAATGTTACAGTTATTTATCCAGATGGTAATAAAATAGAATAACTATTAATTCCTTTAAACACTTATCGTTGTAAAAACTTCCGATTGAAACGATAAAAACCAAACAAGTACCAATAGTCTGTTCTTAAATGACCATGGCATAATTTTTAAATACTCTTTTGATCCCTCACTGGGGAAATTTGTGTGTTGCACTCCTACACCGCAGCAGGCTGCCACCTATGATGGTGCCAATGGTGGGAGAAACGGGGGGTTAGGTGTCTTCTATAAGGACCCTAGACGTGATCTCAGTGGGATACGAACCCGCAAACTTCCGGTTAACTTCCGGTCCGAGGATGAATGCTCTAACCACTGAGCCATGGTAGTGCCCTTTCAATGTAAACATTATCTGTAATTATCAGCCAATAAGGAGGCGTGAATCATCCCTCATTCCTCTGCACCTTTTCAGGCATCACTCTTTCAGTCCTTCTAAAGTATATTTTCACTATGTTCAATAACTCCAATTTTCCAAGCCTGTTTAGCAACACAGGTGCTGCAGTTTAGGTGGCAGCCAATGACGGGGACCCAGGCGATCAGATCCTCGGCTACATAAGCTAGCTCTAGGGATGAGGAATGTCCCTTCTCTGGCGGGAAGAAGCCCTAGCTGGTGCGCGAGATCGGGCGGTTTCGGCTAGATATGGTTGGACTCACCTCTACGCACAGTTTGGGCTTTGGAACCAGGCCTCTTGACAGGGGCTGGACCCTGTTCCCCTAGATGTGATTTTCTAAAATGTACTGCATGTTTCAGACATTTAGGTAATTTAAAATCCCTTCACTGGTACGCGTACTTCGGAAACATGGACAGACACATGAGCAGAGGCATAAAAAAATCCCAGGTGACCTCAGAGGTTACTCCAGATTAGTGGAGCCCTCCGGGTAACACGACGTCTTTAGCTCCTGTTTGACAAACAGGTAAAGTAGTGTGCTCTAACACCTGTCTGTCATCAGCCATCGCTCCGAACCCCACAGCTTAATCCTTAGTTCAAAGGTCATGCTGACACCTGACATCTGTGTAAAGTCAGAAAGAAGCAGATGAATGAAGAACGCTGCCAATCACCGCGGTGGTCCTCCGGCTAAAAGCAGAGAAAGTGCTTTTTCTTTACTTTCATCTGAAGATTATCTGTGTCTCTATCTGAAGGAAGTGAGGACACAGAGAAAGTTCCAGAGAACCGCGGGGCAGTAAATCTCAGCTCTTACAGGTTTACTATGTCGTTAGTAGAGGATTGCTTTAACTTTGAGGTTATTCCAGGTCTCAGGTTGTCTTCATCAGTCTCACAGCACATCATCCATCACACCGTCACAAAATAAGATTTTCAGACTCATTGAAAGGAGTCTGCGTGGGTTTTCTCCAGGTACTCTGGAGTCTGCATGTTCTCCCTGTGTTTGCGTGGGTTTCCTCCCACTCTCCAAAAACATGCATGCTAGGTTGATTGGCCGGTGCCAAACTGCCCCCAGGAATGAGTCTGTGTGGATGTTTGTATGTGTGTGGCCCTGTGACAGACTGGCAACCTGTTTGGGGTGTATCCTGCCTCTCGCCTTGTGTCAGCTGGGATGGGCTCTGGCACCCTCTGCAACCCCAAAAGGGATAGATGAAGGTGACTGACTGACTTATCAACAGGGGTTCACATCGTTTTTTAGGTTCAGTGCTTCGCAGGATGGTTAAAGCAAGTGTCATATAGATTTTATGCTCGGGGTTTTATGTCCGTTCGTTTTTTTCACCAAAGCTGAAAACAATAAATTGCTCTGAAGGCAAGTTTGAACTTAGTGCATCTGAGCATGTCAGAAAACAAAATACAAAAACAATATCTGAATACTGTACAGGTGTTTCATGCAAAACCAATTTCTTGAGAGGCTGCCATGACGCTGCCAATGGTGGGAGAGTCGAGGAATTAAGTGTCTTCCCTAAGGACACTTAGACATGAGCTCAGTGGGATTCGAACCCGCTTCTCCTGGTCCAAGGGTGAACATTCTACCACCGAGCTATCACCTCTCCTTTGTGAATGTTGATTGCACATCATAAACAGACCTGGCATACTTTTTATTTGTGAATTCTTTGAGTAATTTTTGGAGACTGGTCAAACTGTTTCTTGCACTGCGTTGAAAAGATTCGAACTCATGGCATTGGGGTTCGTTTACTCTACAATTGGAAGGCGTTTATTTGCTTTAACCATTCACTGCTTTCAGGTCGAACCAGACGTGGTGTGTATAAAACGCTAACGGGGCCACCTGAAAAATGAAACTTTACACAATCCCGTCAGCAGCAGGACAACCCCGTCTCCCTTCTGAATCTAACTTTTTGCTCTTAATTTAAATTTCTCAATTTTGAGAAAGGTCGCAAACACTGACTGTAAAGGTTGGTCGATTTCCACGCTGAGCTAGAAACAAACCAAGTTTTAGCAAGAGAAGGTCTGCATAATTTAAGAGGAACTGATCATTTTGTTAAATCACAGTTTCGAACCAAACCAAAACAAAGATGTGTTTCAATTCAAGGTGTTAATCTGTGGAACAACCTGGACAGTAAAATTAAATCATCTAAGTCCATTCATTCATTTAAGAAAAGTGTGAAACAACTATTAATTGATAAATATGTGTAGCAGAAAACTTTCTTTTGTTGTTGTTGATGTTGTTTGATGTTTTTTTTTTTTTTTTGTCATGCATCACCCTGATTACACAGTATATAATTTCTGTTGCTATGGGGCAGATATTATAAACTTTTGCTTCTTTCTGTACCCTGAAGACCTTTTTTTAAGATGCGTTTGTTCTTTTGTTTTGAATGAAATGAAACAATAAATACAAATACAAATACATCTGACGTCGTGGCTTCATCTCTATTTGCTGATTGGCCGATCGTTTTTAGGGGCTCTCAATTGTGCGATTCCTGACATAGTAGCGAATGAAAATAAATTGAGCAGCCCAGTAGGTCGCGCCAGCCTGTCTACAAGACACCTATTCATGCATTCAAAATTTCTTGAGGAAGTGTCTAGAGTCGTACATATAAGTTGAAAGCACTACCATCCATGTGCATCGTTTACAGAGAGTCGGTACTGAAGATCCACATTGCCTTAAAGCCATAGATGGATTAATATGTGGTAGATGGATGGATCAATCAGTGGATGGATTAATAATTGAGCAGGTTGGTGGACAGTTGAAGGGAGAGTTGGTTGGATGATGGATGGATCAACAGAGAGATGGATGGATAATTAGATAGATGGATGAATAGATGGCAAATTGATGAATGGGCATGCAAAATAAAGATAAGACACAGACGTAGACGGATGAATGGACGGAGGGTTTGATAAATGGATGAGTTTGTGGATAAAATGATAATTGGATGTATGGATGGATGTGGTCGGAGCCTTTGGTTCTAATTTCCTTCTCGTCCCCTCAGTCCGAATATAAAATAAAGCGATAAACATCCAAGCTTCCCTCATTCCGATGAAGAGATACAGCTGAAGCTGCGGGGCAGCAGCATATGCTCACCATGTGAGCAGGAGCTGGAAATGAAAGGAAGAGTCAGAGTTCAGATTCAGGGAGAGACGGTTCCAGTAGCGACTGATAACCTCTCAATGGGACCGTTGACCTCCTGACCGATGGGTTAAGTGTAAAATCCTTCCAGTATGATGACATGAAACATGCAGCTTTCCAACAGAGAAGATGCTGGATTTATTTGTGTTTCTGCAGTATTTTATTTTAATAGATCGTTCCATGTAAAACTATGTGATTGCTATAAGTAAAATGATTTGTGTAGTTTAATAGAAGACGCAGCTCAGCATCATTCACTCATCTGGGGTCCCACATCCTGAGGATTGTGTCGATCGTAAGTCAAGCAAATTTTTTTGCTCAGCAGGACAACTTTGCTCACCAATTGGAAATTTAAGATTCATCAAAACCACTGTAACTTTTTAAATAACATATGCTTCATTAATGACATCAGCGGCAAATCTCAGGTATGAGCAAACTCAAAATCCATCCCGGCCCAACCATGCCTTTAGAACTCCATTTGTGGATCATGCAAATGATGTGACGCAAATGTCCCTAAATTACCCAGCGAGTCCTGAAATTACTCAGATACAGGTGGGCAGTACAGTGGTGCAGTGGGTATCCAGTGGCTTCACAGCAAGAAGGTTGTGGGTTCGAGTCCCAGGTGGAGACAAGGCTTGGAAGACCGGCTTTTCTGAGTGGAGTTTGCATGATCACCCCATGTCTGTGTGGGTTTTTTCTGGTTTCCTTCCACCCTCCAAAAACATGCATGTTGATTGGCCAATACATGATTGCCCCTAAGAATGAGTGTGTTTGTATGGTTGTATGTGTGTGGCCCTGCAACCGGCTGGCAACCTGTGTACCCTTCCATTCGCCTTGAATCAGCTGAGATGGACTCTTAATAGACGGTTAAGAAGATGACTGACTGACTGACTGATTGAGTATGGTGAGGTGTCACCATCACGCAGCCATGGTGACACCTCCCACAAGCGAAAGAGAGTAAAAGAGAGTCACCGTGGCAACGATAGAATTTTTACTTTCATTCAAATGTTTCATAGTTTTAGCCAATATTTGAGACGTTACGTAACGTTTTTGAGGGTGATGTCATCCTCTGAGGCTGTTAATCAACTATTAAAAAGTAGTGGCTCTTTGCTTCCGTATTCCGTTCCGTCATCTTCCGCTTGTTCCGGGGTCGGGTCGCGGGGGCAACAGCCTCAAGCGGGCAGCCCAGGCCTCTCTCTCCCCGGCTGCATCCTCTAGCTCACCTGGAAGGATCCCAAGTCGTTCCCCGGCCAGCTGTGAGACATAGTCTCTCCAGCGGGTCCGGGGTCTGCCCCTTAGTCTCCTCCCGGTGGGACGTGCCCGAAACCCATCCTGACCAGATGCCTGAACCACCCCAGCTGGCTCCTCTCGACCTAGAGGAGGAGCGGCTCGACACCGAGCTCCTCCCGGATGGCAGAGCTCCTCACCCGATCTCTGAGTGAGAGCCCAGCCACCCCGCGAAGGAAGCTCATTTCGGCCGCTTGTACCCGCGATCTCATTCTTTCGGTCACCACCCACAGCTGGTGACCATAGGCGAGGGTCCGTATTTATTGGTTTTATTCACTAAGCTCTTTCCTTCATCAAAAAATTTGGCAAAACAAAATAATAGGCCAAAATCTTCTCATTCAAACTATTTAAATGATGTGAGGTATTTACGTCCCACGGTTCCTCCACTCGCTGTGACCGTATCATGTGTAGGCTGAACATGTGCATTACTTTTCTTCCCCCTAAATCACCCCGCGGATCATGTGCATCCTGAACCAAATCTATCTATGATGACCCGTTGCAGCCTTAGTCAACAATACCGCACAAATTTATCGATCCGGAAAGAATAAACAAAAATTGACAAAAGGACCCCAAAAAAAATCCCAGAAGTTTCAGTATCCTCTAGGCTCTACGAGTTGTCTCCCTGGATACAGCTTTCACAGGTGTTCTTAGACCAACCTTCTTCAAGTCGATCCTGCGTCTTTACTTTTTTCCCTATTTTCTCCTTCCCCCCATTTCTCTTCCCTGGTAAGCAGTGACCGATTAGTTCTGCTACCTGCTGGAAAAAAAAAAAAAAAAAGCGAGAGGGCTAAACGGAGCGAGAGTATGGAAAAAAAAAAAAAGAAAGAGGGGAAACAAAAACTAGAGAAGAGGGCTGGTGGTTCAACCAGGGGTCTCCGCTGTCAATTAGACACAGCCCAGGCAGGGCGAGCGACACAGCCCGACACTCAGAGAGAGAGAGGGAACGAGAGGACTCAGAAAGAAGGATTGGGGAAATATTACAGGACAGAAAGGCGAAGGGGGGCCGCTGGAGGTCAGACGGAGGGTAACTAGATGTTACGGAGGAAGAAGGAGTGAGACGATAAAGGAGTGCAGGCTGAAGTCAGAGGGGCCTGCTGGGAGCTGCTCTGCGCGCTGATAAAGCAAATAAAGACGGAATACTCCAAAACAAACAGGCCTACAAAAACACTTGCAGCACTCCATTTAGATTCAGGCACTTTTTATAAAGGTCATTTCACCCTCAGACGTTTTTTTTTTTTTTTTAAAAAGCAATTTACCTCCAAACACTCTGAGGTTAACGCTGGGCCGGGAGTTCAGTCTGGGTTCAGCCAAGTTACAAACTCTGAAGGAGGAACAAACCTCACTTCCAAACAAGGATTAACTTTAAGTTAAACTTAAAGAAATTTGCCAAATTTCCCAACAATTCAAGTCCAATGGACACCGATATGCTCTCCTAAATTTGTGATGGCAGTGATCTATGATAGAAGGTCCAGACCTTCCTCTTACTAGCTGTTTATTCCTTGGTTCTTCAAAGACACAACCTTTTCAGATCTTTCTTTCTCTCACTTTATCTACAGTATTTTCCATCCTTGTTAAATTAATAACAATTCAAATAAGTTAGGTGTTTAGTTACCAGAGAAAAAAAATTCTCCTGGACGTCAAAACATCCTCCAAATGTTTCCAACACAAAGTCAGAAAGTAATAGAGCTGCTCCTTTCTAAAGCCGTGTTCACACGGCGTTGGGCTTTATTCACTCCACAGGGGGCTGCTGCTAATTTTCATAATTAACCAATCGTTTCTTTCTGGTCGGGACCCAACGTGATATATGTTACGTGCCTCAACAGTCAGTGTAGTTCAGAGAATAAAACTTTTTCCTTATGCAGCAGCGCAACCACAAGCTTTTTCTGAAAAAACTCTCTGAAAACCAACTTGAAATTCTCAATCTTAAGAGTGGTATTCGTATCGCATGGCTGATCTCCTTTTATCAGCTACCAAAACACAAACAGGACCCAGAGGGACGCTTGTGTTTGTGTCATCTCTGTTTTCCAATCATTGCAACACCTGACGTAGATGGCAAAGTAAAATGAGATTGAGCCTGGCTGAGTCTGGTAAAAACAATGCCCTTAAGGGACCCGAGGTCGTTCTGAACTCGTTCTGTTGATCATTCAAGATGTACTGTACATAAACAGCTCATGATGTCAATAAGTAATTTTTTTAAAAGTTGAGTTGATGGTTGATTCCAATTCTTTGACATATCCAGCAGTTGGAAAGCTTTGAGCTTCGTTTATCTCGTCAGTCAACGGAATCCTTACACCGGAGACACGCCCAAGCTGCAGGTTTGTCAAATACAAATCATTTGCCGTATGGTAAAACGTTTGGTACATAACTAATGCTAGATGGAGACGTGTGCAGGCCGGATTGGCCGTATGCGGAGTAAAGGTAACTCGAGAAGAAATCATTTGAAATAAAGCATGGTGTCCAGTTTGGGAAAGGAAAATATGACCTTCAGATTTAGGAGGAAGTATGTCTATTTTCTTTCTTTACTTTTTCGACAGCTGCGCTGTTTCCAAATGTTTATATATATTTTTTTCAAACTAAAACATGTGACCAATCACGTAGTCACACATTTTAAGCTGGCATTTGTTGCCAGGTAGACTAAAATCAGCATAGTTTCTGTGAACGCCGTCTGAATCTGTTCTATTGGTTCCTTCTGCACAAAATTAACCAATTAAGATGTTTATTCTGGAGTTTTTCACCTGAGATGTCTGAGCTATTTGATTCTGTATTAAATAAATACATTAAAATGATTGGTTTTGATTTTTTTAAAGCCATAAAATAGTTAAAAAAGTGCTGATTTATGCAAATGAAGAACTTCTGAAGGCCTATGAGGGAAATGCATAGGCTGCCACGGGGGTCTAAATATCTAGATAACAATATGCACAGACACACACTTATGTGAGAATGTTTTTCTAAAGTATCCGTAACATTCTCCCACTCCATGAAGCAACCTTTTCTCCTCCTCCGCCTCCTTAAAGGCCCAAACAGGAAACAGATAAAAGGTAAGAGTGCTTTGAAGGGTTCAGCTCTTTGCTTTGACCACAAGATGACCGCAGAATAAAACACACACACACAGAGGAAGGGGTGTGGAAGCAGGTCGTATCGGGGAGACTGACGGAGAGGTCATTCCTGATAACGTAGAACAATGACCTGGCCCGGTCACCACACGGTCACTGTATGTGCGCATTTAAGTCCCATTGATGGTCATTACTTTGCACGGCACAGGCTGACCCATGTGTGTGTGTGTGTGTGTGTTTATACACGGTTTAACGAGTCATTCAGTAATGTGGGAGAGCCTCTGTTAGGTTGGTGTGCATCTGAAATTTCTGACCGCTACTTGACCATCAGTCGGAAGTAAAGAACCAGCTCTCATCAGGTTGCTGAATGACTGTGTTGCCGTGACCACCGGCTGACCTGTTGCCACACCGATAAGGCCGGCCACAGACAGGACAGGAAGTTGAGAGAGAGGCCGAGAAACAAACACACAAACACACACACACGCACGCACACACACACATGCTTCAACTCATAAACCCAGATATGGCTGAGCTGTGATTGTTTGTGACTGCGTTATCTCTACCGGATCACAGAGGCGGTTATTACCCCCCACCAACCAGCTGTTTGTCAGAGTTTATGTGTTTCTATGTTTGTGAACATGTGTTTTTGTGAATAGCTGTGAATAGGGCGCACGTGAATGTATGTGTGTATGTGTTTGTGAACAAACAACTGAACGAATGAAGCGTCCACATCGGCAGAAAACTTATTCAGAAATATGACAGAACAGGGTGGACTTTGAGAATTTGTGAGCAGAGAGAAAGTTGTATTTTATCCAAATGATTCAAATTTTTGGTGAGTAAAGTTTTGTATTATGAGGTCGTTTTGAATGGTTTTGTGCATGACCTGTATTAATTCAATACAGTAAGATAGTTTTATAACCCTCAAATAGTGACTGATTAATGCAGATGGAGCCCTACTGAAGGCTTAGATGTGAAATGATCATCCCCAGCCATCCTGAAGGTAAATTAACAGTGAGTAAAACAGTGGAATTAGACCTTGAAGCGGACGTCTAGCTGGCTGAAAACTAAGAAAACCCCGCCAAGAATCTCTCCTGATGGGTCAGAATTTGTGATCCGTAATGAGGACAGATGGTTGTTGGCTCTCATCTCCATCACGCTCTCCAGGGTTTCAGTGAGAGTTCTTCCATGTAGGACCTGCTATGGCATGCTCTTTCCTTCAGCTCGGCTGGGTGTGAAGGTTGCCTTTCAGAGACAAAACCACCTTTTTGGACTTTGCTTCACCATGATGGGGCTGACCGTTTCCAGCCCGGTGCACACACTCCCCACAGTGTGCTCTGATGGCTCCCCATCTGGTAACTTACACTTCCAGCTTGGCCTGAACAACCTGGCTCTTGGTGTCCAAGTCTCTTCCATATGTCGGAGTAGCACTACATATGTAAACAGCTGCTCCATGACACTCTCACTTCTAAATTGCTTTCAGCTTTTCTTGAAAAAGTTCTTTATAATGGTCAAAAGTAGCGGTGCATCGGTACATGTATTTATAACTGTTGGGTTTGGCACGTAAACCAGGTGAATGATACCACCTAATTTGAGTCCTCTCAGCCTGCCACTTCATGTGCGCCAACGCAGAAATCTAAGCTCACACCAATCACAGATTTGGAGGCTGATTTTCAAAATGGTCTTCTCCAAAGAAGTTAAAGTTAAGAAAATCAAGAAGCATATTAAAAATTTATATTCATCTGAGGACCGCAAATCATCAACTTGAAAGTTGCAATCGTCCAGCGGGCTGCAAGTTTGAGAGCCCAACTTTAAATGGTTATCGGAGAGAAAACTGGAATGCATTGAGGGATCTGCAGCGTCACATTACCTGCACTTCCAAACTAAACTTTCAGCTTTCAATGCAGGGGTGAGCAAACTATGGCTCTTACACAGGAGCATGTTTCAAGCTTTTCAATCTGGCCCGACAGACAGTTTTTTGTGAATAATAGTCAAGCAAAAATGAAAAAATGTGGACGCGAAATACTGAGCAAAATAATATCTGATTTTTTTTTTTATTTTATTTTAGATCATTTGTCCATCCACACTCGGTATCTGCTTTGGGTGTGGCCTTTTGATCACATCATGAGACACTTTGTAGCCTATAACTCAAAAAAACTTTTCCCGCAGCTACGTTAATGCCTTCAGGATCCATTCTGCTGGCTTTTCAGTCATTTCTTCTAAACACTTTGAGAATGCAGATGAAACTTTTGCTTTAATCAATGAGATTGTGAGCAGAGTCGGTCAACCTTCACGTAAGGATTCTACTTCATTTTCAGACCTGATGATTGGCTGGTTTAACGGCAGGGCTTGTAAACTAGCATCAACAGTGGCGGGCGATGTGGATGGAACCGTTGGAAAACATTTTTTTAAATTAGCAAGCAATGAAAGGAAGAAAACTAAGATTCGGATGTTGATGTACTTTTCTAAACAAGATGAACAAAGTAAAGAACTCTAAGTAGAATATTTAGTATTCTATGTTCAGTCTGAAACTGGAGGGCTAGAAATTTGAATAAAGGCCCAAAATTATCTAGCGGACCCCAAGTTTGAAACCCCTGCTTTCAATGGTTATTGGTGAGAGAGCTGGGGCGCGGAGAGGGAGTCAGGTTGTAGATAGGAAGTCGGGTAGTCATGGTAACCGTACGCCTAAACGAAAGTTTAGTTAGAAAAGCCTGCAAGGTTTTCAGAATCTGTTCTGCTGGCTCTGTGTACAAAGTGAACAGCAATGAAACTGTTAAAAGTAAAGGGATTTGTAACAAATGTAATATTTTATATTAAACTGAGGGCCATAAATTGTTGACTTTAGGGACACAGTTGTCCCTTGGCTCCCCTTGGATTCAACAAGCAAGCCGAGGAGGAGAGAGGGAGCTGAGGCGTCATGGTAACCGTGCGTCTAAACTAAACTTTCTTCAGTTTCTGTTTTTGCCGGGAACGTCCCTCCTCCTCTCCCAAAGAATCCGCGGGCGAGCATTTAGACGTCCGTCTGCGGCTCATCCTCTCTCTCGCCCTCTTTCTTCCCAGCTCATCCCACTCTCAACCCGCTCCACTCCTCTATTCATCCCGCCTTCTGTGAGCGGTCAGACGGCTGAAGAGAAGTGTCAGCCTCCCGAGGAGACGGAGAGACAGACCACCCTGAACGTCCGTTTCACTCGCCCTATCACTTTCACCTGACTGCACTCTTTCATGAGCGATCCCTCACTTTTCTCCTCCGCTCAGTCAACGTTTCACTCATTCATGTCTCGTTCGCTACCTCTCTGCGAGCCGGGGATTTGGCCTTCAGATCCTTTTCTCTACATCTTCTCATTTCCGCATCTCTGCTCACTTTCTGTCCTCCATTTATCTTCTCCTCTGATGCGTTCCGCCTCTTTCTCCATCTGTCTGGTGAGGAGTTGATAGTTCAAAGGTGAAGCTGACACGGTGGAGTGTGTCCACAGGCTGCCTTTCACTTGCTCCAAACATGTACAGTAACCCTTGGTCCCCTCTCGCTCTCTCTCACACACACACACCGCTGTCCCAGTGTGACTACAATCCTGAGGAATGTCACAGTAGCACATTTTTTCTTCCTCTAACTCCTCCATCTCCTGCTGTCCTCGCTTTCACCTCCGTCTTGCCCTTTTCCCTCATCCTTCATACGTTGCTTAATGTTTCGCCTCTAAAAAGTAAATCTTTCATCTCACAAGGAGCGACTGTGCTGTTTAGGACCAAGCAGCTCAGGAAATTTACCGACATAAACTTTAATTCCCTCATTTTGATTTGACAGTCGTGCATCTTTATATTTGGTTCACATGCTTCTAAAGTTCTTACACTTGCTGCTAAAAACTGCAGGATTGTGACCTCCTGCGCGGTATAAATCACTGGCTGTCCAGAGAACAGTTTGGTACAAATCCCAGGGCGGGTCAGATGATTTATTTGGCTTTAACCTAAATACAGGAAGGTCGGGGAGCTAATAATAGACGTTATTATGACTCCATCAGGTGACAGGTGACATGAATGTGCGTCTCCAAACTGACATCAGCTGCTGCATGAGAGGCAGACTAATGTTACATTTCTTATCCTGGTTTGGAAATGAATCAACCTGATGTGCAGTAATCCAAACAGTGGAGCTTTGGGCACCCTGCAGGGTTAATGCCTTGTTCTGTTCCTTGTAGTGATTTTTAAATGGTTTTTGTAGACTGATAACTTTTTTTTTTCTCACAACAGTCTTACAGTTCTCTAAAATATCTGGGTTTCTCTCTCCCCTTTGGGGGAAAGGCTATAGCTCAGTGATAGAATGTTCACCCTTGGAGTGGGAGGAGCCGGTTCGAATCCCACTGAGCTCATGTCTAGGTGTCCTTGGGGAAGACACCTAAACCCTGTTTCTCCCACCATTAGCGCCGCCCTGGCAGCCTGCTGCGGTGTAATGCAGCACGCAGACTGGAAGTCCTCCTCCAGGTCGAGGGAAGCCAGATGGGGTGGTTCGGACATCTGGTCAGGATGTTCCCGAGCGTTTCGCTGGTGAGATGATTCGGGCACGCCCCACTGGGAGAAGACCAAGAGGCAGACCGCGGTCATGCTGGAGAGACTATGTCTCACAGCTAGTTTAGAAACGACTTGGGATCCTTCTGGGTGAGCTAGAGGATGCAGCCCACAGGTTTCCCATCTGAGGCTTATCCACGACCCGGCCCCGGATAAGTGGAAGATGGCGGAACGGAAGTTTCACAAATGGCATCAAGTAAACATCCAAAATTTGCTCAAATTTGATTGAATCCATTCTTAAATTCAACTCAGATTTTTTCTCTCCACTGACAAAGTTCTCTAAACGCGCCACCAAATGACTTCATGTCCGTGATTAACCCTGCTTAGGCATGGAGAAAGATAGCAGAAACAGACATTTTTCATCTTGCTCATTGTTCAGTATCGGATTTGATATGTTGATGATTTGGACCGGCGATGCTGTTTGGTCTAGAGACAGTAACGCTGAAGAAGGGACAGGAGGCAGAGATGGAGGTGGCAGAGATGGGGATGCTGGGATCTCTCTGGAGGTGGCCAGGATGGACAGGATTGGAAGTGGGTGCATCGGGGGAACAGCACATGTTGGAGGTTTGGGGATAAAGTTCGAGGGGCAGAACTGGGATGGTTTGGGCATGTGCGTGGGAGAGAGAGAGAGTGCATGGGAGGAGGTATGCTGGATTTGGAACCACCAGGAAGGAGGACTGGAGGGGTCCAGAAGGGAGGTTCATGGACGCAGTGAAGGAAGACATGAAGATAGTTGGTGTGACCGAAGAGGATACAGATGATAGGGTTAGATGGAAGAAACTGACTTGCTGTGGCGACCCCTAAAGGGAAATGCCGAAAGAAGAAGAAGAAGATGATTTGAACGTATGAATACTTAAGTTTAGATTTGTTTAGTTTGTTAAAGCTCACTTTGCTCGGCAATGATTGTTGCTACTATTGATGGGAGAAACCCCAGGGGTTTCATTGGGTGGGAGACACCTGCAGTTAGGACCTATCTCACGCTCAACCACCAAGCTAATAAAACTCCCGCATGATGAACACTCTCGTGCATTCCATGAACATGATTTGGTATAATGAGGCTAAGCACACGGCATCTCCTGCTACTGCATCTGAAAGCCGGTAGTAGCAATCTGCATGATCTATTGCTAGTATTGTTTTTGGTGAACGTATGGAAGAAGTCGGACGTCTGGGAACTTTAGTCATGTGACAGCTTATGTGCGTGAGCCGCAAAACAAAGCGTGACCAAGCAGTACAAGGGTGTATTCCTGGTGGTAATTCCTCTTCATACTGATACATAACGCTAGGTGGTAACACACGGAAGACGCACAATTTTCCAGCTGCTTTCTTGTGTTTTGAACGGTTTGTTTTATGCTAAGTGTCATGGCGGGCCTCAAAATCTCCCTCTTTGTGAAGCCAAAAACTTGGCATCTCTCCTACAAATCAGTGGATCACACATGATTTTACTACACGTTGTGTCTTGTAATAATAATAATGCATTGAACTTATATAGCGCTTTTCTAGACACTCAAAGACGCTTTACATATATATATGCATTATTCACTCACTCCATACAATCATTCACACACACAACATTCATTCCTGATGATGGGAGCTACCATGCAAGGCGCGGACCACTATCATCAGAAGCAACTGGGGGTTCGGTGTCTTGCTCAAGGACACCTCGGCATGGACTCTGGGCGGGGAATCGAATCGAATCCTTCCCCCATCCTTCTTGTAGTAAATATCCAGATATTATTGGGTTTTTGTCAGACATTTAGATGTGCAATATTGTTTGTACTTAAAGGAGAAACACTTTTAACACAGTAATATTTAAAATATTTTTTAAGTTATTCATGATCATTGAACAAATTTTTTTTTAACCAGATAACTAATTGAAAATTTAGTTTTTATCATTTTTGGACCTTTTAAATTTGATCAACTTTGGCCTCAGAAATCTATACTGGGTCAGGCTTTAGGAGGCATTCATCCAAACTCCTGAACTTTTGCAGACATTATATTTATTTTCTCTTTTTATGATCAAGTAAAAAAATGGAAGCAAGAATGTTTCATCTGTTTTCCTAAGGCCTTTTAAAAATTTTAGAAACCCTAAGCTATTTGACACACATTATTTTTCTGTTTTCTGGCTTTAGGTTTGACTGGTCACAGTGTGGTCCTGGAGGTGAAGGGGCATAAAACAAAGTTATTGGCAGATTGTGATGTGGAGGGATTGTTTCCAGAGTCACGTTTTCCGTGGGAGTCGGGCGACCGTGAGGAAACCAGAAGCAATAAGCTGCATTTACACTCCGCTCAGAAACAATGAGGTGACAAACAAACCGTGTTGGGAATCAAGTGAGGACTTCCTGTTACAGTAATGGATGGTCTGATGGGGCACAACTTGTTTTTCTCACCAGTACAAGAAGAAAAAAAAAGAAGCTAATCTATCTCTGCAATCAGACGATGACCTTTATGAAGGATTAGCAGAAGCATCGGAGCTTAATTAGTTCAAGAACAGGAAGCAACAAAGCTACAATTAGCAACCGGAAAGCTGGAAAATAAACAAAATGAATGTTGAATAAGGAAATATTTTTCAGTGACAACATGGAAACTCTAGCCAGGGTGACGCCACCTAGTGCCATAGCTTGATTTAGCTATAGTCCAGCATCCAGGTCAGATGATGTCGTGATTAGACCAAACTAAATTAGACACTGTCACATAAACACAAGCGTCTGTCTGGGTCGTGTTTGGAGTTCAGAAGCTGGAAAAAGGAGGTCAACCATGATTTACAGTTCATGTACAAGCCAAAAGTGTTAACTTTGGTCGCGTCACCTTGAAAGCCTTAACAGTTCATTTATAGTTGGTACTGAATAAACGTGGGTAGTTTTATTAAAGCCGCTTCATGGTTTGCTTTCACTGAAGTGCTACAGAAGCACGGCCAACCCGAGTCCTTTATTAAAGCGTCTTGCTTAACATAAAGTAAATAAATTTTTATTTCTTAAATTCTTATATTTATAAATGTTTTTTTTCAGAAAAATTAAAAGAAATATTTTTTGTGTTTAGTTACAAAGTTAGAAAAAGTTTTTTTGTTTTTGGTGCAGCACGAACACTACAGCAAACACATGTGGATTCCAACAAGAGTTTGAGTGGTTTCTGTGTGTGTGTGTGTGTGTGTGTGTGTGTGTGTGTGTGTGTGTGTGTATCGATGTGTAGATGTGTTGGATACATTTTAAGACAAATTAATGTAGTATTTACTGAAGTTACAGCTTTAGATGAAATACTTGACTACATAATTGTAATCAAATTTGAGTTTGTTTTTTTTTACCGTCCAATTACGGTAGAGACAGTGTCGCTGAGGAAAAGACAGGAAGCAGAGATGTTTGTAGCAGAGATGAAGATGCTGAGGATCTCTCTGGGAGTGACCAGGATGGACAGGATCAGAGGAACAGCACATGTTAGAGGTTTTAAAGTCAGAGAGGTCAGACTGAGATGGTTTGGACATGTGCAGAGGAGAGAGAGGATGCTGGGTTTGGAACCACCAGGAAAGAGGACTAGAGGAAGACCAAAGAGGAGGTTCATGGATACAGTGAAGGAAGACATGAAGGTAGTTGGTGTGACCGAAGAGGATGTAGCAGATAGGGTTAGATGGAAGAAACTGACTTGATGTGGCGCCTCCTGAAGGGAGATGATGAAACGAGAAGAAGATTAAAGGTTGACTACTTAGCAAATTTTCCCTAATGTGTTAAATTTATAACATAACTGCCATGAATCTCCGTACTTAAAACCGTTTTCCTTTTAAAAACTGCTTATGTAACAACAGTTCTCAGATATAAAATGTACTGGTTTGACCTTCTCTGGGTTCAGAAGACATGGAGATGTCAGAGCAACCAGTTAGGAGATGAAAGAAGAGAAAAGAATTCAGGAAAGAAAAGAGGAAGCAGAAGGAAATGAGAAGAACAGTTCAGTAAAAAAGGGGGAAACGTTGAAAAGGGGTGCATGGAGGAAACAAGGAAAGTCAAGCCGACCTCGTTGTTCCTTTAGGGAACAGACATACCTTCCAGAAAACCTCCGGATCGCTATAAACATCTCAGAAATGATGAGTGAGGCGGCTGTCGGTTACAGTTTATAGCGGCGACACATTTCTGGCTGCATCTGCGTGTCAGGAGCCAAAAAGCTCGATGCATTTCTGCGTGATGGGGTTGCAGATATCGCTCCTGGGTTTAAATAATGCCCCAAAACTTTTGATGCAAAAGCCATTAAACGCCTCGCTGTGACCTCCATTTCTCACACAACTTAGCCCCACGTTTAATTTGTTTTGGTTCTAAAGGCTAATAAATTTGAATTAGAAGAGAATAAATCCTTATTTTTATTGGCAGTATGAAGAAAACAGAAATGGTCTCTGCTCAGTACGTTAAAGGGAAGCAGTAGACATTTAAAACTAAAGAAACACAAGCACAAGAAACTATAAAACTGGGATCAATAGAGTGAACAGTATTACAAAATATTCTAAGTATTGTATCTGATCCAGGGGTGATTTTAACCCCATCGTAGTGACTTTAGGCTCATGTTTTTATGTACGATGGGTCTTTATAAAAGCTAAACTTTGTACATATTTAAATGGATCAGATGCAAGCAAAGATTCTTCCAGACGCAGTCAAGTTGGGTAATAAGCTCTTTTGTTCTGACACTATGTAAGACCGTTTCGTTCCGTCATCTTCCGCTTGTTCCGGGGTCGGGTCGCGGGGGCAACAGCCTCAAGCTGGCAGCCCAGGCCTCTCTCTCCCCGGCTGCATCCTCCAGCTCACCTGGAAGGATCCCAAGTCGTTCCCCAGCCAGCTGTGAGACATAGTCTCTTCAGCGGGTCCGGGGTCTGTCCGTTGGTCTCCTCCCGGTGGGACGTGCCCAAAACACCTCGCCCGCGAGGCGCTCGGGGGGCATCATGACCAGATGCCCGAACCACCCCATCTGGCTCCTCTCGACCTGGAGGAGGAGCGGCTGGACACTGAGCTCCTCCCGGATGGCAGAGCTCCTCACCCGATCTCTGAGTGAGAACCCAGCCACCCTGCGGAGGAAGCTCATTTCGGCCGCTTGTACCCGCGATCTCATTCTTTCAGTCACCACCCACAGCTGGTGACCATAGGTGAGGGTAGGAACGTAGATTGACTTGTAAATCGAGAGCTTTGCTTTTCAGCTCAGCTCTCTCTTTACCACGACGGACCGATGCAGCGTCCTAGTTATTGCTGATGCCGCACCGATCCGCCTGTCGATCTCCCGCTCCATCCTTCATCCACTTGTGAACAAGACCCCGAGATACTTAAACTCCTCCACTTGGGGCAGGACTCTGTCCCTGACCCGCAGGGGGCATTCCACCCTTTTCCGGGCGAGAACTATGCTCTCAGATTTGGAGGCGCTAATTCCCATCCCGGCCGCTTCACACTCGGCAGCAAATCGATCCAGCGAGAGCTGGAGATCACGGTCCAATGAAGCCAACAGAACCACATCATCCGCAAAAAGCAGAGATCCGATCCTGAGGTCACCAAACTGGATCCCTCCAACGCCTCGGCTGCGCCTAGATATTCTGTCCATAAAGGTGATGAACAGAATCGGTGACAAAGGGCAGCCTTGGCGGAATCCAACTCTCACTGGAAATGGTATGGACATACTGCCAGCTATACGGACCAAGAACAGTTATCCAGCCAATTGATCCAACTGAGAAAACTGAAAATCAAGCTGCCGGAGTCGCCCCTGGTGAGAATGAGATGCGTGCTACCTTAAATTACTCAAAGGTACAAGACAAATTTGTACCTGTGTGATGCCGTTTTAATAAATACCTAGCATCTTTGGCTCATAGCAAGTTAGTGCTGGTGATTTAATTGTTTCTTTCCCACAAGCACAAGTTCGGACGTCCTGATTTCACACTAATACCTGAATTGCTGTTGAGTAAAAACCCAGTTTCAGGTTCCACATCATCATCAATGATCAGGATCTTTACTGTTGCTTTAAAAAATACACAGAACAAATTCAAATGAGAGCAAAAGTCTAGCTTTTTGTATCTTTTAAATCTCACCAACTGATCGCAGTATTATTTTGTGCATGTTTATGTGACAAAACGCTATTTTTAATCAGAATTGTTGATCTCTTTGTTCCCCATCTTCTATGAATTAGAAATTATGGAAACATTTTTTGGGGAAAAAAAATTTAAGTAAAGAAGTTTCACATAAAACGTCTAAACTAGTTTTATTACAGCAGCAAACAGCAGTGGGAAATGAAGGAATGGCTGAAGGAGTGGATGGGATAAGTGAATGAAAGGAATCCGAGCGGCTGTGGTCGACCAGAGGAATGATCGCGGGAACGATGGGACGGGGGGTGGGATTTAAACACAAACGAGCTGGAGATGGAGGAAAACACGGCTAGTGAGTGAGCGGGGGTTGTGGGGGGAAAAGGATGAGTGGAACTCTACTGGTGCAAGCTGTTTTCTGGGGGAACGCCACGCCGCAGAGCGGAGGACCGGCCACAGGAAGCAAAGATCGGAGAGGAATCTAAATATAGAACGATTGATCAGATTTGTCGGGTAGATGGAAGGATGAATGGATGAATTTCTCTCACACACAGACACCCTGGTATTTGATAATGTGGTGTAACGCTGACGGACCTGTCACCTCTACTCCCCACCACACACATGATAAAAGTCACGTTTCTGGCTCGCACAAACGGTTTATTAAAAATAAAATGGATTTGTAGAAAATAAAATCACAGCTTCCAGATTCTTGAGGTAGCTGTGCCAGAAGTTTATGTCATCTGTAAAGAATGTGGGAGGGAAAATCTGAAGGAAAACATGGTCGCTGCTGAAGTTTAAAAGTTTCTTAGAGATCAGTGAGCTCGTCTTTAGGAAGCATGTCGTGGATTTAAATCTGGGGTCTCGACTTGAGACTTATGGGACATTATGGAAAACAGTTTGATCATTTATGACTGAATTTTCTGGTTTATTTGGTCGTCCTTTGACTTTAGTTTTTAGTGTAAGCTCACCTGTGTGGATGAGTTTGAATTTCTTTTCAGCAGCATATTTAGATTTTGAAGTTTTCAACCATGTTTGATTATTATTCTCACGTTAAACCCATACAGGAGGTGGTCTTGTATTTTATTCATGCATATTTGAGTCATTTGCATGTTTTTCTGTCCAGTAATCAGATCACGTTTGATTATGTCCTCTGTTTCACATTCTCACATAAGCAGGAATCCTGCTCTCGCTTTGTTCTCCGCTCAACAGAGAGAATTGATTTAACATAAACGCATCAAAATAAAGCAAAGCTTTCGATTTACAAGTCGATCTACGTTCCTACCCTCACCATGGTAACCAGCTGTGGGTGGTAACCGAAAGAATGAGATCGCGGGTACAAGCGGCCGAAATGAGCTTCCTCCGCAGGGTGGCTGGGCTCTCACTCAGAGATCGGGTGAGGAGCTCTGCCATCCGGGAGGAGCTCTGTGTCGAGCCGCTCCTCCTCCAGGTCGAGAGGAGCCAGATGGGATGGTTCGGGCATCTGGTCAGGATGCCCCCGAGCGCCTCGCGGGCGAGGTGTTTCGGGCACGTCCTATCGGGAGGAGACCAAGGGGCAGACCCCGGACCCGCTGGAGAGACTATGTCTCACAGCTGGCCAGGGAACGACTTGGGATCCTTCCGGGTGAGCTAGAGGATGCAGCCGGGGAGAGAGAGGCCTGGGCTGCCCATTTGAGGCTGTTGCCCCCGCGACCCGATCCCGGAACAAGTGGAAGATGACGGAACGGAAGCATCAAAATAAGAGTATAAAGAAATACGTGCGGCTGTGGTCGAGCTGCATGCAAAGTTGATCCATTTTACACTATATTTATGGCTTGATTTACACTGTGTCGTGTACGTGCACAAGAAACAGGCAGTGGGAGGAGGAAGAATTCACTGTGTCTACACAAGAACCTAACTCTACCTCATGAGGACCCAGGTAGATTGAGATCACGGATTTAGATCAACAGGACCTTTACATAATGAAGGAAAAAAACTTTTTGGTCCTAGTTTGGTACGCGTCTTGGATTTTGTTGAATCATATCACCATTACATTAGTTTTAAGGCACAGTAAATCAGAATGTTGAGGTTGTTTAAATGAGACACTTTCTAGAGAAAAAATGATCTAAAAACAATGAATACCCAGCAGCCAGTGAGAAGGAAATACAATAGAGCTTATTTTTAAACACAATCAAAAATAGAGACGGTGACTGGAGACAGTGGCTCAGTGGTTAAAGCGTTCCCCCGCGGACCGGAAGTTTGCAGGTTTGCATCCCACTGAGTTCACGTCTAGGGTTCTTGGAGAAGACATCTATCTCTAACCCCCGTTTCTCCCACCATTGACGCCGTCATAGGTGGCAGCCTGCTGCGGTGAAATGCAGCACAAAAAATTTCCCGATCAGGGATCAATAAAGTATATTAAAAAAATAAAAATATGATGTGTTACCGCTCATGAGCCTCCGACTGTAGCAAGTCTTACCCAGACTGGTGTTTACTGTCAAAAGCATTCAGTTTGAGAGATTTCACACATTCAGGGATCCCATTAACCTCCCAATGAGTCAAACCATCCTTCCTGGAGTTGGTTTTAAAGTATGATGGCACACAATTGATTAAAACAAATTTGTCAAAATTCCAGAAGCAAAAAGAGGCAAAACCAAACTTGTGTGCAGTTGGTTCCCCGAGGAGGGGAATCCCATTTTCAATCCAAGTTTCTCATGAATAATAAACTTTATAAAATGAGCTTTGAAGCTGCGACAATTATTTATCCGACCACTTCTGGAAGCAACGTACTCAAGTAGGAAAACACTCATTATTAGATAGTTGTTGGTAAATGGAGAGTAAAAATTACACTGGAAACTCTTGTTAAAATCACATCTGAATGAGTGAAAACAAGTAAAACGGTTTGTTTAATGTCCAGATTCTGTTTAGAGACGGAGGCAAGCTGCATCTCTGACTGTCATTTCTCTTCATCCATGAATGTCTTTTATGCATTGAGTTAAAACCGGTCCGTCTGCATCTTTCAGAGTTTGACGAGCTCATTTATTTTAATGCACTTGAACAGACAACAGAACAGTGGTTTGGATGAAAAAAAAAAACCTAAAGACTGTATAACTAATTAGTTTCTATGTGAAGTCAATGGAATTTGTGCATGTTTAAGTTGAGTGAGAGTTTGCGACTGGATTCCGCCTCCACACAGATTCAATTCATTCAACCTCAATGTGGGAGTTGGAAAGCTAAACGTTGCACGCTCATACGCACGGCGACAACAACAAACTGTGCTACGGTGACTTTGTCGTGCGTCCAAGTATTTCAAGTATTCACTCAGACTGGTTCAAACTTTGTTATGAATTAAATTATTTTGGGCGAAAACACAAACTGCTGAATCGGGATGATTTATCGACCGTTCGGCGACTTGCACGTATAGATGGAGGGATGCCTTGGCAGATGTGTGGGGGAGCGGACAGGAATGCACCTCTTTTTATATGATAAGAATGGTCCCAAAAACAATAGAAGAGAAAGAAATAAAAGGAGCTGAAAGAAACTAAAGCAGGGATGCTGACCAGCAGGAGGAAGACAAGAGGAGGGGGAAGGATGGAGAGGACGTAGAAGTCAAGAGGGGTTCGGAGTAAACATCGATGCCAGATGAATGCAATTTTTTTCCTTTTCTCCTTCTCCCCATCTTCCGCCCTTCCATCTCCTCCTCCGAGTGAGAGAACAAGAGGCACTGCATCATCCCGACAGGCGGAGAAAGAGAAGAGAAGGAGAGAGAAAGAGGGATTGTGACGGAGGGATAAAGGGCTATCCGTCTCTGTCTGTCACCTCATTCATCGTCCCCGCTCCGTCCTGCCGGCCCATCCGTCATCTGCTGTCACACACACACACTTTCACATCAGCAAACACACACATCAAAGCGGACACACAACGCTCCAGCCCGCCTCTCCGCCCCGTTTCACACATTCAGTAACGATGACAGTCGCACAAACACACACAACGCCCCGGTTCTAACTGGTTCTGCTGGGTTGTTCCCAGGACCCCAAACACACAGAAACTGGGCCACTTCCTGCTCTGAGAAGACTGGTTCTCTCCCAGTTTGGTTCCAAACTTTCACTACTTTACCAAGCGACAAGTCGTCCTGGATGTCTGAGAAAACCAGTATGTTTCTGATGTGGAACTCTTGTTACGTGTTGGACGAATAGAACATAAAATAATAAAAAATAACTGATGTTTTTTGAGTTGGTGTAACAGCCAAGCTGTCCTTAAATGTATCACAGGTGAGACCTGAACCTCCCGTAAAGAACTTTGAAAATAACTAGAAACAAAACTTTGAGGAAAAAAAGAGACATGTCGTAGTTTTTGGGTTGATTGAATAAGAGTGTGACTTCAACACGTCACAGCTGC
The DNA here is from genome assembly GCA_902685375.1 of Neostethus bicornis. NCBI lineage: Eukaryota > Metazoa > Chordata > Actinopteri > Atheriniformes > Phallostethidae > Neostethus > Neostethus bicornis. The sequence goes on from LR738558.1 coordinate 2,572,086, forward strand.
ACGCAGAGTCCCACGTCTCACTGAGTTCTAAACCCGTGCCAAACCTCTCGTGAAAAGTTATGCAGATATTAAGAAGAAATAACAATAATAAAAAATAACAGGGTATAAAAATGTGATTTTTGTTGTTTGACTAGAACTTTTTTTAAGTTTGCTGTGACAGCGATGATGTCACAGCTGCATGCGAAGTCGAGCATTTTGTTTCATTCTGATACTCGCTTGTTTTAGAAAGATCAATACTGGTTTTTAATTAACTTCTTTTTTTTTTGTAATAAAACAAAATGCCTCGTTCCTGATGCAAAGAACACAAACAAAAAACAGACATTTTTCTCAAATTTCTTAAAGTCAGCAGTTTAAACACACAAAGTGTCATTATCAGCTGGGTTTAAAAAAAAACAAAACAGCGTCATAGAAAAATTATAACTTACATGATTTCATATTTTTATAGCAATAAACCATAAAAAAGTGAAGAATTTAAAGTTTAGAAAGTTTCAATTTTTAAAAATTTTTTTCATTTCACCACAAAATAATTGTGTTTGTCAATTATAATTAGATTTTATTGAATTGGATATAAAAGTGATCTATTGTGTGTGAAACAGGTGCAATTTTGACTAAATTATTAAAAAAAATAACCATAAGAAACTGCCACGTGAAAGTTGGCAAAATATATAAAAACTTTAAGAGAAGTAAAAAGTTTTTAAGAAAAATAAAAAAGTTCAAGTAATAAATTTTTACGTCTGATTTTTTGTTACATTAAACTCTTGCTTCTTAATTTTTCTCCAATCAGAATTTTAATGACTTAATTGGCTTCATGATTTATATTAACCGTTAATAACGCTTGACGTTTAGTCTCAGCAGGGAGGTATTTATCACCTCGTTTAAATCATATAACTTTTACAACTGGTCCAGAAATATTAATAAAAAAATAACGGAATTAATATTTAAAAAAAAACATCCATAGTATTAAAGTTTATTTGAGAAAAAAAATAATGCAATGCCAAAATATTTAAAAACTTTTTTAAAATTTTAAAATATTATCTAATGATTTATTTAGTTAAGTTTTTATTTCTTTATCAAGTAAAAATACTGTAAAAAATTGTTACAAATATAATCAGAAAATGTACGTAATTAAAAATAATCCAATCACGATGCAAAGAATATTAATCACAAAAAAATTATTTTGAAAACAGAGGAAAAAAACAACTAAGAAAACATTTTTAAAAAGTAAAAATATGTTTTTAGTCTCAAAAAATAAAAATAGGAAAGTCTCAAAACTTCAAATATTGTTTTTTTTTTGTATTAAAGATAAATCTCCGTCTGATTCACTCATTAGTTTAATTAATCTAATTGTATATTTGAAACATTTAAGCTGCTGCATCACGTAACGCTACAAAATTTATTTTTTAATGTAAAGCACTTTCAAAATAAAATGCATTACTATTATTATTATTTGTAATGAAAATTACAATAAAATATTACAAAATTCTAGTGTTTGAAAAAAAATAAATAAATAAATACTTTAAAAATCCAAAAAGCCTAAAATGTTCTTTTTTGTGTTTTTATCTGTTTATTTTATTTTGTATAAAAGAAAAAAAACTTACAGTTTTTTACTAAATAATTAATTATTTTTTTTACACTAAACGCTAATTATGTGAAAAAAAAAAGGACGTAAAGATTTAAAAAGTATAAAAGTCTAAATAAAACGTTTCCTCCTCCTCTTTCTGTCCAGGTTTTATCTCTTATTAGTTATGTTTTCGTTGTTTCATCTTCTTTTATTCAGGTTTTATCTGTTAGTTTATATGTTTTATTAAATTTTATTGAACAAAACTCATGCGGATCTTTTAAAGTTACATAAAACAGGAAAGAAAAACGTAGCAAAAGCTAAAAAGTAACGATAAAGATGAAAGGATGGAAGATAGTGGGCTGAAACTACAAAAAAAAAAAAAAGACCCCAGAAAGGAAAGAGACAAAGACCTACTTGTCTCAAGTCACTGAAGGCCAGAAGCAACGTGTCACCCTGGAAGCCTTCGACCGGACCGGCTCTGGCAAAACCTGTGGGAAAAAACACACACACAGGGAAGACAGGGACACACACACACACACACAAACATGCAGAGAGAAGGGAAAACAGTGAAAAACAGATTAAATAAAAGACCTGTTCTGATTTGCTGTGCATCGACTGGCAGTGGGGGCAGCGAGAGGAGGAGGGAAGGGGTGTTAGAGTCATGTCGTTGGGTGAGAGAGTGTGTTTTAATTTGTGTTTGTTTATGTGTGTGCTTGTGTGAGTGTGTTTTAGAGTGTGTGTGTGTGTGACAGTCTGTTTGTATGTGACATGTTTTAATGTGCCCTTGGATGAGTGTGTGTTAGTGTGTGTAGATGTGTCAGTGTTGGGTCTGTATGTTTACAGTGTGTGAGAATGTGTGTGTGTGCGTGTGTGTCTGACCTCGTGTGTGATGGTGTGTGTGTGTGTGTGTGTGTGTGTGTGTGTGACAGTCCGTGTGTATGTGTGTGTGTGTGTAAGACAGTCTGTTTGTGTGTGACATGTTTTAATGTGTCCTTGAATGAGTGTGTGTTAGTGTGTGTAGATGTGTCAGTGTTGGGTCTGTATGTTTTCAGTGTGGGAGAATGTGTGCCTATGTGTGTGTGTGTGTGTGTCTGATCTCGTGTGTCAGTGTGTGTGTGTGTGTGTGTGTTCTAATGTGTGTGTATCAAACTGATTTCGGTGTATTTTTCTGTTTGAAGCTTGATGAGAGTTTCCTTCTTTTTTTTCTCTTTTTCATTAAATATTTTCTTTTTTTTTTTTCCATTAAATTCCAGAATCTTCTTCCGTGATCCCTAATCCCTCATTGGTGTCCGTTTCCTCCTTTTTAACACGTCACAGCGTCATTTCATTCACCCCACACCTCTTTTTAATCCTTTTTTCTTTGATCCACACACTAAATATTCTAAGTTCCAACAAGATTTTCTGTGTCTATTTTTGACTCCTGACGTCAAGTTTAATTTTTACTCACTTTGTTAAAAATTCACCAACTTTTTTTTGGATTTAACAAACTTTAATCTGGATTTACAAACTTTAGTCTTGATTTAATAAACTTTATTCTGGATTTCAACCACCTAAATTACAGATTTTATTCACTTCTTTGTTAATTTTATTAACTTTTTCTGGATTTACAAACTTTACTCTAGTTTTTACAAACTTTATTCAAGTTTTACAAACTTTACTCTAGTTTTTACAAACTTTACTCTAGTTTTTACAAACTTTACTCTAGTTTTTACAAACTTTACTCTAGTTTTTACAAACTTTACTCTAGTTTTTACAAACTTTACTCTAGTTTTTACAAACTTTACTCTAGTTTTTACAAACTTTACTCTAGTTTTTACAAACTTTACTCTAGTTTTTACAAACTTTACTCTAGTTTTTACAAACTTTATTCAAGTTTTACAAACTTTACTCTAGTTTTTACAAACTTTATTCAAGTTTTTACAAACTTTACTCTAGTTTTTACAAACTTTTTTCAAGTTTTTACAAACTTTATTCAAGTTTTTACAAACTTTACTCAAGTTTTTAGAAACTTTATTCTAGTTTTTACAAACTTTACTCAAGTTTTACAAACTTTATTCAAGTTTTTACAAACTTTACTGAAGTTTTTACAAACTTTATTCTAGTTTTTATAAACTTAATTCAAGTTTTTACAAACTTTATTTTAGATTTCACCATTGTTTTTTTTTGTTTGTTTTTTTTTATTGGATTGCGTCCGGATTTTACCGAATTTAATCTTTTTTTTAACTTTATTCTGGATTTTATTTAACATCTCTTTGTACTAAACATACTATTATTTATTGGATTTTACAAACCGGGTTAGTTTACCGTTGAAGAGCCACTGTGACGTTCAAACCTTCCATATTACATAAAAAAATAGTCATGTATTGTTTCCAATAAAACAGGATGAGTTTGATTTTCTATTACGTTTTTTTCCCCAGCTTTTTTTATATTAACATACTTGTGTTTGAATTTATATTTTTTAATGTGTTTTTTTTTTTATTAGAAACATAAAATGTCCTTAAAAGTTTATTAGTTAAAAAATATGCGAGTTTAAATCAAAGAAAAACAGTCTGGGCGCTTGATGTATCCACATTCCATTTGCTTATTCCTGTTTTTCTTGTCTTCTGGCTCTCATCCTATCTCTGGATGCGCTGGTTTAAACTGTGTCAAACACAACCGTCCATTTCCATCATGACAAAGACCATCTGCTATTATTGAAATTACAGTCTGCAATGGTGAGCGGGGATCCCTCCTTCATGTGGATCCCCATGAGATTTCTTATTCTATTTTCCCTTGCCAAGTTTTCTTTTCTGTTCTGAGTTTGTTTAATTAGTTCAAAAATAAACTATTGTTTATTTTAAAATTGCTTTTTGTGAAGCTCGTTGAGAAATCGAGTCTTACAAACGAAATTGAATTGAATCGAGTCACAGACGACCTTTGAGATGATTACAAATTTCCGGAGGTGTGCGGGTGAAACTAATCCAGTGTGAATGCGGCTTTTTAAAACTTTAATGTATTTCAGCTCTTTTCAAAACTTAACTCTTTCTGCCCTCGTTCACCTGCTCGATTCAATGCCGGCTTCCTTTTTTTTTTCTTCCTTCCGCACCTCCTTTCATCTCTCCCTCACTTCTTTTCATTTCATCTGTCACTCTACTGTATCTGTAGCCGTCCTAATCCCTGCAGCTGTGCACGGATGTCACTGCACATCACATCATGGTGTGACCCGCTCTGTGACTCTAAGAACCTTGATCATGTAAATGAAAAAAAAAAAAAAAACCCGGCCAACAACGCCAAGCTTTCATGTTCACTCCTTTTGTCTGCGTCTGAAAGTCTCGGAGATCAGCGGAGAGGTGGGGTGGGAAGCAGGGAGGGTAAAATAGTAAATGAGAGGATGATTAATGAGCGAGGAGATCGTGTATTGAAGATGATTTGGTTGTTCTGTAGCGCCCCCTGTGCTTTTATATATAAACTACAACCACAAAACTTTCATGTCAAGGTTTGAAAAAGTAGTTTCAAGTAAAAATGTTTTGTTTTTTTAGACGTGAAATGTGTTTATTGGAAAGTCATTTGTAGTAGGATTAGTAATTGGGATGATGAGGTAGGGAACGAGATATTTAGAAAAAAAAAGGGTAACATTGCGTTTTATGTGCGACGTTATCATAACAGTAAAGTATAAAAAAAATCAATCTATTCATTAAATGATATTAAAAAATCAGATTAAAACTTGTGAAACAACTAATGAGAATAAATCGAGATTTAAAAGTATTCTTCTTCTTCTTTCGGCTTTTCCCTTCAGGGGTCGCCACAGCAAGTCAGTTTCTTCCATCTAACCCTATCTGCTGCATCCTCTTCAGTCACACCAACTATCTTCATGTCTTCCTTCACTGTATCCATGAACCTCCTCTTTGGTCTTCCTCTAGTCCTCTTTCCTGGTGGTTCCAAATCCAGCATCCTTCTTCTGATGTACTCTCTCTCTCTCCTCTGTACATGTCCAAACCATCTCAGTCTGACCTCTGACTTTAAAACCTCTAACATGTGCCGTTCCCCTGGTGTACTCATTTCTAATCCTGTCCATCTTGGTCACTCACAGAGAGATCCTCAGCATCTTCATCTCTGCTACAAACATCTCTGTTTCCTGTCTTTTCCTCAGTGCTACTGTTTCTAGGCCAATCAGCATGGCCGCTCTCACCACACTGTTTCTAGGCCAATCAGCATGGCCGGTCTCACCACACTGTTTCTAGGCCAATCAGCATGGCCGGTCTCACCACACCGTCTCTAGACCAATCAGCATGGCCGGTCTCACCACACTGTCTCTAGACCAATCAGCATGGCCGGTCTCACCACACTGTTTCTAGGCCAATCAGCATGGCCGGTCTCACCACACTGTCTCTAGACCAATCAGCATGGCCGCTCTCACCACACTGTTTCTAGGCCAATCAGCATGGCCGGTCTCACCACACTGTCTCTAGACCAATCAGCATGGCCGCTCTCACCACACTGTTTCTAGGCCAATCAGCATGGCCGGTCTCACCACACTGTCTCTAGACCAATCAGCATGGCCGCTCTCACCACACTGTCTCTAGACCAAACAGCATGGCCGCTCTCACCACGGTTTTGTACACTTTTCCTTTCATTTTAGCTGAAACTCTTCTGTCACACATCACACCTGATACTTTCCTCCACCCGTTCCAGCCTGCCTGAACACGCTTCTTCACCTCATTTCCACACTGAAATACAATATAGAGGGAGCGGAGCTGATTCTCATCTCACAGCATAAACAAAATTTTGTCAACTCAAAAGTACCATCGTTGCAAGAAGAAAGCCATTTTTGACGCCTACTTCCCACTTCTTCTGCTCAGCACTGTCCTTATGCTGCGTGAACAACAGAATAAATCTCATCTGATGCTGTAAATACGGTTTTTAAAGCCCAGTAAGTCAACAAAACGAGTGCAAATTCGTCTACTTTCTTAATTTGGTAGATAAACACAAAAAAATGCCACTCCCTGTTGAGGAAAGGGTCAAAGCGGGACACACATCCTGCTTGTATTATGGTATGAATACGGTGGAGAACAAAAAGCTTGGCCAAAAACAACCTCCCTTTAAGTTTTACTCTTTAAAAAAAGTGTCTGTGTAAAATGTCACGTTGGAAAAAATAAATATTTGCCAGGTTTTTATTGTTTTTTAAAAGTAATGAAGTAAAAAAAAAAAGCTTCGTCACTCACTCTCGCATTCCTTGACGTCGACGTAGAGCTGATGCAGAGCTCCCATGGAGATCTGTCGCACCTCCGGGTCGATTAGCAGCTGCATGAGCGATTTGGAGATGTGTTTGCAGGAAGACATGCAGGCCGTCTGAGCAACTTTACCCTGGTAAAAAAAAAAAAACACACGGAGCTAAGATACACACATGGCACCAACACCAACTCATCAGGCAACCAAAGACATTCATCTGCAGGAAATTCATATAATAATTCCTTCAAGTTTTAATGCTGGTCAGAAACATCCAACCATGTGTTTTATTAATATTAGACAGTATTTTTTATCATTTAAGGCGATAAGAATACCTTTTTTTAATCTAATTTATTCTGATAAATTCTTTCAAACTGATATTACAAAATCCTCTCCTGAGTTGTTCATGCATGTTTGAATAATTGACAAAATATCATGTCTAGTATTTGGATTTTATTCAAATGTCAACTTGATTTTGGCCAGGGATTTTGTTCTCTGCCACTCCCAAAGCAGAAAGTGTGCTCACGCTTGGAAGTGGATTTTTTTGTAAATGGACCAAAACTAAAAACTTTCAAAAATATGTGTTAGCTTTACTAACTTAACATGTCCTCAAATGAGATTTACTGTGATGTGCACTGCAGAGGGAGGCGGGACTAAGAACAGAGCGAGCGGAGGAAGGAATTCAGTGTCTAAAACAAAACCAAATTATTAAGACTCCTTGGGTAAATTTTGTATTTCTAGGCTCAAAAAAGGTCCCATATTTATTTACCGTAATTTCACGGCCATAAGGCGCACCTAAAAGTCTCAAATTTTCTTCAAAATGAGCGGTGCGCTCTATCTGATTTGTGATTTGCGGACGTATTAGAGAACCATCAGCCGGACGCAGTTGAAAACATGAGAATGTTAAAGGGTGAAGTGTGTGTGTGGATTATGTATAAAAGAACAGCTATGTGCTTTATGCAGAACATTGCTGTTTTAACAACACTGAAAATGGAAAAGAGACACGCTTATGAAGCTCAGTTTAAACTGATGGCAATGAGTTACGCCACAGTTTGCCAGTGGATTGTAGATGCTTGGGGTAACGTGTCTGCTGGCACTGTTGTCCGAGCTTTCCCAAAAGCAGGCATCATTTCCGAGGAGCTGCACGGTTCAGAAAGTGACTCTGACAGCGTGGAAAGTGAACCTGCTATGTTGGATTTAGCGCAGCTGTTAGATTCTGAAACAGAGGATGAGGACTTGGATGGATTTGATAAATGACTTTATGACGACTGTAAATAATATTTAAATAAAACCAACCAAACTCAGTTTTACTCCCGATCTATTTTTAAATCTGCACGTGTCTGTGCGTATGCGCGCGCGCGTCTATGTCTATGTGTGTGTGTTGTTGTAAGGCGGACTTACGTAGTAGAGGATATGTATATAAAACCCGCGCCCTATCATCAGGTGCGCCTTATGTGTGTGTTAAATACAGGGAACGCAAAATTAGGACTGCGCCTTTTAATACGGTCGTGAAAATACAGTATATTTATACGATGAGATAAAAATTATCACCTTAAAAAAAAAAAAAAAAATCACAATCAGAAGCTCGATACCGCGTCTCTAAATAAGCTGAATATACCATTTAATTTGTTATTATTTGGTCTCTTCTGGTTGGACTTTATAGTGTTTTGTTGTTGTTTTGTTTTATTGTCTCTAGTCCTCTAGTCCCGGGGACGTCTTGGGCCCAGTGGGAATCGAACCAGGTTCTCCTGATTGAGAGATGAATATTCTACCACTGAGCCCATGCCTCCTGGGACGTGGTTGGACTTTATAAAGTAAATAAAAATCAAACACTCTGCTTTTTTTTTTACTTGACAAATGAAAGTCGTGTAACAAAGAAAAACTTTGACAGAGACAGCAGGAGGACGAGGAAATCAGAAACATTAACACAGACTAAACAACTGTCCTGATCTTCACACATGGCGATCACTGATAGATGGTGTTGCATTCAGGTGCGGTCGGGATGATAAAGTAATGTAATAAGAATAAAAGCAGCGGATGGGGAAGTACATGACAAGGCATTAATACAGAAATTAAAAATGAGCATGTGTGGTTGAACGGGGCCGAGCTCTGTGTCTGCATTCCTGTAGAATGAAGAAAAAAAATGAGGGGGGAAAAAAAAGGGAGAAAAGACTCTGAGCAGAGTTTGGTCATAAACAGAGACATTAGATCAAGAGACAGATGGACTTCAACCCATCCAGAGAAAAGTGACCTAGACTTTTAAAAACAACCAACAATTGATGATTTTTGAGACGTTTCAGTAACTCGTGGTAAAACCAGTAGATTGGACATGATTTGGAAAGGTAAGCCCTCTGTCTATGTAAGGTCTCAGGGTTGCCAGTGCATGTCGAAACGAAAAGCAAGCATGAAAGAAAAGGAATCTTCTTTAGACCTCTGAGACAGGATTGTCTTGAGACACAAGGCTGGGGAAGGGTCCAGATCGATGAAAGTTCCAATGAGCACACTGGCCTCCATCATTTGCAAGTAGAAGAAGTTTGGAACCACCAGGATTCTTCCTAGATCTGACCAGCCATCTAAGCTGAGTGATTGGGGGAGAAGGGTCTTGGTCGGGGAGGTGAACAATAATCCTATGGTTACTCTGTCAGAGTCCCAGATGAGAAGTTTCCAGAAGGATAACCATTTCTGCAAAAACACACCAATCAGGCCTGTATGGTAGAGTGGTCAGACGAAGGCCCCTTTTTACAGAAAACCACATGGAAGCCCATCTGGAGTTTGCCAAAACGCACCTGAATTACACTCAGAACCTGAGACACAAAATTCTGTGGTCTGTAGACCAAAACAGAACTTTTAGGAGTGAACAGCAGGCATTCTGGTTGGAGAAAAACAGGCACTGGTCATCCTGGCATGCTGTGGGGTTAGGGTCAGGTCTTCCTTCTGATTGGAAGGCTGGTCAGTACTGAGATAAAGCTGAATGCAACAATCTACAGAGACTTCCAGAATGAAAACCTGCCCCACAGAGTGCCTCACACTGGGGCAATGGTTCATCTTTCAGCAGGACAATGATCATAAGTAGACCGCCAAGATATGGAAGGAGTGGTTTCAGAACAACTCTATCAATGTCCTTGAGTGTTCCAACCAGAATCCAGACCGGAATCCAATGAAACCTCTATAAAAAGATGTGAAAATGGTCAACACTTCCCATCCAGTCTGATGGAGTTTGATTGGAACTGCAGAGAGGAACGAGCCAAACTGTCCAAAGAAAGGTGTGCCAAGGTGTGGCATCAGATTCAAAACCACTTGATGCTATAATTGCTGCCAAAGGTGAAGGAACTACCGATTGAGCAAAGGCTCAGTGAATACATGAAGTCAGTCATTTGCAATGATTTCAAAAACTTTTTCAACATTGTTGTTATGACGTGTTTTTCAATTTTGAAATAAGGATAATGAAATGAAACGTGCCCAAAACAGCTCACCAGTGAGGCGCTCGGGGGCATCCTGACCAGATGCCCAAACCACTCCATCTGACTCCTCTTGACCTGGAGGAGGAGCGGCTCGACACCGGGCTCCTCCCGGATGGCAGAGCTCCTCACCCGATCTCTGAGTGAGAGCCCAGCCACCCTGCGGAGAAAGCTCATATTGTCCGCTTATATCTGCAATCTCCTTCTTTCGGTCACCACCCACAGCTGGTGACCATGGTGAGGGTAGGAACGTAGATCGACTTGTAAATTGAGAGTTAAATCAAGGAGACCAAGAGGCAAACCCTAGGTGAGAGAAGCCACCCCACCTGCATCTAAATAAATTAGTAAACTAAATAAAGATATGGATGTCTAGCTAGCTATTTAGAAAGACAGAACATTGATTTAGAATAAAATCCCAGAAGAAAAAAATATAATTAAAATAATAATGAGAGACGTAATAGAATGATTAACGGCTAAATATAGAAAAAAAACAAAGAGAGAGAGAGAACAAACACATTGTCATAATGATTAAATAACCATTTTTGCATGGTTTTGTCAATGTGCCTGATTACACAAATGAATCCTGACGAGTCTTTGATGTGTCTGCTCGACACAGCAGAAACACACTGCTGATTAATAAGGAGCGTCAGACCTTAATCACCTCCATTAATCACACAGTAAACCTAAACACACAATCAGACAAACACCAATTGTTGCACTGATGCATCCACTCTTAACGCCGCTCCGTCTTATAATCAGACAACAGCGTTTTACCGCAGCTCCAATCCGACAGAAAGGAGAACTTTTCTCTTTATCCCACTCTTTAAATGATCACGGGACATTTAGCTTTTAATCAGTTTTAAACAAACGGGCCTGTTTATTCCTGAAAACCAGTCAAATGTATTTTCTTTTGCATCAACCTGTTCAATGTCAGAGGAAACAAGAGATGATGTTTGTTGAAGAAAAGAACCTGGGAGCAGCTTTAGAGATTTCCTACAAGCTTTAATGGGAGTATGGCAGGACTGGACACTGTTTAGTGCAACATATTCCCCCTGGGCTAGCTTCACATGGGAAAAGAGGTGCTGGAAAAGCGACATGTGGCGTCTGGAGGGAAAAAAAGAGTTGTACTAATTCTTTAACTACTTTTCTTAAGCAAAATGAACTTTTTGGAGGTTTCTATCATGTTTGCATATTATTCCCAACCTGCAGCTACCTGGCAATCCACAACATCTACGGCGTTTCCATAACTGGTCAGTCAGATTCCTGCATTCTTTTTAGCATATTCTAGCCCACCATTTCCCCTTCAGGGGTCGCCACAGCAAGTCAGTTTCTTCCATCTAACCCTATCTCCTGCATCTTCTTCGGTCACACCAACTATCTTCATGTCTTCCTTCACTGTATCCATGAACCTCCTCTTTGGTCTTCCTCTAGTCCTCTTTCCTGGTGGTTCAGAACCCAGCATCCTTCTTCTGATTTACTCTCTCTCTCTCCTCTGCACATGTCCAAACCATCTCACTCTGGCCTCTCTGACTTTATCTCCAAAACCTCTAACATCGGAATCAGAATCTACTTTAATGATCCCACACATGGGAAATTTGTCTGTCACAGCAACAACTTCCTATCTGCTAAGTGAGTCGTTGTAGAGCCCGATCACGTACGGAAAGAAAGACCTCCAGTAACGAGGTGTTCTCGAGCGGAGCTGTCTGAGCCTCTTGGAGAAGGAGCTCCGCTGTTCGTCCAGGAGTGGGTTGAGAGGATGGTCATGATTGTCCATGATGGATAAAAGTTTGTTCAGTGACCTCCTCTCTACCACTGCCTCAGGTGAGTCCTGTTTGCTGCCAATGACAGAGCCAGCCAGTCTGATTAGTTTATTCAGTCTGTTGGCGTCACTGGCTGTGATGCTGCTCCTCCAGCAGATGACAGAGAAGAACAAGCAGCTGGCCACCACAGACTGGTAGAAGGTCTCCACGATCTTGCCGCACACATTGAAGGACCTCAGCTTCCTTAGGAAGTAAAGTCGGCTGCAGGTCTTCGTGTACACAGCAGTACTGTTGCTCCTCCAGCTCAGTCTGCTGTCGATGGAGGAACATGTGCTGTTCCTCTGATCCTGTTCATCCTAGTCACTCCAAGAAAGATCCTCAGCATCCACAAAAAGCCCATTTTTTAAGGTTGATTTGAAGTAACAAAGTGATAAAATGTATTAAGTTTGCTTACACAAAATGATAGCCAACACTTATCTGTATTAATTAGAAATAACCAGAGGGATTTTTAATATGTATATGAATGTCCAAAAATAATGGTTAATTTGAGAGCATCGTCTAATAAAGAAAGCAGAACTTTAGAGGACCTACTGTAACTAGCTGGAAGATGGAATCTTGATAGAACAATTTTATAAATAGGAAATTAAATAAATGGTAATGCATGACTTTGGTTTTGATGATATTGTTTGAGTAATGTTTGGTCATGGGTTTCTGAACAGTGACGGCACAAGCCAGCTAAGGCTTACACAGTAACACGTACACAACGGTAAGATGTGAAAAAAGTTTCACAATAGTAAATTTTAAATACCGTCCAATGCAATCTTAACAGAACTCCAAATCAAATGAAGGGAGGAGGAGATAGTTGTTTATGTTCAGTAGCTTCATAGAACAAGAATGACTCAATGCCGAGTAATCAAACAAAAGGCTTTCGTCTTCCTTGCAATTTGTGACTTAGTCTGTTGCGACGTTGACCTGTGTTTACACGACCATGAAAACCTCATAAGTACATATACGGTAGGTATCGAGAACCCGTGGGCAGTTTAACTAAAAAGGAACAAGTTAAACACATTGTTTAAACAAGAAAGAAAAGTGTAGTGAGAGGTTTTACTGTTTTAAAACATATATATTGAAAAAAGGAGATTCCTTTGCAAACTTAGAGGTTATTATTAGAGCATGCTTCTTGCAATTAATGAGGGACCAGTGTGTACATTTTGACTATAAAGAGAGTAATGTGAATGAATGGAGGCTGGATTGTTGTTGCCGGGTTCAGTGAACTAGTTGGCAGACATGCCGAGAAGGGAGTAAAAGACAGAGAGAACAAAGTCCTGCAGGGGTTGGTCACCATGTTGAGTCGTACAACTCAGGGAATCCAAAACCACACAATGGCAGCATTTTCTGTTCTCAGGACGCCTGCATTTTACTGTCTGGGCACATCCCAGTGTAGCTCTAAAGACGGCCAAGTCATTGTCTGGAGCAAGCTGGGTTTCAGGGAGCAGCAGAGCCGTGATCTCTCAGCAGTAACGGTGAGGATGCCCAGGCCAAGTTGGAGACAAACAAACTGTCTGGTGGATGTTTGCAGCCATTGTTCTATGTAGGTCTGATTTTTTTTTTCTCTCCCCCCACAAATGGGCAATTTAATACACATCGTTATGGTGAGTAATCGGCTTTATAAACCCCTGATTTATAGGAAGAAGTCCATGACTGAAGTTTAGGAACCCCTTCTATGAGGTCTACGACAAAAATGATCTAAAAGCGTAGGAGTGCATTTATGGAAATCTCTGTGAGGTGACATTGATGTTTTAGAAGGTCGAGCTGTGAGTCAACGTCAAATTTATCCCAAAAGTGTTCTGAGAGGATGAAATCCTCCAGTTCTTAAACTACAAAATCTGACCTCCAGAAGGCTCAGCAAGCGTTTCTGTTTAGCTCAACAATCGTGTTTACACCAGACAGGCTTGGGTCTTGACAAATCATTGTAACTGAAGCATTACGTTCCATAAAAAGACTAATTTCTATCATTTCTGTTTCCTTTGGCTCATTCTTTCTATGTTTTAATTCTTTTCTCCTGAATAATTGTTGCCAGTTGTCCATGTGGAGCTCCACACTGACTCGGTTTGTGTCGGACTAGCATACCTGTGGGTTTTTAACCCATCTAAGTCCAACACAATTAGCTTATTTCACGCTCTATTACACCTTGTGATAATTGAGTGCCGGTTCAGAGGCCAGCGTAAGATTGGAGGATATCCGGCTGGTCCAGCGTCTGTTTGTCTAACATATACTCTGGCACGTGGACGTTGTGAGTGAAATTAGGATTCCTAGAGAGCGCCACGCTCCAGAACCAAGCTCACTAACACAGTCTGATTATTTTGTTGAGTCTGCTAAATAAGCACAGATATTATAGGTATTTTATCACTTTCAGGCTTCAGGTGCCAAAAATGAAGATCTGGGCATCACCCGGCTGAGGATGGTTTGGTGCTTGATTTATTCACATCGCCCCTGATTCCCAGAGGTGTCAAAAGTACCAACACTTTCTACTCAAGTAGAAGTATAAATACAGAGTTAAAAAACTACTTTAGTAAAAGTAGAAGTATCAACTCAAGTTTTCTACTTAAGTAAAAGTAAAAAGTAACCTATTTAAAAACTACTTAAAGTAAAAAAAGTAAAAGTAATTTTCAGAAAAAAAGGAATATTGTTAACAAAAGCGTATGAACATATTTTTTAACTATTATCACATGCTTTAAGGAGCAGAAAATATGATAATAAATGAAAGTGTTTTGGTGAAACTTTATGAATCAGAAACATTTATTTCTTAATAATCTTTATTGGATATCGATTAATTAACACAATCAAATGTATTAACATAAGCAGGGCATTATGTAACGTCCCTTCAGCTACCAAGCTTCACTCTGCATCACCTAATTTAACCAACTTCAGCAGACACAAACACACTCAATGTAAAAAAAAAACACACAAAAACACTCAATGTTAAAAAAAATAAAAAAAATGACCAAAAGGCTTTTTTAAGCCTTGAAGGCAGCTAGTTTTCAAAGTTCTTTGAGGCAATACTGAATAGTCTTTGGGAGTGCCACATACAGCCTGCGTGACACCTGGAACGATCGTTGCCAGGTGGGAGGTGCTGGATTATCGTACTAATGACGTAAAATTATCGTATTTTACAAAAAATATCGTACACCCAGTAAAACCACGCCCATTGACAAAATAACACCCTTTACATGCACTCGTAAGGCAGTGGGAGTGAAGGAAACACACGGGAGGAAAAATCCTTGGATTCTTTTTCTAAAATTTTAAGAACTGTAAAAATAAAAAAAATAACCAGGGAAATAAGATTTTAAGAAACCAGTAGGGGCGGGACTTAGGAGACGGTATATATAAATTTATACATATACATATTTACATATATATGTGTACATATAAGGTTTTTTTTAATGTTAACCCAAACATCTACATTATACAAAATCTAAGCGATGTGTAGTTTTAATCTCCTCAGTCAGTCTTTATAAACTAATCAATAACATTTTGGATGCTTTTAAGCACAAATACTTCATCCACTACTATTTATGGATGAATCAGTTCAATTAGCTTTGTTTCTAAAGATAAAATAGTGCGTCACAGATCAAAGTTATTTTTATAAAAATACCATCTACAACATTTTCAGCAAAGACGTTTACAATAACCGCAGACTGAAAATAATAATAATAAAACACTGCTTTGCTGTTGTTTTTTTTTAAAAAAACTGATAATTCAATCAAAGTTCAGTGTTGCAGCATCAGAAACACTTTGATTTCCGAGCCCGCATCAAGTCTCAAACACGGAAATCTTCTTCTTATTCTTCTTTAGTTTGCGGCATGAAGCACCAACCTGGGTGCATTACCGCCACCTACTGACTGTCACGAACCTCAAATCCTCCTCAATAACCCTGTACACCTCAAAAAAGTGTACAGGGCACCAAAACCCTTCCCCTGACGTCCATACAAAAACACCTCCTCCAAGCTCACTTGACGTTTCCTGCTCTTTTAAAGTTTGTGGGCGGTGCTACTCGCCCCAAAGTAATGATTGACTGGACCTTTCAGCCAATCATTCATCAGTTCCTTTGTTTGATGCGTTCAGGGTTCATAAAAAAAAAAAAACTCCGACAAACAGTCGCGGCTTTTTAACGGTGACAAAATCGCGAAAGTAGCGACTACTTTTTATAAAATTAACGAAGTAAAAGTACAGATAATTGCATAAAAAAGTAGTGAGTAAAAGTAAAAAGTAGACAAAAAAATAATTACTTCGTTAAAGTAAAGATACCAAGATTTTCTACTTGAGTAAGGTAACGAAGTAGTCTTACTTCGTTACTTGACACCTCTGCTGATTCCTGGTGCTCTAGTCCTTTTATCTCCAGTTACACTCACCTTTTTTGTTTCAATTTGGTGTATAAAGCCTGTTAGGACAACTGTGTTTGAATCAAACTGAACTGAATTAAGACAGACGTGTGAAAACAAGAAAAGATAAACAAGAGACGTAACAAACCTGATGTCTAAAGAGAAGAGGTTAAGGAAAGGTGAAGCGTGTTTGTAGACGTGAGAAAGAAAAGAGAGACGACTCATGAAACGGAGAGGTGAGGTCAGCAGACGTTCGGGTGTAAAATAACCGAGCGAGGAGATAATAGAAAGAAAGAGGGATGTTCCTCCTCCTCCTCCTCCTTCCTTAAACCCAACTCTGCTTACTCATTCCCTGCGGCTAATCGGAGATGTTCATCAGAGCTCATTAAAAGCTACTCGGCTTCTAACGGCTGAACAAATAGAAGAAAAAAGGAAAGCAGAGGAAAGCAGAGGAATGGAGAAGGGTCAGACGAAAGAAAAAAAAGGCGGGGATTAATCAAAGAAGGAGAAAAGATCGAATGAATGATGATAAAACTCACAGCAAGATGGTGTTAAACATAATGACTGAAATAAAGTTTTATAAAAATAAATTCACCAATTTTATCAAGAATAAAATCTATAAAGATCTTTGTGAAATCTGAAATAAAGTAACATAAGATCCAGAATGAGTTTTTTTCTAAATGAATCAGAAATACAGACTAAATTTGGAATTCATTCAAATCAAGAACAAAGTCAGTCTTCTTCTTCTTCTCCTTTCTGCATTTCCCTTCAGGGGTCTCCACAGCAAGTCTGCTGCATCCTCTTCGGTCACGCCAACTATCTTCATGTCTTCCTTCACTGTATCCATGAACCTCCTCTTTGGTCTTCCTCTAGTCCTCTTTCCTGGTGGTTCCAAATCCAGCATCCTTCTTCTGATGTACTCTCTCTCTCTCCTCTGCACATGTTCAAACCATCTCAGTCTGACCTCTCTGACTTTAAACCTCTAACATGTGCTGTTCCTCTGATCCTGTCCATCCTGGTCACTCCCAGAGAGATCCTCAGCATCTTCATCTCTGCTACAAACATCTCTGTTTCCAGTCTTTTCCTCAGTGCCACTGTCTATAGCCCAATCAGCATGGCCGCTCTCACTACGGTTTTGTACACTTTTCCTTTCATTTTATCTGAAACTCTTCTGTCACACATCACACCTGATACTTTCCTCCACCCGTTCCAGCCTGTCTGCACACGCTTCTTCACCTCTTTTCCACACTCTCCATTGCTCTGGACTGTTTATCCTAGATACTTAAAATCTTCCACCTTCTTTATCTCTTCTCCCTGTAACCTCACTTTTCCATTTGGATCCCTCTCATTCACACACATGTATCATTCAAGAACAAAGTTAGTAATGTTTAAAAAGAAAATTGATAAAATGCTAAATAAAGTAAAAAATTGGTCAAATCTGGAGTAAATGCAGTAAAATCTGGAATCATGCCGATAAGACTGACAATAAAGTTTTTCAAATTATGAATAAAAATAGTAAAACCTTGAGTAAATTTGGTCAAATCTGACATGAAGTTAGTAAAATAATAAATAAGTTGAACAAAGTTGGTAAAAATCCAGAAAAATTAATAGAATCCAGATTGAATTTGTAAAGTTAGTAAGATTCCAAAATGTAACTATTTCTATGTTTTGTATCAAAAGCATTGGAAGTTATTTTTATTACTTTGGTCAAAGAGTAAGATGTTTTTAATGTGAACACGATTTTAAATGTTCCGTCGTCTTTCGCATAAATGGGGCCGGTCACGGGGCAACAGCCTCAGACGGGAATTCCAAGGCTTCTCTGACCCCAGCTGCATCCTCCAGCTCACCCGGAATGATCCCGAGTCAGTCCCCTCCAGCTGCTAGACATGGTCTCTCCAGCGGGTCCGGGGTCTGCCTCTTGGTCTCCTCCCGGTGGGACGTGCCCGAAATACCTCAACAGCGGGGCACTCCGGAGGCATCCTGACCAAATGCCCGAAGCACCCCATCTTTGAGATTTAACAGAACTTGTTTAACCATATATTTTTTTTTAAATATCTCAAACTGGATCAAAAAATATTAACAAACAAAAAACTTGAGTAAAACTAGATTCAATCTCTCTCATGTTTGATCAAATCCAGGAAAACTTCAGCTTTTTTATGGTTTTTTGTGATAAATAAAAGCATAAAAAATTCAAAGAGCAAATTGATCTGTTTTGGCTGTAACTCCTACACATCTCATTTGATCTTAACGTGAATATTAAATATAAACCTTTCTAATGAAAGAACGAGAGTGTTGTTTATATAAACTAGTTTGGTACAAGTTAAAAGTAGCTGGATCCGTCTTCAACTCCACATGAAAACAGGTTGATTTAAAAACTCCACGAGCACAGTGAGTCACAATGCCACAACACACTGTTTCACAACTCCTGGAAGGGATTCGACATGGTGTATAATATGCTCTCCGTCCATCCAGAAAGCCGTCAGTCAAACAAACAGCCAGTCAGGGCAGCCAAAAGTCACGAGGTGGGATCAGAGGGAAAAAATATGATACTGGCATGTGAGACCCAGTTTCAGCACTCCTTCACTGCAATCTGTCACACCAGGGTTACAGGTGCTTATTCTGATTCATAACCTGGAAAAACACAGAATCCTCTTCTGCTCAGAGTGTTACCTCCGTGTAACGTACATGCAAATGACCCAAAGATGGAAAGCAACTATTCACTATTCAATCACAACAAAAATCAACTCTGTAATCTAGTTTGGCTGCTCATTTGTTGTATTTGACTTTCGGAAATTTGTCAGGGACACACTGTGCCTGACAAGAATAATTCAACAGTAGCCAGATCGTCAAACAATACGCCTCTGCCTGCCCTATGTCATAAACTGTATTATTAACATATGGTCGAGATCTATGTGATAACCAGCTTGAAAAAGTCAAGTTGTATTCAGACCCATGCTCTGGCACAATCTTCTACAAAACCATGGAGGGACGGCAAACAAAAAAATTTTACTTAATGATGCGACGTGCTTATAGACTAATCAGTTTTTGGCAGCGGGTAAAAGAAGATGACTCGCTGCCAAAAAGTGATCAGTCAAAAAAAGTGTCAAGTAGGTTTTTAATCACATTACTTCCTTTCTGTTGCATCATGTCCCGCTTATCTGGGGCCGGGTCGCCGGGGCAACAGCCTCAGACAGGAAACCCAGGCTTCTCTCACCCCAGCTGCGTCCTCCAGCTCACCCGGAAGGATCCCGAGTCTGTACCTGCGGAGGAAGCTCATTTCGGTCGGTTGTATCTGCAATCTTATTCTTTCGGTCATCACCTACAGCTGGTGACCATATGTGAGGGTAGGAATGTAGATCCTGGTTACCATAGTGAGGGTAGGAATGTAGATCCTGGTTACCATGGTGAGGGTAGGACCATAGATCCTGGTTACCATGGTGAGGGTAGGACCGTAGATCCTGGTTACCATGGTGAGGGTAGGAACGTAGATCCTGGTTACCATGGTGAGGGTAGGAATGTTAATCCTGGTTACCATGGTGAGGGTAAGACCGTAGATCCTGGTTACCATGGTGAGGGTAGGAATGTAGATCCTGGTTACCATGGTGAGGATAGGACCGTAGATCCTGGTTACCATGGTGAGGGTAGGAATGTTAATCCTAGTTACCATGGTGAGGGTGGGAACGTAGATCCTGGTTACCATGGTGAGGGTAGGAATGTAGATCCTGGTTACCATGGTGAGGATAGGACCGTAGATCCTGGTTACCATGCTGAGGGTAGGAATGTTAATCCTGGTTACCATGGTGAGGGTAGGAACATAGATCCTGGTTTCCATGGTGAGGGTAGGAGCGTAGATCGACTTGTAAATTGAGAGCTTTGCTTTTCGGCTCAGCTCTTTCTTATACGTACATTACTTCCTACAAGTGACAAAATAATGTGCTGGCGTGAAAAGAAGAAAAAAAAAAGCTGGTTCTGTGTGTAAAGAATGAAAACTAAACATTAGATGGAAACCAAAAAAAACAGTCAAATGTTCTTGAATAAATAATCTCATTTAAAACAACATCTGGTTAATTTTTTAAGTAAAAGGTGCTGCAAACACCTTTTAGCAGGTAGAAAACATCACAGTAAATATTGAAAATATTAGATTATAAACAGGCCACGTGTCTCCCTCAGCAGCAGGGCGCATTTCCTACACGTCAGCCAGGAATATTCTTGACTTGCTCTGACATTTTTAAAATGTATGTCGTGGCAAATCAACACCAGTCATCTAACGTTTTCCTTCAGCAAAGCATTATTGTGAAGCTTTAATAAGCAGAGCTTCACTGTGCTAGTAAAGCATTGCAAACGAGCTGGTTTTGATCCAATTAGTGCCAAAACAATAAGCGTTCTTGCTGGTTCAAAAGAAAAGCAAATCAAATCAAAGTCTCCCCGAACGTTACTAATGTTACTAATTAGTAACATTTTTGGATGATTATTTGCGCTCATCAGATTGTTTTCAAAACTTCTTGTTTAAAAGCTTAAAAATGGTATAATTAAGAGTTTAGAACATGATATGATTTAATCAGGTGTGTATTCAAACTCTAAATTTGTTTTAATATCAGAGAACTTTAATTTTAGTAGAAAACATGGCATTTTTGATAGATGAGAAATTAATTCATTCTAATGTTCTTAAATTTGGTAATACCAGCCTGTCAATGCCTGATTACGTCAGACCTCAGAAGACAGCATGCTGGGCCTGGGCTGTACTTGGATGGGAGACCACTGGAACCCCAGGTGCCACGGTGGCACGGCCGTTCCGTCATCTTCTGCTAGTTCCGAGGTCGGGTTGCACGGGCAACAGCCTGAAGCGGGCAGCCCAGGCTTCTCTCTCCCCGGCTGCATCCTCCAGCTCACCTGGAAGGATCCCAAGTCGTTCCCCGGCCAGCTGTGAGACATAGTCTCTCCAGCGGGTCCGGGGTCTGCCCCTTGGTCTCCTCCCGGTGGAATGTGCCCAAAACACCTCGCCCGCGAGGCGCTCGGGGGGCATCCTAACCAGATGCCCGAACCACCCCATCTGGCTCCTCTTGACCTGGAGGAGGAGCGGCTCGACACCGAGCTCCTCCCGGATGGCAGAGCTCCTCACCCGATCTCTGAGTGAGAGCCCAGCCACCCTGCGGAGGAAGCTCATTTCGGCCGCTTGTACCCGCGATCTCATTCTTTCGGTCACCACCCACAGCTGGTTACCATGGTGAGGGTAGGAACGTAGATCCTGGTTACCATGGTGAGGGTAGGAACGTAGATCCTGGTTACCATGGTGAGGGTAGGAACGTAGATCCTGGTTACCATGGTGAGGGTAGGAACGTAGATCCTGGTTACCATGGTGAGGGTAGGAACGTAGATCCTGGTTACCATGGTGAGGGTTGAAACGTAGCTCGACTTGTAAATCGAGAACTTTGCTTTTCGGTTCAGCTCTCTCTTTACCACGACGGACCGATGCAGCGTCCTAGTTATTGCTGATGTCGCACCGATCCTCCTGTCGATCTCCCGTTCCATCCTTCCCCCACTCGTGAACAAGACCCCGAGATACTTAAACTCCTCCACTTGGGGCAGGACCCTGTCCCTGACCCGCAGGGGGCATTCCACCCTTTTCCAGGCAAGGACCATGGTCTCGGACCATGGCACGGCCGTTGAGATTAAATTGTCGCTGTGTCCCTGGGCAAGACACTTCACCCACATTGCCTAGTTTTTAAATGTCTTTATAGAACAATTTTTATTGTTACTCCCGCTTTGCTGAACACGCACCGGACGGAGAACAAGTTTTAGTAGAGTTGTGGAACGTAGTGAAAATAAACCGAAGAACTGAAGTGAAGAGAAATGGCTAACGAGACGTACATGCACATTAAAAAAGTGTGCCAGCATCCGTGCCAACCGTTATTTTTGGAACATGTACATAGATTAAATCACAAGTTTATACGATAAGAAGCAATGGCAGGCAGGTTGTTGATGCGGGTAGTTTCTAAAATAATTTTTATTGGTCACAACTATCCGAGTGTGAAACGAAATCGAAAAAAATCACTTGTGTTTTCATTCTTTGTTGATAACATTGTGATGAATGAATATAACTTATAGTAATATTTGAGTTTCTGTTGTTGAGGCTATTTGACCGGAACATCTTTTACAGAATATTATTATTAAAAATATTTGGGCATAACGCAGCCAAAATAAATGAATGGTTTAACCAGATGTTACAGCAATCTAAACGATGATTACCCTAAAAAATGATTCATTTATTCATCTTCTGGACCGCTTATTCCCTAATAGGGTTGCCGAGGGTGCCAGAACCTGTCCTGGCAAGTAGCAGGGTACACCGTGAACAGGGTGTCTGTCGCAGGGCCACACCCACACACAACCATCCACAAACACATTCATGCCTAGGGACAATTTTGTAGCGGCCAATAAACCTAACATGCATGTTTTTGGAGGGTGGGAGGAAGCCAAAAAAAGCCAAAAAAAACCCCCCACACATACACAGGGAGAACATGCAAACTCCACACAGAAAGGCTGGTGTTTCAAGCCGCATCCCTACCTAGGATTCGAACCGCGATCTTCTTACTGTGAGGCCATAGTGCTAACCAGCGCGCCACCGTGCCACCTAACCTGAATAATGTTCGCCTTAAAGAACTGTCTGTTTTAGTCCAAACGGTTACACATAAAATAAAGAAAAAATATCAAATACCACGTGAACATATTGAAAAACACTGTGGCATTGAATCGTGGTAATACCACAAACTTTCTCGCAGTTACTTTTTGGTACAACCCAAGGTCCGCTGCACAACTAATCACTATTAGTGTGATTAAATAACTTGTTTCTCAGTGGAATTTTAGTGACAATAATCTGAACTAAACTTTAACAAAAAACTCACATTATTTTCAACTATTTAGTAACCGTACGCTGTCGTGGCCACTATCCATGAAATAGATAAATATCCTGATGATTTTTCATTTTCCCCAAAACTACAAAAACACCAGCAGTTTGCCAACTTCTGGTCTATCTCATCAGCTATCTCTCCTCACCGAGCACGCCTCGCTCCAGATGCCTGGATCCTGATGGATGTTCCATTGATGTCTAAACCTTTGATAATCCTACTGATGCTGCTGAAGAACTGATCCAATACTTCAGATCTCCACCATTCCAAATGAAGCCTACAATTTGAAACTATACTATGGTAGGTTTAGATCAGGGGTGTCAAACTCAGTTCCTGCAGGGCCGGTGTCCCTACAGGTTTCCTATGTGTTCTTACATCTACACACCGGATCCAGGTTATGGAGTCAATGTGCCAAATTTTATTGGCTGTTAGTTTCACTTTATGTGCATATGGACACCGGCCCCGTCGAGGACCGGAGTTTGACACCCCTGGTTTAGATGATTCAATCTTTACTCAGCATTTGTCTGTCCATCCTGAAAGAGGAACCTCTCATTGAACGTACCGATTCCTCCTCATGTCCAACGTGCATCAGATGTTTGTCATGCTACGTGAACGTTACGTGCATGCCACATCAGTCCAGTTTTAACTTCCCTAAACTGACTTCCAGTTAGTTTTAAAATAGATTTTATTATTCGAAGAATGAATCAGTGACAAGCTTCCTTCCGCTATTTAAATATAGATTAAAAACATTCCTTTCTGAGCTTGTTTTTAGTCGTTTTATTAGTTCGTAACGTACAATGCGTCAGACTCTAAGTGACTTGATTGATTTTTGTTTGTTGCCACGATTTTTTCTCGTCTTTCTATTTCTGCTACGTAATAAATTCAGTTTTAATTTTCTGATTTTAATGTATTTATTGTACTTTTAAATAAAGTTTAATATTTATATTGTGTTTAAACTCCAACTTCAAAGGTTTAAGTGTATTTTTTAAAGGTTACAGAGGTGAGTAAAGAGGTTTGTCAGTCATCACTCTGTTACTGCAACAGCACACGGATACTCACCGGCAGAGTAGCGTGATCTTTTGGTTTTCCCTACGGCAAAAAACAAACCAGGATATTTACCACATAGAAAAGAGGCCAAAATCGAGTTATTAAAAAAGGGGAAAAAAGAAAGGTTAGCATAGCACGGGCTGAATGGAGATAAACATCCTCAATCAAATCGCTACGAAAACATTGGCAGCTTTTTCCTGTGCAAAGTTTTTCTTGCACGCAGGCCAAGGAGATGGGGTTAATCCAACTCTATCAGCCACTTTGTTAACATGATGAGGCATCACGGAGAATTGATCCACACACAACCTAGACGTGGCCAAACCTTCTGCTTTGGAACAACAGACACTGATCAAGGCACGACACAGCTCCAGAATTTTCTAATTTTCACATGATCGCTTTCAGCCCCGAGGACTTTTTACGGCCCGTTCGATTATTAGCATTTCTCTAGGAAACATGAGATGTTGAATACACTCTGGTGACAACATGTATGTGTGTTTTCTGTCTTAAGCTGTCAGAAAACGGCTGTTTCCAGCTGGTACGAGCACACAAACACTGACACAACCTACGGCACAAACATGTACTCAGTACAGGTCGTACACTCAGAAGAATGCTGCTGTGTCACGGAAGCTTTACACCAATAAGAGTGTGTGATTGTTTTAAATGCCATTGCTGTGAGTTATGAAACATGTAAAGCTGTACCTTACACAACCGTTGAAGAAAACAAAGACAAAGTTGAACGATATGCCTTCACCTGCCCAATATCACAACTTTATTAATAATCAATGGTTGTTGCTCATACTTTGGGACCTTGAACCTGAAAACCAAGCCAGTTCATGTAAAGTTGGTACAGAGTAACTGTGGGCAGTTGTTTTTAAAAGCTCCTCACATTCTGTGGTTTGAGGTTTAAAAAAAAAACAGAGATTTTTTTATTTTGTTATCAAATATCATTAAAAATATGCTAATCTATCAAAACTGTGGTGATCAGATCGTCCAATCACGTCCAAGAAATTAAACGACTTAGATTATTCGGGGCCGGCATGTGGGGGCAACAGCCTCAGACGAGAAGCCCAGGCTTCTCTCACACTGGCTTCATCATCCAGCTCACTCAGGAGGATTCTGAGGTGTCCAGCTGTGAGACATAGTCTCTCCAGCAGGTCCAGGGTCTGCTATTTGGTCTCCTCCCAATGGGACGTGCCCAAAACACCTCACCAGCGAGGCGCTCGGGAGGCATCCTGACTAAATGCCTGAACCACCCCATCTGGCTTCTTTTGACCTGGAGGAGGAGCGGCTCAACATCAGGCTCCTCACTCCTCTGAGTGACAACGCAGCCGCGCTGCAGAGAAAGTTAATTTCGGCCGTTTGTATCTGCAATCTCACTCTTTCGTTCACCGCCCACAGCTGGTGACCATAGGTGAGGGTAGGAACGTAGATCCTGGTTACCATGGTGAGGGTAGGAACGTAGATCCTGGTTACCATGGTGAGGATAGGAACGTAGATCCTGGTTACCATAGTGAGGGTAGGAACGTAGTTCCTGGTTACCATGGTGAGGGTAGGAACGTTGATCCTGGTTACCATGGTGAGGATAGGAACGTAGATCCTGGTTACCATGGTGAGGGTAGGAACGTAGTTCCTGGTTACCATGGTGAGGATAGGAACGTAGATCCTGGTTACCATGGTGAGGGTAGGAACGTAGTTCCTGGTTACCACGGTGAGGGCAGGAACATAGATCCTGGTTACCATGGTGAGGGTAGGAACGTAGATCCTGGTTGCCATGGTGAGGATAGGAATGTAGATCGTTGTTACCATGGTGAGGGTAGGAACGTAGATCCTGGTTACCACGGTGAGGGTAGGAACGTAGATCCTGGTTACCATGGTGAGGTTACCATGGTGAGGGCAGGAATGTAGATCCTGGTTACCACGGTGAGGGTAGGAACGTAGATCCTGGTTACCATGGTGAGGGTAGGAACGTAGATCCTGGTTACCATGGTGATGGTAGGAATGTAGATCCTGGTTACCACGGTGAGGGTAGGAACGTAGATCCTGGTTACCATGGTGAGGGTAGGAACGTAGATCCTGGTTACCATGGTGAGGGCAGGAACGTAGATCCTGGTTACCATGGTGAGGGTAGGAACGTAGATCCTGGTTACCATGTTGAGGGTAGGAACGTAGATCCTGGTTACCATGGTGAGGGTAGGAACGTAGATCCTGGTTACCATGGTGAGGGTAGGAACGTAGATCCTGGTTACCATGGTGAGGGTAGGAACGTAGATCCTGGTTACCATGGTGAGGGTAGGAACTTGCATCAGTGAGGCTTGCACTTTTTTTTTTTAAATATTGGTGAAAAAAATGACTCCCTTACAGATGCTCAGTGAATTCTTAACTGGAACTTTGATAAAAATGGCAGAAATATTCTAAACTCTGAATATTCCAAAGTTTGAAAAAGTGTCGACACAAAACAAATAAAACCAGCCGTGGAGACAGACCACAGTGTGACCAGTAAAACCAGTAACATTGCTTTACTCTTTTTCATGTTGTTGGTTTTACTGACCATCATGTATCTGTTACAAACTTAAAGTTTTTTAAAAATCTGTCAATATTTCTTTCAAAGGATTCTTGTTTCAATCGTTATTTAATAAATGTTTGGATGAACGTTGCAGACGTTCGGTGGTTTATTCATTTTAATATGTCAAATCTCTTCTGTCATCACTTTAAAAGATCTCTAAATGCTTCTTTTCTGTGTTTGTACTGAAGTGCTGACGGATGGATTAACCAGTCCTTCAACAAACACACACATACACACACTTGGGTTAACTTTAAGATGATTACACACCCAGATTTGGACAAGGCAGGGTCACAAGGCCATAAGGCCACACACATACAGTTGTTGAGCTAAGTGTTTTCCAGCGCTTCTAAGAAGCTTTTCCTTCACCCCCACGGGCCCCGGACATGACCCTGTGGCTCACACTTTTAAGGCAGTTTAACACACAGCGTGGGGCCTCCTAAGTAGATCAGATGCTATGGATCTAAAATGCTGGGTGGCACGACTTGCTGAAAAACAAGGTGATGGTTTTAAAGTGTCGAGTTACTCAGAAAAGAGAGAAATACTGCTGAAGTGAGTTTGGGGAGGAGCTCAGAGAGGCAGCTCGTACTGTTTACATCCACTAATATCACAGACAGGAAAGACAGAACACAAACTTTTAAGAGGGGATGTAATTCTGGTAAGACTTCTTATCTTATAGCACATCTAGATAAAAAATCCAACCTTTTGTCAGCTAAAGAACGCAGTACTTGCCAAAAAAAAAAGTTTTGAAATCACTATTCAGTTTTGTTTTTGACACTCATTTGTTTCCCCTTCCTCTCGTTCCCCGCTTAGTCCCAACCCCAGGGTGTGCACACAACACGGCATAATCCTCAATTATGAGAGCAAATTCATTGTAAACCTTCTCAATCTCAGCAAAGCTGGCGAACTTTCCGTTCCGTTCTGTTTCGCTTATCCGGGACCGGGTGCTGAGGGCAACAGCCTCAGACGGGAAGTCCAGGCTTCTCTCACCCCAGATGCATTCTCCTCCTCCAGCTCACCCGGAAGGATCCTGAGGTGTTCCCTGTCTAGCTGTGAGACAGTCTCTCCAGCGGGTCCGAGGTCTGCCTCTGGGTCTCCTCATAATTACTACAAAAACCTGACACAAATGTCTTTACAGACTGTGGAGTAACTATTTTTTTTTATCCTCTGATATGTAAAAATCATATAGTTGAGATTGTTTTCTTATACTGTAAACGTAGCAGTACAGTCTCAAGTTTCTACTGTAAGGTCTTTAGAGTTGGGCTATAGCGTCAGTAGCCAGAGCCAGGCTAATCTACTCCGGCTGACCTGACCGGTTCACCCTTTAATCAGCTTAGACGGCCCCATGTTAACAATCTAACCCATAATGAGCCCCGCTAACGAACTAAAGCTGATTGTCTTGCCCTGTGATGTGTCATGCTGGCATGATGAGAAACTTTCACGGGTAACCGAGCTCTTCCGAGACACTTTACAGGAATTTAGAAAGAAAAAATCATACAAATTGATTTTCATGGTTGTTTGTGCCGAGATAAACCACAGCTAAAATCTGAAGAGTAGAATCGTCTAGGAAGTTTGGCATGTGGACTCAGCAAATTTAATAAAGCTTTAATCTACTACAGTTCGGTCAAGTCTTTTGGACAATAAAAAAAATTGAAGAGCATGAGATTGAAGCTCTAGGCTGGGCTGTCAATCCTTTGTTTATTTATTATTTGTTATTTAATGAGTTTTTTTCTGAGTAATTATGTTCAAAGTCCTTTAGGATAACTTCATGTTTTATTTAAAATATATAGGGGATGTTCCGTTTCGTCATCTTTCGTTTATCCGGGGCCGAGTCGCAGGGGCAACAGCTTCAGACGGGAAGCCCAGGACCTCTCACCCTGGCTGCATCCTCCAGCTAACCCGGAAGAATCCCGAGTCGTTCCCCGGCCAGCTGTGACACATACACTGTCCAACAGGTCCGGTGTCTGCCTCCTGGTCTCCTCCTGGTGGGAAGTCTCCGAAACACCTCACCAGCAAGGCGCTCGGGGGACACCCTGACCAGATGCCAGAACAACACCATCTGGCTCCTCTCGACCTGGAGGAGGAGCGGCTCGACCCCAAGCTCCTCCCGGATGGCGGAACTCCTCACCCAATCTCTGAGTGAGAGCCCAACCACCCTGTAGAGGAAGCTCATTTCGGCCACATGTATCTGTGATCTCACTCTTTCAGTCACCACCCACAGCTGGTGACCGTAGATGAGGGTAGGAATGTAGATCGACTTGTAAATCGAGAGGTTTGCTTTTCAGCTCAGGTCTTTCTTTACAGTAGGTTTGTTTTAATAAATTATATTCTAGTAGAAATTTACCAAATCATTATCTCAATGATTGGAATAAGGATAAACGATCTTCAGTTAATCAAATCTTTCCTGGGCCTTCAAATGGGCTGTCCATTTTATCACTACGGTATTCAAACGGAGCAGAATGCTGAAGAAAATCATTGACACCCTTCACAAGAAGGGTAAGCCAAGAATATTTATCCCCAAATAAACTGGCTGTTCATAACGTGTTGTATTCAAAAATGTCAATTGAAAGTTCAGCAGAAGGAAAAAAAGTGTGGAAGGAAAAGATGCAGAATCGCGACCTTATGAGGATTGCCCAGCGAAATCAAATCAAGATTTTGGGTAAACTTCCCAACAAATGGACTGAGGATGGGTTCAAGTCACCAGAAAAAGAAGTGGCTCGGGTTGTTGTATTTCTTTTTCTGTACATCTGACGTCAGAGGCGTCTTCCCCGGACTAATGTGTTAGAGAACATGACTTTTGCAAAGTGCTTTTTTCAGACAAGTGCAAGTTTTTGTTTTATTTGGCGCGCGACGTCATCTGCTGGTGTTTTTTTGAAAACCAACGTCACTGCACATGTTGATTAAGTCATTTTGGAGCATTTCATGTTTTGTACTGCTAAGCAGTTTTTTCAAAAGAATCATTTTATTTTCCATCTGAATTTGGCGCCATAAACGCTTGAAGGGCCCATCTCATGCAAAATCGACTTTCCAGAGTTTTCTAGCTTGTAAGAGTGATGTCCAGGCCTTGTATATGTGTGTGTGTGTGTGTGTGTGTGTGTGATGTCCGGGCCTTGTATATGTGTGTGTGTGTCTTTCTAGATTGATTTAGCCCGTTTTTCTGTGGATTTCTGGTACGCTCAGACAAAACAACCAATGAGCAGATGTCTAAAGTACGACGCATTTGACGTAGCCAGGACGGACTTCGCACACGCCCCCCTCCCTCCTCACCACCCACCCGCCCTCCTCACCCGCCTCTGTTCCGGCCTTACGCCCTCACAAACTCGCTTTCAACGTCCGATATACAGGCTGGTTCGCTGCTCTGCGTCTTTTTTATTTTCTTGCTTGAAACACGCTTTTTGTAGCTACGCACGGGTTTACGCCTGCCTTCCCCCTCCCTCTCAGAGATGGGCGGAGGAATAGCGGCTCAGTGAGAGCAGAGGGTGGAGCTTGTACTTTCTCAGGACGGGCGGGGGATGAGCGATACCCAGCCTTTCTTAGTTCCGGGTCTGTGACTGCGCTCCACCAAATCAATATATTGTCGTAATGCATGTTGTAAACCCCACATTTTACGTGTGTATGTGCACAGGATACAATGTGAAAAGAGTTATTTTGCATGAGATGGGCCCTTTAAGGTTAGTTGTGCTTTTTGTATTTTACATCAGGCATGTAGTTGGTCTAAGGACCCCTAGACCTGTTACTTTTTACTAATTAATGTTATTTTTATGCAAATGTCACATTTCTATGATAGTTTGATTTTTTTCCGTTAATTCCGTTTTTTATACTTAATTTTAGGATAACCAAAAACAGTATTGATAAATATGTGGATTTAATAATTAGAATTATGATTTAGCATTGTTTGTGTGTGTGTGTGTGTGTGTGTGTGTGTGTGTGTGTGTGTGTGTGTTTAAACTAACAGGCAGATTGGTGAAGACACTGAAGGTGCTTCTTAAGAAGGTGATCAGGTCGACCAGGTAGTCGCTGGCGTCCAAACCCTCGCTTCCTTGTGTCGTCGCCAGCCAGTCGTAGTCAGCAAGCTGGAGAAACTGGTCGATCTTAGCGTTCAGGTTTATGTAGATCTCCGCCTCGGCTGCATGACGAGCATCCTGTGAGACCACAAAGAACTACTTTACAAACTTGAAGTTTGGAATCTTTATTCTATGGTCATTTCAGAAAGAAAGAAATATTAAATAAACTATGAGGACTTTATTTTGATTATTTACTATGAGAAGCAATGGTGGACTATTTGGTTGTATTTGTTGGCATGGTAACAGGCAAAGAACCTCCAGCTGGTCGATGACTTACCAGCAGGAGAAAGTGACAATTGCTTAACGTTTTGCAAGTGCAATATGGTATCATTTCAAAGTGAAAGAATACCTCTTACTGGTTGTTATTGAAGGAAGGATGACATAAAAAAATAAACTCTGCAGATTATTTAGAAGATGATTTTTATTGCAAGAAATATCCTTAAGTGCAAAATGAAAGCCTCCGAAAAAAAAAGTCACTCATACTTTTGTCCTATCTTACTGCCGAGCTGCATCCCTGACTATAAACTACAAAACAGAAGATTATGATGATCCAACCCACCTTGAAAGTGGACGTTCCGTAGAGTTTGGTTGCATTAGCTGTGTCAGGGGGAACGTTGGTTATGTTCGATATGAACTCCTCCAGGAAGTGGCAGCTCTGCTCCAGGTGAGTGGTGTTAATAATCACCTGCACCAACTGGAAAGAAAACGCATTTAAAGGAAACTTTAATCGGATTTTTTTGTGCAATACTTTTACATCACAAACTACCGTATTTTCACGACCATAGGGCGCACCGTATTAAAAGCCGCAGTCCAAATTTTGCGTGCTCTGTATTTAACACACACATAAGGCGCACCTGATGATAGGGCGTGGGTTTTATATACATATCCTCTACTACGTAAGTCCGCCTTACAACAACACACACATACACATAGCTACGCGGGCGCATACGCACACACGTGCGTATTTAAAAATAGATCAGGAGTAAAACTGAGTTTGGTTGGTTTTATTTAAATATTATTTACAGTCGTCATAAAGTCATTTATCAAATCCATCAAAGTCCTCATCCTCTGTTTCAGAATCTAACAGCTGCTCTAAATCCAACCTCGCAGGTTCACTTTCCACGCTGTCAGAGTCACTTTCTGAACGGTGCAGCTCCTCGGAAATGATGCCTGCTTTTGGGAAAGCTCGGACAACAGTGCCAGCAGACACGTTACCCCAAACATCTACAATCCACTGGCAAACTGTGGCGTAACTCATTGCCATCAGTTTAAACTGAGCTTCATAAGCGTGTCTCTTTTCCATTTTCAGTGTTGTTAAAACATCAATGTTCTGCATAAAGAACACACCTGTTCTTTTAGACATAATCCACGCCCACACTTCACCCTTTAACATTCTCATGTTTTCAACTGCGTCCGCCTGATGGTTCTCTAATACGTCCGCAAATCACAAATCAGATAGGGCGCACCGCTCATTTTGAAGAAAATTTGAGACTTTTAGGTGCGCCTTATGGCCGTGAAATTACGGTAGTCGTCGCAGAGGAGTCAACAATAGACCCCGTTCTGCCCCATAATTCTGTGGAAAACTGGAACCTATATCAAAAGTTGGTAGAGTTTTTGACCTATACCTTTGGTTGTATGACCCTGAAAATCTTATCAGTTTATCTATAGTTGGTATTAATTACCACTCATTTGCTTCCATTTGATTTTTTTCCCCCCTTAGGCTTTCAGCAGACCACATTGTCCCTCATCCCTCCCTCATTCAGCCCTGCAACTCTTCCAGATTTTGTTGAAATACTGTGCAGTAGAAATGAAAAATTAACTAGATGTTCCTCATTTCTTTTCCTTATGAACTGTGTCAGATTGTGTGGCTCCATGTAAATGCAGAGAGGGGGGTTTATAAACAGCATGAAAGGTGGAAAATGTTACATCACGGGTTTTCTATCACATTTCTGCATCGTTGCAAATACAACAACTCGCTGAAAAGAGGAAATGAGGTTTATAGAAAGTTAATGAACTGGAGATGCAGAATAGTTGTGTTGAACTTGTGCAAACAACATCGGGTCACTGCAAGCGTGAAGAATACACACACTTTACCTCTGCCAACCCGACATTCTTCTTCTTAATGGCGTACTGCAGACAGTGGCTGAGGGTTCTGGTCAGCAACAGATTTGTGGACTTGCGGATCATATCATCGACCTCCGTGGAGCTAAGGACACACACAAAGAAAGCAGCAGTGAATCAGCAACTCTTTCTGGAAGCTGTGGCTCTGAAAGCCAGAAGAAACAGTTTAAGTGAATTTCAGTCTGCCGATCTCTCCGTTCGGAAAAAAAAAAAAAACAATAGAAACCCCATTAAGGTCAGCCAAGTCTGATCAAACACATTTCCATGTCAGGCTCATTAAAATCCCAACACCACCTCCATCTGATAAGAACCATTTAAAACAACACAAAGAAGTTATCTTCTGTGAACTTATTAGATCACATTAAATATAAGATAAAAAAAAACTAAGACAAATAAGTGGGCTTTTTTTTATTTTTTGTGATGCCAACAAAGCAAAAACCATCTAAATGGGTTCAGATTTCTTTTTAAAACAAAGTGATGGCAGAAAATCTGACCCACTTAGTGGCGTGCGTCTCTGACATCTAGGCGAACTGCGGGTGATGTTTGCTGAAGGAACTAAGAGCATTTCTGCACAATGTCAGGAGAGGTTTTTCATGGCAACACACTTTTCTGGCAAAGCATCGCCTACTGTTCAATAACAGGTTCTTGGAGGAGTCATGTTCTACATTAAGACCAACATTAACACACACACACGGAGTAAAGAGTAAGAGAGCAATAAGAGGAAACTTGGAATCAGTGGGAAAGACTCAAATATAAAGATTTTAAAAAGTCTGTAATAACAGTTAATCAGCAAAAGAGAAAGAAAGCGTTTTCTCCTGATGATGAATCTGTGTTTATTGAGCCTTGCGGATAACACACTCACACATTCCAGCTAAATCAGTAAATTGTCTGAGTTTGAAACTAAACCTAAACACACACACACATTTAGAAAAGCCTGAAAAGAGAGAATGCTTGAATTCCAAAGCTTCTCTCCTTCCAAAAAGGAGAAAAATCCGACAACATTCCGACGGAGAGATTCCTGGCGCAGCACAAGTGCCGAGTGGACAGAAACCATGTGCGTGTGGAGAGTGGCAAAAAGTCAACGCATGCCGGTGAACTCTGAGAGCGCACACGCGGACAAATATAGACACACCGCAGAGTTCAGATTGAATTTCATTATATTTATGCCGCCATCAGTCAGAATAAAGACCCGGCGGGCCAGACCAGGCCAGATGGCTTCAGCGCAGACATGTTTACAGCACTCTAAGGCAGCTCCTGAAAACACACAGAGAAACTAAATATGATGCACTCACCAACAGGAAAACAGGGGGGTCCTAGGACTAGATCTTACCAAGCAATTCCCAGCGCCAATCGTCCAGTTTCTAAGACCAATCTACTCCGTTTGTTTCTGGAGCCAGTCTACCGGTTGATAGAAACCACTTTCAAGTTCCAAAAGCCAATCTACCCAATCACTGGACAGCTCTTTGCTCCTCAGGGTCAGTCTACCATTTTTTTGGGCCATTACATTAGTTACTAGGGTCAAATCTGATGGTTTCTAAACCCAATTTTTCCTTTCTTGAAACCAATCTAGCCAATCCTTGGATTATTCTGTTCTCAGGGCCAATCTCTTAGTTCTTAAGGCCAATCTACCGGTTGCTAGGGTTAATCTCCCGGTTCGTAGGACTAATGCACAAGTTTCTACTGTAGACACAATACAGTATGTCATTTCTTAAAACCAATCTATCCAATTCTCATATTTCTGTTTGATCGCAGGACCGTGCTCCCGTTTCTGAGCACCAATGTCCCAGTTCCAAGGGCCCATGTAACATTGCTACTGAGATAACATCCTTTATTTATCTCCTACTGGAAATCTTAATACACAGTCGGGTGTGCTTTCATAGTGAGGAGTTGAGGAGCCAAACAGCCTGAGGACCTGCTTAATCTGTTCACGAGGAGGTAAGAGACAACATTCCACCACTGAAGGAGCTCTCTTATTTGACGGTCTACACACCTATAGAACATCTGGAGCACCTTTTAAGAGATCCTCAAAAAGTAGAATTGGGTCAGTCCTTTCAGGATGACAGCACATGTTGGTGACCCAGTCCAGTTTGTTGTTCAGCTCCAGGTCAAAGTAGTTTGTATGTCTGCACAAATCTAACAGTTACCAGGGCAAATCGACAAGTTTAATGCTTGCATCACCTAATGAACAGGTGCCAAGTCCAGTCCGCGAGGACCGGCGTCCTGAAGGTTTTCTATGTGTTCTTACATCTACACACCTGATCGAGGTTAGTGAGTCACCGTGTCATTTGATTGGTTGTTGATTTCACTTCATGTGCATCAGCTATGTTGAAGCAGAAATACAATGAAAACCTTCAGGACACCGGTCCTCCAGAACCGGAGTTTGACACCCCTGACGTAATGCCTTCACTCAATTTGAATTCAGGGACTAGGTCTGGCATCAACCCATAAACAACTGTTCTGAAGACCAAAGACAAACACCTGGCCAATCAGCAAATAGAGATGACTTTAAACATAACTACCCCTCTGGGTCTGTTTGTAGTTCAGTAGCTAAGGATTAATGTAGTCTAAATTAGCAACAATTCCCGAAATAATCAAAAGCAAGAACAAAGAATGTTTGGAGAGTTTTATTCAAAGGGAAGATGTGATTGACCTACTGTCGACAGGATTTGGAAACAGTTTTGATTTTACGTTTTGATTTCCAGACTGTTCGCTCGCATTACAAACGTCTCGGTCCAAACCAGAAAGAAGCGATTGGGTAAAGCAAACAACTTCCACCCACCACGAAGCAAATAAATTCCAATGTTGTAACATCATTTAGACCTGGTGAAAGAAACCATCAAAAACATCAGGCTACTATTCTCTAGGACAATCTGTTGGCCGATAGGGTCAATGTGTTAGTACGTTGAATAAATCCGTGTAGTCCCTCATTCATCCAGGAGTGATCCATAGTAGAAAAAGTTTCAAAAAAGTCTTCTGGACAGTTTAATTAAATCTTCAACGAGACGTTTCGACTTCCATCCGGAAATCATTTTCAATCTGAATGAAATGGACTGAAAACTGGATCTATTTATACTAACCTGAGTAAAAGGTAAAAAAATAGTAAGGACGGGCTCGACCAATGAGCCTGTGTTACCTAAGATGGCCGTGAATGGCCCCTATTTTAACCACAGACCAGTAAACGAACCCTATTATAAAAATGCTAACAGCCTAGTGAATAGAAATTTCTGCTAACGAGAGGCGTGAAACTGGGTCACGAGGTGTCATCTTTAGTCAATGGCTTCAAAAGGCTGCTGTAAATACCGGGCAGAATGTATCTAACGCCTCCACTCCGATTCAGTGAGGGATTCTCTTTAATCACAAAGATGGCTTCCTTCACTCCTCTTTCAAACCATCCTTTCTCTCTACTTAGAATCTTCACCTCACTGTCCTCAAAAGTGTGTTTGGTGGATTTAAGATGCAGATGTACAGCAGACTGTGGACCACTAGAGGCTTCTCTTCTGTGTTGGTAAAGTCTTTTATGGAGTGGTAGCTTCGTTTCCCCAATGTAGTGTTCTTTGCAGCTCCCTTCACTGCACCGGATCGAATAAACTACATTGCTCTGTTTTTCTGTAGGCATCTTGTCTTTAGGATGTACTAGTTTCTGCCGTAATGTGTTGATCGGTTTAAAGAAAACCGGGATGTCATGTTGTCTGAAGATTCTCTGTAACCCTGTCAGTCCATTTCATTCAGATTGAAAATGATTTCCGGATGGAAGTCGAAACGTCTCATTGAAGAATTAAACTGTCCAGAAGACTTTTTTGAAACTTTTTCTACTAAGTACGTTGAATAGTTCATTAGTTTGATTGGTCACTCTTCTTCTTCCTTGAATCACCGTTTTGACTCAGTCCACTTTATTTATTTCGAGGACTACGTCACTCATTCCTACAAACTTTTACACTTCAAAAGTGTTTCTCCTCGAGAAGGAGGCTTTAAAAAGAAGATGTACTGGCTCAGTTTAAATTACTTTTATGTGAATTAAAATAAATAAAAGGAACTAAGTAAAAAAAATGTATGATTAATGTCCTCCATTTTGATTGAGCCGGCAAGAAAATTAAAGTGACAACAGCTCAAAAATTGTTTTGGCAGAAAGGGCAAAGTGGTTCCGTCTCTGCTGGTGAGTCTAGACCACTTGTCTTTGTTGAAAATGAAAAGATTTCAGACAGTCGTCACCTTTCGTCTAGCAGAGCAGGCATGCGCTTTCTCAGCAACACTCAGCTTCATTTTTGCAGCTCAACACACTCAAACCCACAGAATTACCAGTCTCTGAAATCCAGAATCCATCAAAATTTATTATGGGACCTTATTGTAAGAATTTCCAAAAACAGGTCAGTGGGTTGAGTTGGTGTAGATTTTTATTGTAGAGTTAAAAGGACCGGAGTTCACTTGCGATTAGTTGTGAAAATATATGATCTCTTGAAGGAGATTCCTTGAGTACTTGAGTTGGTACTGAGTAACGTGTGGGCAGTAACGTTAAAATTTCCTCAGTGGTTTTGGAAATATCTAACAAAAATCTGAGATGTGGACACTTGTGACTGATTTTTAGCGACATTACCCTGAAAAACTACCGTAATTTCACGACCATTAGGCGCACCGTACAAAAAGGCGCAGCCTCAGTTTTGTGCGCCATTGCTGTATTTAACATACACATAAATCCAACAGAGCAGGTCCACTTCGCTCCTCGTGTCAAAGTCACTGTCTGTACTGTGCGGCTCCTCAGAAAGGATACCAGCTTTTGCGAAAGCTCGGATAACAGTACCAGCAGACACGTTAGTCCAAGCATCTACAATTCATTGGCAAACTGTAGCGTAACTCGCCCGGCGCTGCCTTCCACCATTCGGTCATCCATCACTCCCACGCCGCTCACACTTCACTCTTTAACGTTCTCATGCCTTTTCTTTCAGGTCCGCCTCGCGGGCACGGCATTTTCTTTTAGGTCCGCTTTTTCTCACACACAAGTCGCACCGCTCATTTTGAAGAAAATCTAAGACTTTTATATGAACCTTATAGCCGTGAAATTATGGTAATCAGTTCATCTATAGTTGCAACTAAGTAACTATGGGCATTTATCGTTCTATCTTTTCAATGGTTTGGGAGGTAGTTCATTCTGTTGTTGTCCTCTACTTTCATCTGGGGCAACATCTTCAGGGCAAAAGCCTTAACCGCGAAGCTCACGCTTCCCTTCCCCCGGCCACATCCTCCTTCTCAGTGATAAAAAACTCAGGCAAAATCTTCAGAGTCTATCGACACGGATCGGATTCTCAAAAGTGTTACAAGAGCATGAACGCAAGGACAGCCCGCCTGCTAAATGCGGCCTTCGCATTCTGTGGGCATAAGCATTAAAAAAAAAAATCAGAGTATGTACTTTTCTTTAACCCAGTGAACACTGTTAAGAGAACCAGCTGCACAGTCTCGTCAAAGCATAAAAATTGTTCAAATAGACATTAGGCCAGAATATCCTTCTGTCATTGATATTATCGGTCAATAACTTACTTGCATTTAAAACCCCTTAATCCTTTAATTGCAGAAAAATGGCAGAAAAACAGTTTTAGACACATAGAACCCATAATTTTTAATCAACATAAAGGCAGAGAAAAGCTATTAAAGTGTTATTCCATAGTATTATTTCCACTCAGTGGTATAAGCTTGTGTTTATTTCTACATTTTTTAAAATATTTAGTCATTTTATCCGGACGTGGGGTCTTTGTGGTAAAAAAGAATAGCTCGAATATAAAAAACAAAAGATAGATTGCTATGATTTAATGATTTGTGCTCAGCTGGTAACAATTGAAACAAGGATTTCTGTTCCTTTCCTGATTCTTTGAGTATATTTAGCGAGCCAAAAAAGAAGAAAAAAAAAATATTCCACATGGTTTTAGCAGATAACACAAAAACATCTGTATCATAAACGCTTCAGGCCATGATAAACATTCAATGTAAATCAGATCTTTTGACAGTTCTGATCTGAACATAGCATTCCCTTTTCAGAAAAACTCATAAAAATGATTAGCCAAACTTTCTTTCACACATTTCCTGACTCCCGCTGCTTTTTGGGGTTTTAGTTCAGGTATTGTTTTAGCAGCAAACCGGGCGCCGAAATAGTTTATCACTAGCGAAAGAAAAGTTAGCGCCATATTTGATTCATAGATTAGATTTGGGATGTCAAACTCGTTTAAACTTATTCATTTAGGGGTCATGGTAATTCCAAGCTGCGTAAACAGCATCTTCATCAATAAATAAGGTGAAGACTCTTACAACTTGAAACAGTAAGACTAATCTCCTGCCCTCCTGTCCTTTGCTGTAGTTAGCATTTAGCGTTCATACTGATTCTTGGAGTTTTCTTTTATGGGCTGTGGTTCCCTGTGTGAAGGGTCCCAGAGATTGGCCCAGATTGCTCATAGTAGATAGATGTATACTTTATTAATTCACCCAGAGTGAGAGTCGCACTCCACCAAGGCTGCCCTTGGTCACCGATTTCGATCATTACTTTTACAGACAGAATATTTAGGTGCAGCTGAGTCGTTGGAGGCATGACCTCAGGACTGGGTCTCAGCTCTTTGCACATGAGGTAGACCTGTTGGCTTCCCCCGGTCGTGATCTCCAACTCTCATTGGGCTGATTTGCTACAGAATGTGAACCAGCTAAGATGGGAATCAGCACCTCCAAATTGGTTCTTGACCAGAGGATGGTGGAGTAGCCCTGCTGGTCAGAAACAGGGTCCTGTCACAAATGGAGGAGTTTAAGTATCTCTGGGTCTTGTTCACAGTGGGGGAAGGACGGAGTGCGAGACCGACAGACGGATCGGTGCGGCATCTGTAATAATTTGTACGCGGTCCACGTTCCATCTCTAACCCATGAAAGAACGAGATCCCTGATACAAGTGGCTGAAATGAGCCACCTCTGCAGGCCGGGCTCTCACTTAGAGATAGAGTGAGAAGCTCTGCCATCTGGGAGGAGCTCGGAGTAGAGCCGCTGCTTCTCTAAGTCAAGAAAAGCCAGGTAGGGTGGTTCAGGCATTTGGTTAGGATGGCTCCTGAACCCCTCCCCTCGTTGGCACGACCCACTGGACGAAGACCCAGAGGCAGAACCTAGACCCGCTGGAGAGTATGTGTCTCAAGCTCGCCAACGAACGCCTCAGGAATTTTCCGAAGGAACTGGGAGATGTGTCGCCAATAAGGAAGCCCTCGGCTTTCCTCCTGAGTACGCTGCCTCGATGCGGTGCTGCCCGATGCGGAAGATGATGGTACAGCATGGTAACAATAAAAAATGCCCTGAAATTTGAAAGCAAATGACATGGCTTGCCAGAGTGTCTTAAGGCAGGAATGGACTGAGTTTGTTTAGTTAGTTTTAGGATTAACTATTGGTCCCAATCGTAAACTAAAAACTCATTTTAGTGTAACTGTGTGCAGTTTTTGTTCTTTGTTTTTTGTATTTCTGCTGAATTTACTATGTGAAGCCCGTTGAAACATCGTGGTGTGATTATTTAAACATTGAACATTCTTTACAATGTGCACCAATTTCCTCCTTTGGGTTATACCGGACCTTTTCGAGAAGCCCAGGCTTAATGTTTGACACTACTGTATGAGACAATAAGTGTATCAAACTGGCAACGATCCTATGGGACGTCACAGCTTAATGAGAGAAAGGTCATCACATTTGGAATAAAGCTGCAGGAGGAGGATGATTCACTGGGAAGAAAATGAGGTAAGGTCTTAAAAAACAAACGCTTCAAATCCAATCTGGAAGAGGCCAGTCGGGTTGTCCTCCCGGCATTTAAACTAATCAGTCTGACGGATTTGTTGCTGCAGTGGTGCTTCAAAATCGCACCAAGAATTTAGCATTTGGCATTCTCGTTGGCGCAGAAATAATGCAAGCATTTGGCTGGTTTACTGAGAAGACGGAGGACATTTGTGGCTGCTGGTGATAATAAACGATGCATCCTCCGGGGGCTCTGAGAAGGGAACATTTTGTGCCGATCCACTTTTCTGATATTATAAAATAAATCCCTGCAGTCTTAAGAATTCCCCACGTAGCTGCTAATATTTGTACCAAATTTCATCAAACAGCTGTTTAAACAATTCACTTCTTCGCTCCTGATGATCGACAAAGAAAGAGAAGAGACTAAAGGACAAACATCAACAAGCTCGCACAAAAACCCTATTGATGCTAAAGAGCTCAGATGCATGGAACCGTACAGGCGTTTCCGGCTAATTAAAAAGCGAGTAGAGGTAGAGATCAAGGGTCAACGGGATCAGTGACCACCATCCAGCTTGATGGTCCCGTCTGCTTCCGTTCTGTTGAGTCAGAGTCACGTTTGAAGCCGAGAGGAAGGTGTTCCGCCGCGGTAACCAGATAGCAGCGTGTGCAGAAATCAAGCCAGGTCAAATAGTGGAGTCATTACTCTGATTGAGGAGAGCAATTAATGCTGGCTGGTCAGCTAAAGAACATCTGGGGGGACGCTCACATTTTTCCCCCTCATTGGCAGCTGCTAAACATCCACTTATAAGATTAAGTTTTTATGACTTTTAGGGAATTAAGTGTTCAAATGTGCATGAAGAGGTAGTACTTTAGATGAGTGAGAGTAAAATTCCACCCAAAACGAGCATCTGAACTCTCACTCTGCAGCACAAACAGTCAACCTGAGACATTACTGGATAATAATAAGCAGTTTACCACTGGTGTTAAGCTGAAAATAATTGCCGGAAAGTAATTATATGGTTACCTGCAATAAAAGAAACATTTGAGATGTAAATACAGACTAAAATAAGTCGACAACAAGGCGTCAAACCCTAAATCCCAAATTTTATTGCTCATGAATGGCTGAGATCCATGTGAGAACTTTGAAGGAGTCACAAGTGGTTCATGTGAGCCTGAAAACCTAATCAGTTCAACTATAGTTGGTGGTGAGTTTTATTTAAATCCATACTGTGAGTTTGGGAGATATCGTGTTTATAAAAGTGTAATGGAAGAACAGACTGACGGACGGCCTGAGTGCTTGATGCATCCACCCAGGAATTTTAAGAGCATTAAAAAACAACATTAAACCTGGGCGTGGTGGCACGGCGGGTAGCACAGTGGCCTCACAGCAAGAAGGTCGGGGGTTCGTGTCCTAGGTGGGAACGAGACTTGGAACACTGGCCTTTCTGTGTGGAGTTTGCATGTTCTCCCCATGTGTACGTGGGTTTCCTCTGGGTACACCGGTTTGCTCTCATCCTCCAAAATCATACATGCTTGGTTGATGAGTGTGTGTGTGGCTCCATCACAGAATGGCGACCTGTTCATAGGTAGGTAGATGTACCCTACCCTCGCCTTGAATCAGCCGGGATGGCCTCCAGCACGCGCCCCCCCCCCCCGTAAAAGAAAGACGGTCAAGAAGGTGACTGACTGACATTAAACTAGCATAGGATTACCATAGTTTCACGACCATTAGGCGCACCGTACGAAAAGGCGCAGCCTCAGTTATGTGCGCCATTGCTGTATTTAACACA
Source organism: Neostethus bicornis (assembly GCA_902685375.1). Lineage (NCBI taxonomy): Eukaryota > Metazoa > Chordata > Actinopteri > Atheriniformes > Phallostethidae > Neostethus > Neostethus bicornis. The sequence goes on from LR738558.1 coordinate 2,614,670, forward strand.
CACATAAGGCGCACCGTACGAAAAGGCACAGTCTCAGTCACACACCGTCTTACAACAACACACACGCAAGCATGCAAATGTGCGTATTAAAAAATAGATCGGGAGCAAAACTGAGTTTGGTTGTTCTTTATTTAAGTAGTAACGATACTAAACAAACACATTACAGGTAATAGTCTTTATTCAAATCCGTCAAAGTCCTCATCCTCTGTTTCAGAGCAGGTCCACTTCGCTCCTCGCTGTCAAAGTCACTGTCTGTACTGTGCGGCTCCTCAGAAAGGATACCAGCTTTTGAGAAAGCTCGGATAACAGTACCAGCGGACACGTTAGTCCAAGCATCTACAATCCATTGGCAAACTGTAGCGTAACTCGCCCGGCGCTGCCTTCCACCCTTCGTGAAACTGTGGTCTCCTTCGGTCATCCATCGCTCCCACGCCGCTCACACTTCACTCTTTAACGTTCTCATGTCTTTTCTTTCAGGTCCGCCTCGCGGGCACCGCGTTTTCTTTTAGGTCCGCCTTTTCTCACACACAAGGCGCACCACACGAAAAGGCGCACCTCTCATTTTAAAGAAAATCTAAGACTTTTATATGGGCCTTATAGCCGTGAAATTACGGTAGAACTAAACGACACATGCACTTTCACCCACAGCTGCGATGCATTCAAGAACAGCTTGGCTTTTAGAATTTTAACATTCCAATTTGTTATAATGTTTTTTTTTGTTGATATTTGTCCAGAAATTAAAAGCGGGTTCAGTTTGTAAAATGTGGTTCAGAAATAACATGATGTGATGAAGGTGTGTTTCTACCTGAGATGGAGGTCCTCTGAGTATTTCAAACAGGCGTAGATGAATTCTTTAATCTGGGAGTAAACTTTGGGGACGAACTCTGAGAAGGGGAGCTTCTTAGGAAAGGGGAGCTAAAAGAGGAGAAACTGGTTTTATTCTTACTGGTTTGTTTTTCATCTCACAGAACCGGTTTAGTAACGGCGTTCACCTTTTCCAGCTCAGGGTCCTGCAAGGGAAACTGGGAAGTGTAGTGCCGGTATTCCGTCTCTGTGGAAACTGGGATGGGACTGAAGTTATCTTGATCCAACACGTGCCTGGAGACACAAAAAAGAAATGGACATTTGTAGTTCACCCATTTGCAGGAACATCGGTCTGGACGATACTGTATACTAAATAATACAAATGCTCAACGAGTGGAACAGGCTGACTTTGCGTCGGATGGTTCACGAGTCATCCATTAAATTTAGAAAATGGACCCTTCGGAAGGCATTACCAGGATCATTTGATAAATAAATATTCAATAGTTTATAGCTATTTTAATTTCTTAATTTACCAATTAGATTGTTCCATTCCGTCATCTTCCTCTTATCCGGGGTTAGGTTACAGGGGTAACAGCCTCATACGGGAAGCTCAGGCTTCACTCACCCTAGCTGCATCCTGCAGCTCACCCAGGAGGATCCTGAGTCGTTCCCTGTCCAGCTGTGAGACATAGTCTCTCCAGCGGGTCCGGGGTCTGCCTCTTGGTCTCCTCCCGGTGGGACGTGCCCGAAACACCTTACTAGCAAGGCGCTCGGAGGGCATCCTGACCAGATGCCTGAATCACCCCATCTGGGCTCATCTCTGATGGCGATGAGTCGGCCTACAGGATGGAGGTAGACCGGCTGGTGTCCTGGTGCAGCAACAACAACCTGGAGCTCAACGCTCAGAAGACAGTGGAGATGATCGTGGACTTTAGGAAAGTCACAGCTCCCATTACCCCCCTTGCACTGACAGACTTCTCCATCACCACTGTAGACTCTTTCCGCTTCCTCGGCACTACCATCACACAGGACCTAAAGTGGGAGCCGTCCATCAGCTCCCTGATCAAAAAGGCCCAGCAGAGGATGTACTTTCTGCGGCAGTTGAAGAAAGCCAAGCTGCCTGCCCAGATGTTGGTGCAGTTTTACACAGCCATCATCGAGTCTGTCCTCACCTCCTCCATCACCGTGTGGTACGCTGGAGCCACAGTCAGGAACAAACACAGACTGCAGCGCATTGTGCGCTCCGCAGAGAAGGTGATCGGCTACAGCCTTCCATCTCTCGAAGACCTGTACGTCTCCAGGACTCGGGGGCGTGCAGGTCGGATAGTAGCTGACCCTTCCCACCCTGGACATGGACTTTTTGAGCGACTCCCCTCGGGCAGGAGGCTCCGGTCCATTCGGACCAGAACGTCCCGCCACAAAAACAGCTTCTTCCCTTCTGCCGTTGGACTTATGAACTCTTTATAACCTGGATCCCCACATCTCTTAGTCACCTCCCTCTTGTCACTTCACTATCTTTATTATTTTCTATTATTTTCTATGACATTGCACTACTTTTCTTTTTCTTCTGAGCACTCTTAGTTTTGTAAAAATTATTATTATTTTTATTTATTTTATTTTTATTACTTTTATTTTATATGTTTGCACACCAGTACCAGAACAAGTTCCTAGTCTCTGATGTTTTTCACTGACATGGCAATAAAAGCATTCTGATTCTGATTCTGATTGATCTGGAGGAGGAGCAGCCCGACACAGACTTCCCATATGTAACACCTTTATAAAACTCATTATATTTTAAGGACTGATCATAGGTAATCAAATTTGTTGGAAAAATGAAAGTTCAATTTAAAATTTTTAAATAATAAAAAATGCTGAATTCAATAATCCGATAAATTTAAGAATCTGATGAAGTTAAAAGTGATGAAACTTTAATAATAATCTACCATAAATAATGTTCTTCTTTATTTTCAAAAACTTTTCACATTAAAATAGCAATAAAAACCAATGATTTTAAATGCTTATGTTTGAACGTAGAAAATGTAAAACCAAAGTTTTCAAAAGTTGCGTCTCTATTTTTTATGTAAAACTTTTCAATAATTTGGACGTCAAATTTAAAGTTAACGATTCATTTAAAAAAAATTTAAAAGTGAAATCCTTAATTCTTGCAGCTGATTTGGAATTTTGTTTTATTTTTGAGTTGTGATGTTTTTGTTTTAGGATAAAATTTTCTAAATTATTTTTTTGTAATTGTACCCGTCTCATAATAGAATTATTTTTGTCAATTAAAATGAACTAACAATTTGTAACAAACAAACTTGATCCCAAAGACGCATTCTGTAGTCTCTCTCCCCAAAGGGTGGCAGTCCCCCTGCTTCACTTGGCCTCCTGTCTTCTTTCATCACTACGTTTCTTTCTGGTTCAGTCGGACGTTCCAGCGTTCCATGGAGAGGCCATGAACCGGAGAGTGACCAACAATGCTGCGCGACATTCCTCTGAGTGTGTTTGTGAATAAGAGATAGAGGGAGTGTGTGTGTGTGTGTGTGTGTGTTTGTTTGTCCGTTCCCACTTCTCCCACCGGTGTCATTGGAGAAACAATGCCAGCTCTTACCAGGTTTTCTGTTCCGGACGTTGTTTAAAACACTTCCTCTCTCTGGCTGATCGTAAAACTTCAAACAGGGCGTCGTCCACAAACACACACTCAATCCCCTGTGTGTGTGTGTGTGTGTGTGTCCCAGCTAACTGTGTGGCCTAGTCACCAAAACGGGTGGGGAGACGTTTATGTGGCGATCAAAAGTTATTCTAGATCATCATCGTTTCCATTTATTTCTGTTTTTACAAACAACTCTGTCTCCATTATATTTGGGTAACGTACACCTCTGAAAGATGTTTCGGTTAAATAACATCAACCTTTTATGGTATCGTGTGTGTCTGAATGCTGACTGGTGACCGTAACAACCGATCGTAAAACTAATGACACCATTAGTTATTTTTATTATTTGCACGAGAGAGTAAAAATGAATGATTTTTGGGGTTTTACTTTAGATTTTTGAATATTTTTTGCAATTAAAATCATCTGAGGATGTTTTTTTAATTTAGCAAAATTTTGCATCATCAACCGAATAAAAACAACTGGTTTGAAACAGTACTTGATTGCACTTACGTCACTTGAACCAACCGTATGCCACGCTCTTTTCCGGGTAAATCGTGGACCAGCTGCAGCTTCTTTGGCCGTTACCAAGGTAACAAACTCCAACAAATAGTCTGTATTGTAGGGCTGAAACAACTAATCGAATTAATCGATTATAATCGATTATTGAAATAGTTGTCGACTGATTTAGCCATCGATTAATCGTTTGGAAAGTTTTTGCTGTCAACTGCACTTAATATTACACAACTTGATTGTTTTTTGTGTATTTTTACTCATGTTAACCTCGGCCATTTTTGTTTGGTGCTATACCTCTGAACAAGGTTAAATTTGCAAATCTAAAACTCTTAATGATTTCTTGTTTTTAAATGTGATCCTGGATGGTCAACAGTTTACATTTTATGTTTTTTTAGCCAGTACTATAAAACACATTTTATGGGTGCTCGTGATTTACCTTTACTGTATACAGTAAGTAGATTTATTATTTCATATTTGCTGTAGAAATGGTAATATTCTCCCTCTTTATTTCACAGAAAGATTAACATTTTTACTTATTAGAATGAGCCCAATGTGTTGTTTAAGTGGTTATGAGTTGTGTTTTGCATAACTACATTCAATAAAATGCCAAAAAACTATTATTGATTAAGTTGCAAATTTTACCCGATTAATCGAGCCAATAATCGCCAGATTAATCGATCATCGAAATAATCGTTAGTTGCAGCCCTACTGTATTGCTTCTCAGAAAAAATGACCACTACATTGTCATTGATTTAATCTTTCTTTTTTAAATATATATGGTATTATCAGGACGTAGAAACCTGATGGATCACACGGAGGCATAAGTACATTACTTCCAGGACCTATTTTCTCTGCTCCATTGTTGCAGGCGCTGCAACGAAAAGCTAGTTTAAATCTAAAGCAAAGCCTTTCTGAAGTTCAGACTATTTGAATCGATATCATTGATAGGTGAAAAATTCATAAGATGAAACACTAACAGTCTGCCCCTCTTCGCAAGAATTTTCATAAGACTGCGGATGGGTTTAGTACCTGAATGTGATGTTCCATCTTTTCAGCAGAATCTCTCCATACTGCTCCCTCATCTCCAGCAGCATATCGAACAGCTGGGACACTGGGAAACCATAACCCTGGAAACAGAGAATGTTTGTTTGTTCACATTATAGAGACGGCTGCACGACGACAGACAGATTTTGATTTTAAAAATAGTCTCTTAGTCACTTAAATCAAATCAATTGTTTCAAGTTTTGGGCCGGTTTTTAACATCTGACACTTACCGTAAATTCCGGACTATAAGCCGCTACGTTTGTCCCAAACTTTCAACCCTGCGGCTTATTCAGTGATGCGGCCAATTTATGTAATTTTTCTAACGGCCGCCAGAGGCGCTCGAGTAGAAAAGGTAAGACTTAGACCGGTGGAATATATGCGTCGAGAAAGACGGCAACTTCTTGTCTTGTGGATAAATTAAATTAGCGTGAACATACCCTTATCATGGAAAATGCAAAAAGAAAGACATATGATGCAGCTTTCAAGCTAAAAGCAATCGAGCAGTCCGATAAAGAAGGAAACAGAGCTGCTGCACGTAGATGAGGACGGCTTACCGTGATTTCTACAAGTACGGCATGTTCTTTTACCAGACCTGTTTACTGTGTTGCGAGCGTGTTGCTACCATTAACTGCCCTGTCACAGGCACCGTTTGGGATGAAAGTTATATTATTATTATTAAAACTTTGAAAACTCTCTCGGTGTACCGTCTTTCTTTGTAAATATGTGTAACCCATGTATAATATGTGTTTGCAACTGTATATTTTTGTGATGTATTTATTTGTATTTATTTTAGACACTTATTTTGATATGTTTTGCACGGGTGAATGAAAAAGGAGGGGCGGAACAAACGCGGGGTGACGGGTTTAAGTGGGAACCGGTAAAGGTGAGGAACAGACAAAAAAAAAAGGTGAAGAGGGGGTAAAAAGTTAATTAAAGAAAAACCCACCTGTTTGTGGACGCAGCGAACAATAGTGGATATATATTTTTCCCTCCCTTACCTTTGGAAATATACACTTTTTTTTCCTTGGATTACTTTCAACGGGACCCGGACTCTGCAGGCCTGCAACAAACCTTAAGTATCATTTTCCGTTCATTTTGCCGGCTGTGATTTTTGGACTGTGGACTTTAATGAAGGACATTTAGTTTCATTCGCGGGACTTGAAGTCGGGTTTGGGTTAATTTTGTGTTACATGTTTTAATGTGGGCACATGCGGCTTATATACAGGTGCGGCTTATAATCAGGTGCGCTCTATAAGCCGGAAATTATGGTAGTTGAACAGTTACGAGGTTCTCCTCAGAGTATATGTGTTGTCACTACCAGCTAATTGTTGTTAACAAGCTTAAACGGTTAATTTTGGTTGTTTTTTATCCAAAGATTATTTAATGTTGAGGTTTAATGTTAGCATGCTGCTGAGCTTGAGGACACGTTAGAAATAAGGGCAGACCCTGCTAAGTTTTGTATTTTTTTGATTACAGAGTACCAGAATCAGAATCAGAATATACTTTATTGATCCCACACAGGGGAAATTTGTGTGTCACAGCAACAACTTCCTATCTGCTAAGTGAGTCGTTGTAGAGCCCGATCACGTACGGAAAGAAAGACCTCCGGTAACGAGATGTTCTCGAGCGGAGCTGTCTGAGCCTCTTGGAGAAGGAGCTCCGTTGTTCGTCCAGGAGTGGGTAGAGAGGATGGTCATGGTTTTCCATGATGGACAAAAGTTTGTTCTGTGACCTCCTCTCTACCACTGCCTCAAGTGAGTCCTGTTTGCTGCCAATGACAGAGCCAGCCAGTCTGATTAGTTTATTCAGTCTGTTGGTGTCACTGGCTGCGATGCTGCTCCCCCAGCAGATGACAGAGAACCAGACTGTTACAGCAGAAAAAGATTGCAATATGAAAGTTTTATGTCTCGTTGTATCTGTTAAATACCACGTTAAATCTACTTCTGTTTGTCTGGACTCACTCTCTAACTGGACGCTCCGAGGGTTATCATTTTTTTAGTTTTATTATCATTCCGAGGACAAAAGGATACAAGTATCTTTTGTTTTTCTCTTCAGATTACATGATAACCTTTAAGTTAAAAAAAGAATGAGGTTTAACTTGTTCCAAGCCTTTTTTTTTTTCAAAGTATAATTTATATAAAATGATTAAGCTCAGAAATCAGATTTTGTGTTGGAAGAATGGGAGATATTTTGTTTTTGGGATATATCAACCAGGTCAAACAGATAGAGTTTAATCTATACTTTGGTTCAACTCAATCCCAAAAAACACTTAGAAACTACCAACTCAATATTTCCTCTTCTTTTGTAAATGAGTACTAATAAAATATAATGGGCTATATTTTTGCATTTCTGTTGATTTTTCCAAAAATAAGGATCCAAACTGTATTGGAAGAGTCAAGAAAAGAACAACGGTCCGGATGAACATGTTGTGTTTGTGAAAAGGAACATTGTACTTTCTCTCCATTGTTTAAAAAATGAATTCAGCCGTTCAGCAGCACCTCATCATTTTCCCTGAATGACTTTATGGCAAAGGACCACCCGTCCATCACTTCCTCTCTCCCCTCTCAGTTTCTCCCATCTGATTTACACCGGCATCCCTTCCATTTAGCCTTCATCCCTCTATCCCCTCATCCATCAGCCTCCATCCCTACAGTTGTATTCATACGCAGAATAAATACACTGACATCAGATGATAAACTTCTGTTTCTGCGAGGGTCCAGTTTGGAAACAAAGCCTCGCTGTGAAGACTGGCCGACTGCCACTTTTTAAACAGGGAAACATGCTTTGAACAAGACTCACGAGGCTCGGGGGTCAAATAGCTTTCTAAAACAACTTTTAAAAAAAATAGAAAAGCATTAATGGTTTATATCTGCGATGGCGTCCTACCTGCAGCGTGTCGGCAAACAGGACGATCAGGTTCTTCAGATCCAGCACCAGGTCAGGGTCATTACAGTACGACTAAAAGAAAAGAAGGAAGATGTTTCAATGGGATTCAGACATTTTAAACCAGAAAGATGGTTCAATAACTGAATGAATTCTCCTCACAGAGTGGGTCCTCAGGGCAGCAACGATTTTAGAAAGCGCCAGCTCCCAGAGTTCTTCTACGTAAGCTCGGTTCACCAAACCTTGGGTGGTGTGTAGGACATGATCTTCCACAACAAAAAAACTGGAAAAGAGAGAAACATAAAGATAGTATCGATAGAAACTTAGATAAAAGATGGAGGTCTACAGGAGGATGGAAAAAGAGGAGTTTGGAATTCCCCTCGAGGATCTACGCTGCTATTTGGAGAAGAACCCACATAAACATAAAAAAAATGACATCAACTTTATTTGTTTGTTTCTCCTGCAATTTCAGAATTTCCCAGTAGACACATTAACGGCTCAAATTTTCCTTTGAGATGAATAACATTTTTTCAGTTTGAATGTTAGGATACATTCGTGTGTTGTCAGAATATTAGACTCCGAGTTGTTTTCTCTAACTTGTAGGAATGTTTTTGTGGATTTTTCCAGTCTGAACGTCCTTTTTCAGATTATTTGTAACCCACTTGAACATGTGTTGTATTTTAATAAATTGAATTTTGTTTATGTTGCCCAGTATCATAAAAAGATCATTTTAACAGCTTCCAATAAGAGTGGGGTTTATCGTAAATATTACTGAAGAAAAAAATTTGGATGACATTTTTTTTCTTTAAAAATCTTCGTCAATCCACACCTTGTTTCTTCTCCTGGTTTGACCTTTTGGTCACATGAAAGGACTCTTTATGGCCAACAAGTCAAAATCTTTGCCCACCCCTGTACTAGTAGCTGAAGAAAGAAAATATGTTACACTAGGGTTCTGTGCTCTAATTCCATCTACTTCTCTTCTACTTCTCTTCCATCCACTCGTCTCTGCCAGATCAGTGTATCGCATTGCAACAAAAAACTGTTTTTATACTTTTTATGATGTGAATTTTTCACATACTGGCAGTTTGGGTTTAAGGGGCCTTAACGTCCAGAACGCACGCATCTCGGAAAATCTTTTTTATTGCAGCGCCTGAATCTCTAAACACGCATGAAAGAGAGCATAGGTTTTAGTGGAGTTGTAGCAAAAATAGACGGTTTAAGTATAGAACGATGTAAACAAGGATCACCCGAAAGAACTGTAGTCTACTTTTGTCTGCTGTTTGTGGTTGCTTTGGATTCAAAAGGTTGAAAGTCGACCAAAAAATGGTCAAATATAGTGAAATTGTTATCCGTTCCGTTCCTTCATCTTCCGCTTGTTCCGGGGTCGGGTCGCAGGGGCAACAGCCTTAAGCGGGCAGCGCAGGCCTCTCTCTCCCCGGCTGTATTCTCTTGCTCACCTGGAAGGATCCCAAGTCGTTCCCCGGCCAGCTGTGAGACATAATCTCTCCAGCGGGTCCGGGGTCTGCCTCTTGGTCTCCTCCCGGTGGGACGTGCCCAAAACACCTCGCCCGCGAGGCGCTCGGGGGGCATCTTGACCAGATACCCGAACCACCCCATCTGGCTCCTCTCGACCTGGAGAAGGAGCGGCTCGACACCGAGCTCCTCCCGGATGGCAGAGCTCCTCACCCGATCTCTGAGTGAGAGCTCAGCCACCCAGCGGAGGAAGCTCATTTCGGCCGCTTGTACCCGCGATCTCATTCTTTCGGTCACCACCCACAGCTGGTTACCATGGTGAGGGTAGGAACGTAGATCATGGTTATCATGGTGAGGGTAGGAATGTAGATCCTGGTTACCATGGTGAGGGTAGAAACGTAGATCCTGGTTACCATGGTGAGGGTAGGAACGTAGATCCTGGTTACCATGGTGAGGGTAGGAACGTAGATCCTGGTTACCATGGTGAGGGTAGGAACGTAGATCGACTTGTAAATCGAGAGCTTTGCTTTTCGGCTCAGCTCTCTCTTCACCACGACGGACCGATGCAGTGTCCTAGTTATTGCTGATGCCGCACCGATCCGCCTGTCGATCTCCCGCTCCATCCTTCCCTCACTCGTGAACAAGACCCCGAGATACTTAAACTCCTCCACTTGGGGCAGGACCCTGTCCCTGACCTGCAGGGGGCATTCCACCCTTTTCCGGGCGAGGGCCATGTCATGATATTTCTCTAGTTATTTCTACACTCATTTGACCCTTTTTATTATCATTGTTTTAGTGTTTACTCGTCTCTAAAATGCAAACAGTAATTTTCTATGACTTTTTTCTCTTTTAAGGAAACGTCATTTTGTAGTTACGTCACTTAGCCGAGCAAAGGACGTACAACAAGGTGGACGTTTCATACATATGTGTATCCTTGACTCAAGAGGTAGACCCAGGATCACTCAGAGGGAACATGTCCAAAAGTTGGACAGGGAATAATTTGAGATCCCTCCAGAAAGGCTGGAAGATGTGACCACGGTGAAGGAAGTCTGGGCTTTCAGTAAAATGACCATGATCGAGAAAAAGACGGTTTAATGCAACAAATAACGACCTGAACCGATACCTGAAATATTCCGACTTGATTTCTTTTTCATGCATGTGTAACTGTATCTGAGCTTTATTTATTCCCTCGTATATTTTTCACTAAAACCTCCGTTTGCAGGCAGGTTCTACTGACGCTGACGGCTTTTCCAGACGACCCGTCACAAATCTCTGGTCAGGAAGTGGAGTACAAAGGAAGCCGAGCAAATGGCACACCGATCCTGTCAGATGTTAAAGATGCTGCAGTCTGAGCTGTGCTGCACATGACAATCACACACACGCTACGGCTAGATGATGCATCGGGTTTGCCAGACCGCAGTGCCCTTGCATGCTGAGTTTCCTCCTCACGGATGATAGATTTTACTACGGATTTGAAACATTTTCCAAAGTCAGTATTTTATACCTTGTGATGTTTACAACAGAGTTATTTCTACAGGTCACCGAGGACTTTTATGAGTCCTCGTCGATACGAGTACGTATAACAATATGTTTATTATTCTAACTTAAAACAAAAGACATGGAATTTTACTGCAGTACTTTTTTTTTGTGTTTCATTTTTCTTGATTTGGAGTGTGAGCAGCCCCAGGGGGAATCAAACCAGGTTCTCCCCGTCGAAAGACAGCAACTCTGCAACTAGGCCAACGCCCCCTGGGACCACAGTACTTTTTTCAGAATGTTTTCTTCCCTTCCGTGAGTAACTAAGCAAGTATAATTACAAAAAGAGAAATGTTCGACAAGGCATTTGTATTCTAAATGAATGGAAGTCGACGGTTCATTTAGGATAATGGACACATAAAAAAGCCTTACCCCTCTTATGTCATTAAAGAAAGAAATACTACATTGATATGTACTTCATTTTTTCCTTTATGGTTGAAATCGTAAGTTTCGTATTGTAATCTGCGGTGGCACAGTGGGTAGCTTTGTGACCTTACAGCAAGAAGGTCGTGGGTTCGAATCCCGAATTGAGGACAGGGTTTGAAACACTGGTCTTTCTGTGTGGAGTTTCCATGTCCTCCCAGTGTTTACGTGGGGTTTCTCCAGGTACTCCGGTTTCCTCCAAAAACATGGATGTTAGGATTGAGGACCCCCTCAAAACAAGACGTTTCACCTCAAGGGGCTTATCCGTTCCGTCATCTTCCGCTTGTTCCGGGGTCGGGTCGCGGGGGCAACAGCCTCAAGCGGGCAGCCCAGGCCTCTCTCTCCCCGGCTGCATCCTCTAGCTCACCCGGAAGGATCCCAAGTCGTTCCCCGGCCAGCTGTGAGACATAGTCTCTCCAGCAGGTCCGGGGTCTGCCCCTTGGTCTCCTCCCGGTGGGACGTGCCCGAAACACCCCGCCCGCGAGGCGCTCAGGGGGCATCCTGACCAGATGCCCGAACCACCCCATCTGGCTCCTCTCGACCTGGAGGTGGAGCGGCTCGACACCGAGCTCCTCCCGGATGGCAGAGCTCCTCACCCGATCTCTGAATGAGAGCTCCTCACCCGATCTCTGAATGAGAACCCAGCCACCCTGCGGAGGAAGCTCATTTTGGCCGCTTGTACCCGTGATCTCATTCTTTCCATAGGTGAGGGTTGGAACGTAGATCGACTTGTAAATCGAGAGCTTTGCTTTTTGGCTCAGCTCTCTCTGATAAGGGGGCTTATCCTCTAAATTAAATTAATCGTAGAGTCCTTTAAGTGTTTCCAGAATCTTTCTTCAGAACTCCTACAACATCATAACCTTGGATCTGATCCTTTTTCAGATCCAAAAATAAAGCCACCAAATTGCAATTCAGCGTCTCCGAACCTGAGATTACTCAGGTGTTTAACAAGACATGGCTGAGATGCTTTCTCCTGATTAGATACACTTCAAATGTTTTTATTTAGTTTGTCTAGGAATTTTTTGGGGAGTTCTAAATCTACTTATCTGACAAAATGTATTCCCTGAAGTGGATGTTCTGTGGCTTAAAAAATTTCACCATTCGTTTAAGCTCTCAGTTTGCACAACAGAAGAAGTGTTCATTTGGTCAAAAACATCGGATCCTATGCCTCGTCACATTTTATCAACCAACTTCTTTCCGTCATCAAGAAATTTGACATTAAATCTAAAATGTTCCCATGCATGGTCTTTAGAAGATGTGAGGCGTTCAAGTTTTTCAGTTTCTTTGGTTGCCAAGACGACGATGTGTGCAAAGTGAAAGTCTGAAAATATGTACTGATCTTCTCCAAAAATCAGTCCAAGAATCACAGGCGTCCTGAACAAAAATTTGCTGATCCTAAGATTCAATAATAATCAACTATATTTGTGACACATGTAGTGAGATTTTTTTTTTTGTTTAGGTATAAAAAAAGGATGCATGGAGGAATGAGTAAGTGGGCGGGTGAGTGGGTGGGTGGGTGAAAACTGGGGTGTGATCGTGGTCAGTTGGTAGGTAGATCCCCAAAACTGACAGACAAGATGATGAGAAGAACAGATGAAGAGAATCAAGTTCAATAAAAGACAACAAAGGCACACTTCAGTGCTTCAGATGAGAAAACCAGACATGTCTGCGTGTGTGTGTATGTGTGTGTGTGTGTGTGTGTGTGTCCTGTTTACAGAAGTGTCTGCAGACAGGAGGAATAACAGCCAAACGCCAGTCTCCATCACGTTCACCCGATCAATCGTCACGGCCGTGTGAGGCGGTGTTCAGATAGAACCGAGAGAACTGGATGGAGTGATGGATGAGTGATACGCTAAATGAAGGAGAGAGGTGAAGAGGGGGGGAAAAGGCAACGGAAGTCATTTTTATGGAAGAGTTTGTGATCATAAAAAGTTTTATCTCACTAAACTTTAACAGGGATTAAACTCAGAGTGGAAGGATGGCTGGACGGGTGGAAGGATGGATGGATGGATGGCTGGACGGATAGAAGGATGGATGGATGGATGGATGGAAGGATGGCTGGACGGGTGGAAGGATGGATGGATGGCTGGACGGATAGAAGGATGGATGGATGGAAGGATGGCTGGACGGGTGGAAGGATGGATGGAAGGAAGCCCATTGAGACGGACATTCTGTGATTTTGGGCTATACAAATAAAATTGAATTGAATTGAATTGAATTGAAAAGGAAGGAAGGATGCCGGGAAGGATGCATGGAAGAATGGCTGGAAGGATGGATGGAAGAATGGATGGAAGAATGGATGGAAGGATGGCTGGACGGGTGGAAGGATGGATGGAAGGAAGCCCATTGAGACGGACATTCTGTGATTTTGGGCTATACAAATAAAATTGAATTGAATTGAATTGAAAAGGAAGGAAGGATGCCGGGAAGGATGCATGGAAGAATGGCTGGAAGGATGGATGGAAGAATGGATGGAAGAATGGATGGAAGAATGGATGGAAGGATGGATGGAAGAATGGATGGAAGAATGGATGGAAGAATGGATGGAAGAATGGATGGAAGGATGGATGGAAGAATGGATGGAAGAATGGATGGAAGGATGGATGGAAGAATGGATGGAAGAAAGGTTGGAAGAATGGATGGTAGGATGGATGGATGGATGGATGGATGGATGGATGGATGGATGGAAGGAAGGAAGGATGAATGGATGGATGGTAGGATGGATGGAAGGATGGAAGAATGGATGGAAGGAAGGATGGATGGATGGTAGGATGGATGGATGGAAAAAAAGGCTTTAATCAAACGCCAAATCTGAGCCATGATACAAGTAATAATATAGCATATAATAGTGATTAAAGCAGCTCTAAAAAAAAAAAGCTGCAAATCCACTGCAAATCCACAAAACACGGATCCATGGAAGGATGGATGGAAGGATGGATGGAAGAATGGATGGAAGGATGGATGGATGGAAGAATGGATGGAAGGATGGATGGTAGGATGGATGGAAGGATGAATGGAAGAATGGATGGATGGATGGAAGAATGGATAGAAGAATGGAAGTATGGATGAATGGAAGGATGGATGGATGCAAGAATTAATGGAAGAATGGATGGAAAGATGGATGGAAAGATGGCTGGAAGGAAGGATGACTGGAAGGATGGGTGGAAGGATGGAAGGAAGAATTAATGGAAGGATGGATTGAAGGATGCATGGATGGAAAGATGGCTGGAAGGAAGTATGGATGGATGGATGGATGGATGGATGGATGGATGGCTGGAGGGAAGTATGGATGGATGAATGCTGAACAAAAGTGTGAAGGACTTACCCAACAATCTGGTTGAAATACCTCCGGTACCCCTCCAGGGTTTCATGCTGGAGACAAAGTTCAAATGTTTAAACAGATAAAACGTGTAAAATAGTAACATTTCTCTTTTCAAATCATTTCTACAGATCTGATTCTCATGACCCGGCCTGATATTTTTCTATTTAGACAGAATAAACTGTGGATTTAACTTTATTTTGATAAAAATTTAATTGAGAAATAAACAGGTATCTTTTTCTTAAGCAAATGAATGACAGTGTTTTAACTTGATTTTGTTTTTCCAATAATCTGTGGATGTTTGAGCATAAAGTGTAAAAATGACTTGGAAACGTCTCTAAAGTCTTTAACATTCTTAAAACATCTCTCATAAAGAGAAAAATGTAAACGAGTCGACTCCTTCAGGGACTTGAGGTTATTTTTGGAACGAGGATCTCTGTAAATTTACACATTTTCTTTCTGATCGGTTCGATAGCAGCAGTGGTTTTAAGATTCTATCTGAGCAGTTAAAATAAAAAAGAGCTGAATGTAGCATAAAAAATGATTAAATGTGTCTAGGCTGTACTGGTTCTGCAGGATCCCAGCTTGCCAGCATTAAACTTTGGCTGGTCATGAGCTGGATCATCTCAGTCTGGAAGAACTGATTTTTAGACAGAGCCGTAGAGTTTCTTTGGAAAGTCAGTTTTCCATCTTAGTGGGACAGTTGGCCGACAGAGCTGGACGAGTATCACATCCAAACTAGTTTTTTTTTTTCCTTCTTCATTATCAGCATGTTGTTGGTTTCAATGATTAGTTACTAATTACAGTAACTTCAATTCTACAACTTTAAAACAATGAAAGTTTAGAGATTTTAAAATATTTCAGCTTTTTTAAAATCTACAAACTGCCATTTTTACTGCAAGAAGTCTAAAATGAAACCTAAACTTGAAATTTTCGTAAAAACGTTCCGTTCCGTCATCTTCCGCTTGTTCCGGGGTCGGGTCGCAGGGGCAACAGCCTCAAGCAGGCAACCCAGGTCTCTCTCTCCCCGGCTGCATCCTCTAGCTCACCCGGAAGGATCCCAAGTCGTTCCCCGGCCAGCTGTGAGACATAGTTTCTCCAGCAGGTCCGGGGTCTGCCCCTTGGTCTCCTCCCGGTGGGACGTGCCCAAAACACCTTGCCCGCGAGGCGCTCGGGGGGCATCCTGACCAGATGCCTGAACCACCCCATCTGGCTCCTCTCGACCTGGAGGAAGAGCGGCTCAACACCGAGCTCCTCCCGGATGGCAGAGCTCCTCACCCGATCTCTGAGTGAGAGCCCAGCCACCCTGCAGAGGAAGCTCATTTCGGCCGCTTGTACCCGCGATCTCAGTAAAAACGTTTTGTTTTTAAATTGTATTTATCACGTAACGTAAAACCTATCAATTTTTTTTAAATTATATCACATCATAACATGAAACCTACCACATTTATACACTAGATATATGTCATAACATCACATCCTGACATAAAAATGTGATGTTCTGACGTTTTTTTTAACCACGTAAAATGTTACTTTTCACATGTGACTTTCGAAGCCCGAGTTCTACGACACTGTAACGCTCTTTTAAAACCATATGTGCCTGTTTTAGAGCGATATTTGACTCTTTTGGTCTTGTGAATATTTCACATCATGACATGATCCACTTAAAAATAAATTTAGGGATGGCATCTCTGTGAATCTGAACATTATTGTACACTTGGTGCTGAAAGAATGCACTTCATGCTGCTTGATTTAAACAAATCAGAGCAACGCCCACTTTGAATTGTTAATAATAACTTAGTTACTGTGGGAAAGTACCTAATTAGATCACTCTGTTATTAAAAAAATAACAGTTAGTAATTCTGTCACACCTAAAAAGCCTCCCTACAACAATAAATTAAAACAGTGAAGCCGGAATGTTCCTCCACTCATCATGACCACGTTTTATATACCGTATTTTCACGACCATAGGGCGCACCGTATTAAAAGGCGCAGTCCAAATTTTGCGTGCTCTGTATTTAACACACACATAAGGCGCACCTGATGATAGGGCGCGGGTTTTATATACATATCCTCTACTACGTAAGTCCGCCTTACAACAACAAACACACATACACCTAGCCGTGCGCGCATACGCACACCAATCCAAAAACATCAATCTATGGCATGTGACTACACAGAAAACAGTTATATCAGTGTATCTTTTTCTGTCTATTGTGAATATTATTAATAAAAAGGGACTCAGGTCATTAATACAGCAGTGTGTGTGTGAGTAGTGTGTGTGGTTAAGAGGCAGCGGTGTGGTTAGAAGTGATCATACCATGTTAGAGTGAGGCTGCAGGACGAGGCGTGCTTGTTTCCTCCTCTGCTTTCTGTAGTAGTTTTCAAACTCATCACGCAAACCCTAAAACACAGACTTGAGGTGAGAAAAGGAGCTGTGACAAAAAAAAAGTTTAAAAACAGAACAATTTGCATTTTATCTCAAGAAAAAAAAAAGATATTTTAATTCCAGCAACGTGTTGTGAGAGTAAACTTTCATCCTGACTTTATGAGAGAATAAATTATGATAAAGAGACAGAAAAAAAACAAAACAGATCAATTAAAATGGAGACAAAAGACAACTTATGTAAGAAAACATGAGTGTTTTTTTATGTGTGTTTATAAAGATTGGATTAAAAATAAATGGTTTGTGACCTTCACAAATGACTGGTTTTAATGGGACTATAAGCCGCTACTTTAGATATCAGTGTTGTTTTCGTCAACAATAACAAAATAAATGCGGCTCTTTTTGTGACTAAAACGTGACGGGACATTTGCAAGTTTCTGTTGACGACATGAAAATGTAACGAAATAAAAGGCGTCAGACTTTCACATTTCTGCCAATTGTGCGTGTACTCAGTTTGTGAAAAGAAACACCACAGCAGCTGCATTCTGTCTCTCACGGCGGCACACCACCCATAGTACTACCTGTGCATACCGTCTTCACTATGGAAAGCCGTTTGGGTCGTTACACGTACGTAATCTAGCAGACTAAATTTCAAATCTACGCTGAATGTTTGGATTTAGCGCAATAGACCTGCAGCCAGGAGAAAGTCACACACCATGGCAGCAACAGCAACAAAGGGGCTTGGTGGAGGGAAACAAGGCGATGGTCTATGGGCATACTTTATTTATAACCAATCATAGAATAAAACAGAATGCATTGTTGTGGGAAATGAACATAAATGTGAACACAAAATAGGTGGAAAGAATACCACTAATCTCAAAAGGCTTCTAAAAGCTTTTTTACACTAAAACTAGACTATAGTAGAAAAAGTTTCAAAAAAGTCTTCTGAACAGTTTAATTCTTCAACGAGACGTTTCGACTTCCATCCAGAAATCATTTTCAATCTGAATGAAATGAACTGAAAACTGGATCTATTTATACTAACCTGAGTAAAAGGTAAAAAAAAATAGTAAGAAGGGCTCGTCCAATGAGCCTGTGTTACCTATGATGGCCGTGAATGGCCCCTATTGTAACCACAGACCAGTAAACGACCCTATTATAAAAATGCTAAAAGCCTAGTGAATAGAAAATCCTTGCTAACGAGAGGCGTGAAACTGTGTCACGAGGTGTCATCTTTAGTCCATGGCTTCAAAAGGCTGCTGTAAACACCGGGCAAAACGTATCTAACACCTCCACTCTGATTCAGTGAGGGATTTTCTTTCATCACAAAGATGGCTTCCTTCACCCCTCTTTCAAACCAACCTTTCTCTCTACTTAGAATCTTCACCTCACTGTCCTCAAAAGTGTGTTTGGTGGATTTAAGATGCAGATGTACAGCAGACTGTGGACCACTTGAGGCTTCTCTTCTGTGTTGGTAAAGTCTTTTGTGGAGTGGTAGCTTCGTTTCCCCAATGTAGTGTTCTTTGCAGCTCCCTTTAAAACTAGACTAAAATATTGAGTTTTTTACCAACTAAAACTTAAATAAAACTAAAATATATAAAGATGACTAAATTGTGACTAAAAGTAAAACTCAGATGGCTGCAAAAAACAACATTGTTAGATATGAAGAGTTTCTCTAAATTTTTGTATTATTGTGTTGCTTTAAACTAAATGACTTGGCTTTAATGAGACTCCTGAACTAAAATAAGTTTTAACAGTCTTTCTAATGGTTGATTTGAAAACTCCTCAGAGTGTGTGTATGAGAAGACGAGTAAAGAAAGAGACTCTTTGATGTTGAAACCTGGTTTTTGCCCAGCGATTACAAACATCTCTGTTTTAGCCTGAACCTGGATCGGCTTTTCATATCTCTTCCTTCCATTACACAGAAGCTTGCTGTCTCTTTATCACTAAGTGGTGAGGCAGACCTGTAGTCTGTCTGAGCTACCAGACCAGGAACACAATCATTTAAGAGATAAAGAGCCAGATTAAAGTCCAGGACCAGATAGATAACATGACAGACCACAACTGTAATCCCAACGATCACTTTCCACAGGACAGACAATGTGGTTGGAAAAGATTCATCTGTGAGTCCCAGATTTATCCATATCCATAATTATTCCAAGAAAACGATGCCCAAGATTTACGTAATATAAACTGAACATTTAAAAACAAAATTACAAAATATTTTTAGGCTTCAAATAAGATGAAAGTTTTTGTAAAAGAAACATATTCTTGTTTGAACTTTTCAGAGCATATTTTTTAATATCATAACATTGAGCAACCCTAGTTATGAAATATTCATTTTTTCAAACCGCAGAAATAAAAAACAATAAATAGAGTAGTTTGTCTTGTCTGTTTTTTTTCTCTGCTTCATATTATAATTTGCATTTCTTTCGTATGATTGGTTATAAACGATTTGTTTTGGTTTGTGTACGGAGATGATACATCTCAAATAGCATTCAACTGAAATGAGATCTAAAATCTGTCACTTTGGGAACTTCTCGTGCCCTCCCGTTCTTCGCTGCGGCTGACATTTGGAAATACGGAAGGGCGTAAACAGTTCTTGAAGGAGTCTTTCATTAATTGTCATTCGTAAATAAACAAACTTAAGAGTTTTGCTAGTTTGTGTCCCAAAAATAAATCCAGACACTTTTCCTGTTGTTTGTCACCAACCAAAGACCCATTTTCAACAACATGTTAGCAATTTAGCAACATGAAACAAACTGATACAAACCAGAGAAAAACTGGCACGGGACACAGATCTACGGAACGAGATTGCCTTGGAACAAGAACACTTCATGGAGGCGTTGTCAGAGTGCGGTCCTGTCAGTCCGTTTCTCTGATGCTACAAGTAGAAAATAACCTCAACCTTTCGACACAGACCTTTGATTACCATACTCATCTATAGTTGGTACTGAGTAACAGTAGGGTGTTTTATTAAAATCCAATTGATCCCCTCATTAACTGGACAAGCTGTTGATGAGACACAGTATAAAAGTTGCTTTAGTATAACACACACCCTTTAAACACTGGCATGTGTTTTAATCTCATAATTCCCCGGAAGACTCTTAAATGAACAATGTCCTTTAAAGAAACGAACAGCCCTGAACTTTTCATGATCCAGAGCCCCTCGTCCTCAGAGAGAAGTGGGCTGGAATCCGGGTTTCAGCTCTGCGCAAGTTTGACCTTTCAAAGACTGTGTAAACAACAGAGGTGAGGAAAGAATGAGGCAAAGCATGGATACCGCAGACGCAGAAAAGTAGGAATGACTCAAACTAAAGAAAACAGTGTGACTCAGCCGATAAAAAACACGAAAAGAGTTTCAAAACTTACAAGTTAGATTCTCCTAAATTGAATCTTTTAAATGAATTCGAGATCAAATTTACTATCTTACAAACTTAAACATGCAGAAGGAAAACCTGAGGCTCGGTTTTGGCACAAATAAATAAGCGTAGTAACGTGTATTACTTTAAAAAAAAAAAATGCAAAGAGAACTTGAAACAAAGTAACTGCAATAGTCCTCAATCGCATGTTTATTTTTTTTACATATAACAAATGCACTGTTTCTACGTTTATATTTACTTTTATCTGTTGATTCCATACTTAAGAGAATGAAGCGTATCTTTTTAAGATCAAAATAAAAACTCATCTGAACAAATAATAAAAGATTTCCTCATGAGTCACAAACCAAAAGGAAAATAAACAACGTGAGTTTAAATAATGTCACATTTTTCGGGTTAGAAATAGTTTTCAAAATGATAGAATAAGAAGGCGGATTGTTTTTGTTCTGGTGATATGCAAACCGCAGGACGTGTGAGTATGACTTCTAAATGAAACCGTTTGGAATTCTGCATCATTTCCTCTTTGTTTCTAAACAAAAACACCATCAAGAAGTTTAAAATATTTCAATCGGTACTAAAAGATAATTCTGTACGGCTCACGATAGCAGTTTTATTTTTTTTTTAAATGAGGGCAGACTGCCACGTGCAGCGCCACATTTGGATGTGTCTGAAGCTTGGAGCTTGACTTCCCTACGTTTCTCCTACTAGCCTTGCCTTGAGCTTGTTTGGAGGTTCTAGCAGGGGAGCGCAGCTACTGGTATACCGATGGATGGTCGTCCGCCGTGGGGGGACATCGTCCGCTGCCACCGAGCGCAGAGCTTCGGAAGGGACACACATGGACCGGTGAGGGAGGAAGGGGACACCCTCCTAGCCAGCCGAATCAACCCTAGCGATCAATGGGGTGACAGATGTCGCAGCCAGATCGCCCTTACATCCACGATAGCAGTTTTATTTCATCCTTAAAATCTGATAAGACGTTATCCTACCAGCTCGTAAACAGTCTATTTCTACACTGTAGTATTCAAACTGAACAATAATGAGTAGACGTCTAACCAAGGTGTTATTTAATGGTTGGTATTGAATCGTCATATTCAGAACCTGGTACTGAGCAGTGGTGGATGAAGTACTCACTTTTTGTACTTAAGTAAAAGTACAGATAATTAGGCAAAAAATTTACTTAAGTAAAAGTACCAATAAAAATAATCTACTTAAGTAATAGTACAAAAGTATTTGGTGTAAATTGTACTTTTTAAGTAAAAAGTAAAAGTATTCGACCATAATTCAAGTGTTATTTTTGTGCTATAGGGTGTCACCATGGTAACCAGGATAAATACTCTGCAGGGGTGTGACCCCCCTCTCCCGCCTCTTTTGGTCCACATAAAAAAATAAATAAATAAAAGGAAAGGGGACGAGTCAAGCTATCCTCTAGAAGGGCCAGTGAATGGGCCCCAAAATGGAGGAAAATGACACTTATTTTTTAAAATGTTTTGGGGGGGAGGCCCCCAGTCACTATATATTGGCTTTGTCAAAGCCGCCCCCCCCTTTGGAAAATCCTAGAACCGCCCCTGCACCGTGTAATGATGGCTCAACTTTTTATTTAGAAGTAAACACAATGAACAACGATCTTCTGACTCTTTTTAATTTGTACCATATTTGATGTTAGGTTTTTGGCGCTGAATGAATGCGGTAAATGTTTACTCTAGATTCTGATTGGTCCTTTATTTATTAGTTTTTCTCCCAATCAACTGCTTCTTTTGATTTTGACGATGCGGCTTCAAGATGCGCTAAAAAAACCCTGTGTATTTTACAAACTCCTGAACGAAAATGTAACGAAAAATGTAAAACACACTTTTAAAAAGTAGCGAAGTAAAAGTACAGATATTTGCTCTAAAAATGTAGTGAAGTAAAAGTAAAAGTACCGGTCTTAAATTTGACTTAAAGTACAGATACACAATTTTTCTACTTAAGTACAGTAACGAAGTACATTTACTTCATTACGTTCCACCCCAAGTACTGAGTAACTGTGATCAGCTTCTTTAAAATCTCTTCACTGGTTTGAAAAATATCAATCATAGTCATTTTATTAAATTTTTTGTTCTTTTTTTTTTTTTTTAGCCTAGATCAACAAAAGTGTCACAAACATGGAACTAATGGGTTGAAAAAAGGGCGCGAAATTAAACAGGTTTTCACTCTGAGGCGATCTATTGAATGAGTTTCGTGTACACAACACGGACTAAAGCCTTCTAAGGTAATGCGGTCTGAAGGTAAACAAGTTCCCGTCTTTTAACTTTGGTTTTAAATTGGATTTATTTGAAACTAGATGATCAGATAAGCTCAGTGGTGGAGTCGAGTTTTCTTAATCTTGGTTTTGAGCAGGTTATCACAACCCGGCCGGATTAGTGGACCTTACTTTATCTTTGAGTCAGCCAGCCGTCTCTGTGGAAGAGAAATAACTTTCTCCAGCGAAATCAGACAAGACTGAAATAATCAGAGAGAAGGTATTTGTGGTCACCTCAAGTCTCTGTTACTAAAGCGTTAAAGTCAGGTCAGAAATCTCATCAATCGTTGATTAAAAAATCTTTACCGCAATCCAAACTTGTCAACTTTAAATTGGAAAAACCCTGAAAGTTTTCTTTTAGTCAGGGCAGCTCCCATTTTGACTGTACGTCCATGTTTACATCCAACACAACTCAATCCACATTTTCCAGCATGTGTGGCTTGACAAAGAAGCATTGTTCAGATTCTACTCTGGATAACTCCATGACTTTGGACCTTTAAATCAGGAAAAGAAGAAAAAATAGCGGGCGGAATGTGCGACTTTGCATCCAGGTTTTCTAAACTTGATATTTTGAATTGATTCCCAGAGCCAAACATTTTTTGTCTGTTGATCAGAAAAGGGAACTAAAAAAAATGATTGGGAAAAAAAAGGCACCGTACGATTCCCACCCAGAGAAAAGCTGTAGTTTCATCCGTTGATGAGTTCAGAGCCGACCTGAATCTGATGATCATTTGACGTTGGCCTGTAATTTGCGTCTCTTGATGTATAACTCACGTCAAAAGTCATTTCTGGCAACAATCTGAACCAAAAATCTAAGAATAGACCTCATTCTCTGGCTAAAATTTGAGGAAATCAAAGAAATGCTAAATTAAAATGAATATTTATGGGAAAACATAGTTCAAATAAATGGGAATAATTTTGTTTGTTTTTTTGATGAAATATTTTATCAAACGGATACACTTTGGAGGAAACATATTTTTATTGTTTTTTATGAATTATTCTGACCAATCACATGCTGTCATGGAGATGTTGATATTTTAGAGTTACACAACTCCCTCTCAACTAAGAAGAAACTACACTTGCTCCACGTTTTCCACCGATTGCTTTTTTTCCCCCAGATAGTCAGGATCAAACATCAAACAGAACTGAGCTGAAAAGCAAAGCTCTCAATTTACAAGTTGATCTACATTCCTATCCTCACCTATGGTCACCAGCTGTGGGTGGTGACCGAAAGAATGAGATCGCGGATACAAGCGGCCAAAATTATCTTCCTCCACAGGGTGGCTGGGCTCTCACCCTTAGAGATCGGGTGTAGAGTTCTGCCATCCGGGAGGAGCTCAGTGTTGAGCCGCTCCTCCTCCAGGTTGAGAGAAGCCAGATGGGGTGGTTCGGGCATCTGGTCAGGATGCCCCCCCAAGCGCCTCGCTGGTGAGTTGTTTTGGGCACGTCCCTCCGGGACGAGACCAAGAGGCAGACCTCGGACCCGCTGGACAGCTGGCTGTGGAATCCTCCCGGGATCCTCCATGGTGAGCTGGAGGATGCAGTGGGGTGAGAGAAGCCTGGACTTCCCGTCTGAGGCTGTTGCCCCTGCAACCCAGCCCCGGATAGACGACGGAACGGCAGAACAAATATTGAAACAAATATTTGTTCTGTAGAGAATATAACACATAACTTTTAAAGGGCTTTTATAATAAAATAAGAGTTTTTTTAATGTTCCTTTATGTGCCTCTTTTACAGTAGAATTTAATGTTTTTGGAGTAACATCTATGTTTCACATTCATTTTTTTTTCCTTTTTATGGATGGCATCTCTGTGCTTCCGTAACTTAATGCACAGCTTGCAAACTTTTAAAGATTTACTAAGAGCACCACACAAGAAAAAAAAAAGTTTTCTAACTAATAAACCTGGTTGTAACGAAGGAGGAGAAGCTTTTCTAAAGTGCTTTTGGTAAATTTGCAGCATTGAAGAACAGCATAGCGATTTAGGGAAACTTTATTTTACAAAAAAAAAGTTCCCTAAAATCTCATCATTTAAACGGAAGAGGAATTATTCAAAACTACAAATGAAACATTTATTGTCTTTGTAATCTTAACACAAAAAATAAAAACTTTTTTTCTCAAAAACATTTAAAAAAAAATTTAATGAGGTGACAAATTGGAAATCTTTAACCCTTTAAATTTGTACCGTAATAGTTTTTTAAAAACTAACAAAAAAAAAAAAACAATGGGACAGGCTGTAGTTTTAATTTAAACCAAATAAAGTTTAAATTATTACTGGGCTAACGGCTCCAGATAGGAACCGTCAGTTTTATAGAAACCCCGTCGACACATGAAACCATTTTCTTGATGCGGACCTGGATTTAGGTTTGGATTGTGATTGAGCTCTCTAAGGAAAAATGAGGAAGAGCTTCAGCGTCTGAAAAGTTTTGAATTTTTTTGTAAATGTTGATTACTGATCAACAGATGGAATCACATCAGTTCCCTATCCTGAATAGATCGCCTGTTCATCTTGAGAGAGGGTCTCTCCTCCAACTGGGGCTCTTGTCAGGTTTTCTAGTCCTTCAACTGAGTTTTTCTTCCCTGAGAGTCTGAGAAGGAGGCTCTAAGGACAATGATTATATTAGCTATGGTAGAAAAAGTTTCAAAAAAGTCTTCTGGACAGTTTAATTCTTGAACGAGATGTTTCGACTTCCATCCGGAAATCATTTTCAATCTGAATGAAATGGACTGAAAACTGGATCTATTTATACTAACCTGAGTAACAGGTAAAAAAATAGTAAGAAGGGCTCGACCAATGAGCCTGTGTTACCTATGATGGCCGTGAATGGCCCCTATTGTAGCCACAGACCAGTAAACGACCCTATTAGGGTGATGCAAATGTACAGCATCTTAAATCCACCAAACACACTTTTGAGGACAGTGAGGTGAAGATTCTAAGTAGAGAGAAAGGATGGTTTGAAAGAGGGGTGAAAGAAGCCATCTTTGTGATGAAAGAAAATCCCTCACTGAATCGGAGTGGAGGCTTTAGATACATTCTGCCCGGTATTTACAGCAGCCTTTTGAAGCCATGGACTAAAGATGACACCTCGTGACCCAGTTTCACGCCTCTCGTTAGCAGGAATTTCTATTCACTAGGCTTTTAGCATTTTATAATAGGGTCGTTTACTGGTCTGTGGTTACAATAGGGGCCATTCACGGCCATCATAGGTAACACAGGCTCATTGGTCGAGCCCTTCTTACTATTTTTTTACCTTTTACTCAGGTTAGTATAAATAGATCCAGTTTTCAGTCCATTTCATTCAGATTGAAAATGATTTCCGGATGGAAGTCGAAACGTCTCGTTCAAGAATAAACTGTCCAGAAGACATTTTTGAAACTTTTTCTACTATGGATCACTCCTGGATGAATGAGGGACTACACAGACTTATATTAGCTATGTGTGTTAATTGTGTGCTTCTGCTTTAATAACTGTGTGAGAAACCCGTCGGGGTAGAAAACTAAGACTGAATTTGCACGATGGTCTGACAAACGACATGAAGAAGAAACAGAGCGCTGAGTGTGTGAAGCTGATACCCGAGCTGAACGGGTCAATCCTTTCAACACCTTCCTGAGACAGAACACTCCCGTTTCATCTCCCTGCTCACTAATCTCGCTCCTCCTCTGTTGTTTTCTCCGTCTTCTTCCTGTTTTTGCACCTTTACCCTCCCAGCAACCCCCTGTTCCTTCCTTATCACTTTCAGCTGATTCACTCTCTCCTCCCTTCATCCTGTGACCTTTAACTTCTGAGACTATCACTTGTTTTTTTGGCTTTTACATCAGTTGTTTCATCTTAAAATAATCACTTTATGTTCTTGTGAGAACATCAGAAGATCCTGGCTCCTACAGCGTTTCCTGCCGACCTGATTAAATCAGTCAGCTCCATTCATTAGACTCAGAAAATGGCACTTTTCTTTTAGAAAACTGAAAAAATTTGACCAATGTAGTGTTTTGGCATACGGACGAACACCTGGACATCACAGCAAGAAAGTATTCCTTTAATTATTTTTTGTTTGAAATGTTTTGTTGTTAATTTCAATATCCTAAAATGGAAACATGTGATATTTGTGAGGAATTATCCTCTACAAGGAAGGGAAAAATGGTCCAAATGTTTACAGGTTTCAATGACCATATTTATGATATAAGAGACAAAAAAGAGTCGGGAAAAAAAAGTCCTGCACGAAGCGGAGAGTTCAAAGATTTTGGAGTCTTCTATGAGAGTGGAGGGAAGATGGAATTCTTAAGTGATGGATGAGGATTCTGCATCGGCTCATTAAGATGAACATTTTGATCTAAATAGAGAAGTCCCTACCCTCAGTCACGCCCAGCAGCTGTAGGTGGGGACCCAATGAAAGCAAGTGATCCAAATGAGTTTCCTCTGCCGGGTAGTCAGGTTCTCCCTTAAAGTGCATTCCCACCTAAGCAATTGGAGGTCCAGGCGATTTAATATCGTCAAGTCTCTAAAACTTGATTTGTATAACACATTTTGGTGTACGAGCGGCAGTGGTGGACGTCACGTTCCCTGTCAGGTGCGTAAAATGCATTCCACTCTTTGCAACATTTTTGTTTAAGCGAATTAAAGATTCCGTAAAAAGATGTTGAACCGGTGAATTTATACCTTCCTAATGAATACCCACCAGACTACAAGAGCATCCAGTTTCAACATAAAGTCTGAGATATTCACGTGTATTCCAAGTTTCATAGAAAATTTGCGATCTGATGTTGTTCCCCAAACAATTTGTTCCACTATCAACCGCATCCTTCATGCAGAGTAGGAAAAGATGTCGTTTGTCAGGATGACTGTTAAAGCATTTGAATCCGCTCAGCTGCCGGTATGGAATCTCATTTATGTCTGGCATCAAGAGCATCCAGAATCAGAATCAGAATATACTTTATTGATCCCACACAGGGGAAATTTGTGTGTCACAGCAACAACTTCCTATCTGCTAAGTGAATCGTTGTAGAGCCCGATCACGTACGGAAAGAAAGACCTCCGGTAACGAGATGTTCTCGAGCAGAGCTGTCTGAGCCTCTTGGAGAAGGAGCTCCGTTGTTCGTCCAGGAGTGGGTAGAGAGGATGGTCATGGTTTTGTTCAGTGACCTCCTCTCTACCACTGCCTCAAGTGAGTCCTGTTTGCTGCCAATGACAGAGCCAGCCAGTCTGATTAGTTTATTCAGTCTGTTGGTGTCACTGGCTGCGATGCTGCTCCTCCAGCAGATGACAGAGAAGAACAAGGTGCTGGCCACCACAGACTGATAGAAGGTCTCCAGGATCTTGCCGCACACATTAAAGGACCTCAGATTCCTTAGAAAGTAAAGTCGGCTGCAGGTCTTCTTGTACACAGCAGTACTGTTGCTCCTCCAGTTCAGTCTACTGTCGATGGTCACTCCAAGGTATTTGTACTCCTCAACCACCTCCACATCTCTACCCAGTATGCAGAGCGGCTGCAAAGCAGTCCTCCTCCTCTTCCGGAAGTCAATCACCATCTCCCTGGTCTTGTCCACATTGAGGAGCAGGTGATTCTCTCCCGCCCACACCACAAATCCATCCACCACCCTCCTGTACTCCTTCTCCTGCCCACCACTTATACACCCTACAACTGCAGAGTCATCAGAGAATTTCTGTAGGTGGCATGAATCGGAGTTGTGCTGGAAGTCTGAAGTGTACAATGTGAAGAGGAATGGAGAGAGCACCGTGCCCTGTGGGGCTCCCACACCACTTAGAACCACATCAGACCGGACTTTGCCCAGCCGGACGAACTGTGGTCCAGTTTGATTTTTTAAAAAATCAATGGTATCCATGTGTATTTGAGTTTCTTGAGAGTTTTTGACTTGGTTTTTGCCTCTCACGCAACCCGTTTTGTGTCCTTATTTCACATAGACACAGGACACCACATCCCAAGTGCATGGCGACAGACTACGCTGCAGTGACAGAGTGACATTCTCCAAAACAAACTGATTGTTGCTGTTTGAATGCAACGGTTTAGCAAGATGCCTGTTGAAGCGTCGGAATCTGATAAGTGAACCATATGGAATTCTGTAATATGTGAAATATGAACGCTGGTCCTTTGGGGCCATTAAATAGAAGATGAGGAGCATCCAGGAGGAGGTCTGAGGAGGCGGCTTGGGCATTTGGAAAAGATCCAGGAGGCACAGGAGGAACTATATCTCTCAGCAGAAAGGACTACATCTCCCAGCTGTTTTGCAGCTCCTTGAGATCAATGGAAAAAAAGTGTCCTTGAAAAGGGAAGCCAGGCATTTTCTGTTTAAGACTTCTCCCCCTGTTTCTGATTTGTAGATTACTGGTCCGATACAAACTTGCAAGTTCAGGAGATCAGAAGCCCTCCAGAGTTTGAGTGAAGCCGTATTCATCTTTATCTGGGATTAAATCCACCATTACCACTTTGAACTATTCCTATCTCTCCTCATCCTTCTTACCCTCTCGCTAACCTCAGCGTTGCTTTTTCACTCCCTTCTTACATGTTGGCTTTCTCCTTCCTGTCGAAGTTCATGCACTTCCTGTTGCCCTGCCGGAGAGCCCCCCAGGCTTCACGGTGAACAGAAACAGTCGACCCTTTGGCCGCGCTGGCCCGGTCACAACCCCTGCAGGCCTGCAGACACACACACACGTGCAGCTGACCCAGTCATGGCCCAGGCAACACCTCCGCTCACGTCGCTTCTGCTCAGACTGACATGAGACACGCAGCCTGGTGGGAGCCGAGCCAGGCTGGAGGCCTCAGCGAACACCTCTGCGGGCCTCTCCAGCGTGGCAGGATTTACCCTCGTGGGTAGATCAGTAAACGACGCTCTCAGAGGAAAAGTGAATGATCAGGAGGCCAGACAAACTTTCTGCAGCTAAAATAGTCTAAAACTTTTTTTATTGGCATTAAAGATCATGTTTTTGCACTAAATTCAAGCATAATTTACATAAACATTCTAAACAAATTTTTTTTTCCTAGAATGTTTAGAGCAACAAGAATAAAATAAACTATGGACATAAAGAACATCTACTTCTGCTTTCAAAAAACTGTCTTTGGTGTTTCAGTTCAGTCAGCAGCTGATGCCTGTGACATTAAGGAGTCCAGAGGACAGAATGGACTTTAAGGTATTTAGTGAGGCTTCGTTTCGTCTGGAACATGTTGAATGTTGGACTCATTTACAAACCGCCTGACTTGAAACCTTTAACTGATGAATAAATATCAAGGAAAAGCTCCTGAAAGTCCATCGGTAGCTGTGATAAAGATGTCTGATCTGTTCCCAAGTAGTTTATTGTTTGGAACTGGTGGGTTAAGTTTGGCACTGTCCCAATTATAGTTGCAGGAGAGATTCGGACGAGTGGCAAAAAAGAAACTGTTTAGTACAAAAGTGATTAAACAGTTTTTAAAACTGGATACAAGCTGTTGTTCGTGCAAATTAGTGATTCAGTTAGATGTTGTGAACAAGCTCAGGACTCACCAGCACTGTGTAAATGTGCAGACAGCGATACACCGGAGAGAAGTCCACCAGATCCTGTGCTCCTGGAACCTACGAAACAATCAGATCATCATTTTATTTACAGAGTTTAGTTCCATTACAATTAAAACAAACGTACAGCTAAATAAATCAATGTTCCTGATGAATTCAGACGATGCTGACCTGTAATTACATAGGTTTGCTTTGATGTCTCCCAAAGCGTTGAGGGAATTTAAACTATCTATAGTTAAAAATGGAAATCAGTTGTTGATTAACCAGTTGTTAATCATGTTTAAATGGGTCTGATTTTAGCACAGTGAAGTAATTAGTGCTAAAACTGTATTCTGATCTCCAAAAAGTTCATCTTTCAAAGTTATACCAACAGAACTTGTTATATGACACAGAGCTCCAAAACATTTCTATTTATCTATTGGAATTTTTTGTGATTACAATATTAAGAAACTTTTTATTTTTTAGTGTTTTTTTTTTTTTTTTTTTTGTCAAGTCAGTGATCCAGTAGTCACTGGGAAGGCTTGGGCCCAGTGGGAATCGAACCAGGTTCGAACTCTACCACTGAGCCAACGCCTCATGGCGCCCCCTTTTTTTAAAAATAAAATGGTTGATTCTAGCTTGTGCAGCCGAGGATCTGACCGCCAGGGTCCCCGTCGTTGGCTGCAACCCATTATTTATTTATTTATTTATTTATCCTTTATTTATTTATTATGGAATTAGCGCCTCCAAATCCGAGACCATGGTCCTCGCCCGGAAAAGGGTGGAATGCCCCCTGCGGGTCAGGGACAGGGTCCTGCCCCAAGTGGAGGAGTTTAAGTATCTCGGGGTCTTGTTCACGAGTGGGGGAAGGATGGAGCGGGAGATCGACAGGCGGATCGGTGCGGCGTCAGCAATAACTAGGACGCTGCATCGGTCCGTCGTGGTAAAGAGAGAGCGGAGCCGAAAAGTAAAGCTCTCCATTTACAAGTCGATCTATGTTCCAACCCTCACCATGGTAACCAGGATCTACATTCCAACCCTCACCATGGTAACCAGGATCTACGTTCCTACCCTCACCTATGGTCACCAGCTGTGGGTGGTGACCGAAAGAATGAGATCGCGGGTATAAGCGGCCGAAATGAGCTTCCTCCGCAGGGTGGCTGGGCTCTCACTCAGAGATCGGGTGAGGAGCTCTGTCATCAGGGAGGAGCTCGGTGTCGAGCCGCTCCTCCTCCAGGTCGAGAGGAGCCAGATGGGGTGGTTTGGGTATCTGGTAAGGATGCCCCCTGAACGCCTCGCAGGCGAGGTGTTTCGGGCACGTCTCACCAGGAGGAGACCAAGGGGCAGACCCCGGACCCGCTGGAGAGACTATGTCTCACAGCTGGCCGGGGAACGACTTGGGATCCTTCTGGGTGAGCTGGAGGATGCAGCCAGGGAGAGAGAGGCCTGGGCTGCCCGTTTGAGGCTGTTGCCCCCGCGACCCGACCCCGGAACAAGCGGAAGATGACGGAACGAACGGAATGGTTGATTCTTTGCTTTAGTCAGAAATAGAGTCGCTGAAGAAAATCTGTGGAGTGATTGTATTAAACAGCAACTCTTTTCCAAACAAAATAAAAGTTTGCATTAAAGCAAGAAAATAAATGGATTTTTTCCCCTTTTTTTTTACCATGACTTCATAGACAAAAAAAGCCAAGAATGCTACTTTGGGTTTTTAGGTTTTACTTTATTTTGAAACGACTCGACTGAACCAACGGAACTATACCAGAGAATCAAGCTGAAGTAAAAAAAAAATGGCAGAGAAAAGGTGAAAGAACAAGTAATGTTGTGTAAAAAGGATAGAATTAAATGAAAAAAAGTAAAGTTCTGGCGATGACAATTGGGAAGGAGCCACCAGGGAGCAAGCATGAAGGCAGGATAAGAAAGAGAGAGAGGGTAAACGCTGGCAACTGGCATCTCTGTGGCCCGTCGGCGCCAATGCGGCCGTAACCTTGGCGACAGCAGGGTCAGGCCTTTGTTTGAGCCAAGGTCTTACCGCAAAGAAGGTTGAGTTAAGTTTACAGGACGTAAATAAGCTGCGGGGACCTTAAAACGGAGCGGGGTGACAAGTTCAGCTCCATTCTCTGAAACTTCATTGTGCTTTGCTTTCCGTCAGTGGGAAGAACAAAGCAGCAGAAAGGAACCTCGATCCCGTCGGGGAGACCTTCTGCAGTTCAGTGTCAAACACTTTGTGGCCATTTTGGAACGACTGCTGGTGAACTCCAGACTGAAACCGTTTGGGTGTGTTTACACGCCAACGCAATTATGTGGAACTTCTCAGACTTCAAAATGAGAAGGTGGTTTTGTTTCTGAAATTGCTCTGACGGATTTACCAGCCGATATCACACTGTCATTACACATCATGGATCAGATGAAATGGTCCTGATTGGGACTGATGGATTTCAGTCTGAACTCATCCACTAAACACTTTTAAAGAAATTTACAGGTCAAAAGAACTGCAAGCAACGTTGACCACGCCGTGAATTGGAGGAAGAAAGCAGAAACAGATCTTTTTCATCTAGTTTATTGGTCTGTGTGCGTTCTATAAACAATGTGTTTAAAGGACAAATAGAAAGAATGAGAAATGCAGTTTGCAAAATGGATTAAACAATCTTTTTCAATTAAACTTTTCAAGACAAATTCCCCAGCTGGCTGGGGAACGGCTCGAGATCCTTCGGGGTGAGCTGAAGGATGCAGCCCGGTGAGAGAAATCTGGGCTTCCCATCGGAGGATGCTGCCCCTGCGGCCCGGCCCCGGATAAGCGGAAGACGATGGAACGGAAAGACAAATTAAAGAATGTACAGAGTAATGTTAGATTAAATGGTTCACAATATAATTTTAATTATTTGAATTCAAATTTTTTGAAATTTTCTAAATTTAATTTTTTTATTTATTCACGTATTTATTCGAGTGCAAAAACGCACAAAATTTTCCACTTAAAAACTGGCTCAATGTTTTGGTGAGTGTTACAAACAAATTCTTGGGTTTAGATGATGACCCTTTAAATTGGTATCAGTCTCAAAAAGACATTTTTGTTCGGGCTTCAATAATTAAGACAAAAATCCGGCCTGTTGATCCGATGAAGATAAAGGCCTCCATCGATGAAGCAAAGGCATTTAAGTTACTAAAAACCAGAAGCTGGTTCCACTGCGTCATCTACAGACAAGCAGGATGTAGTCCCTCCACTGTGTTCGGGATTTTCCCAGTGAATACCTGAGCCATTGTTTGAACCAAACCAGTTGTGGTACCATATAGAACCTGAGAAGCTGACCTGGAGTGCGTGTGAGAAAAAAAACCTAAATTGGGTTTATATTTCTTCACCTAAGCTGAACTCTAAATGTGGTGAATGTATAGAGGGCTGGATGAAGGCGATCAGGAGCAGAACGTCGGACCAAAAGAGGAAAAACGTAGGAAAGAAAAGTGGAAATTATGCAAAAAATATCAGATTCATGGAGTAGGTTAAAGAATCCATTAATCATTTGTTCTTAGTAGAAGGTGGTAAGCGCCGTGTGAAGCCACAGAGACCGCCAACCGTCATCACCTCACCATGTAATCTGTCATTACTGAGTATTGGCAGTGCTAAAAAGTTTCGCTCGATGTATTTGTGTTTGTATTTACTGCAAGAAAAAACCACATGCGCAGGGATGACGTTATCTGTGTCGGTCATTAAATGCATTGGTGCGTATTTGCTTAGCTACAAGCAAAACACATAGTATAAAATATTTAGACGTTAAAGAATAATTAAAATATTTCAAGTAATTGTAAGTCATCCCGGTGGGGGTTTGACCCGATCACGGTTTCATTATTTACACACGCACAGGGCTGTTAATCAAAGCGTCTGCATCTCTGGCAAATCATTCCAACTTTATTTACTGCTCTTACTTCATCATCTTCATCCTCCACATCCAGAATGCCGGAGTCTTGTTCCGACACTGGACTGTTGCCCTGTCCGTTGCCATTCGTTGCCGCCGCCGCCGTTTCGTTTCTGTTGCCTCGGCCAATCGGGACGTGCGGCTGCACAGAGACAGAACTGTCCAAGGAGCGCTGGAGCTGGGCCTGCACATCAAACAGTCACATAGGTCACATAAGTCATCTCCTCTACCCTGACCTGCATTGTTTGCCTATTTCAGTTATTTCCTACATTTCCCAGAAACTCTTTAAAGTCACACAGGAAAAGGGGATCCAGGAACTTTTGGCTCAACTTCAGAGCAAAAAAAAAAAGAAATTCTTTAATTACAAAAGAACTGACACCCAAATCTGATGCGTGATATTCTCCCACGTGAGGAACTGAACATATTCTGGTAAATGGATGGAGGAATGCAAGCGGAAACGTGAGTAAACAACACGTCTACGCCATGTCTACTGCTACCAAGAGAGGTGGGAGAGGGATACACGGATGCTGCCATGCCTTGCCCAGTGGTCCTAGAATGCACCCGAGGGGATAAAAATGCACGCCAGGAAAAGGAGGACAGGAAGGATGAGGAGTTAATCCCACAAGGAAGTAAAACAGCTTAAGAAGTGAAGATGAGAAGAACGACATCGTAACAGAGGGTTATTATTACCACATGTCGTGATACAAGCTTACAGAATACCAGCATTCCTACACCGGGTTGCCAAAAGTATTTACTCACATGCACTCACTTAATTCCCAATTCAGAGTTAGACATGACATTGGCTCGTTCTTAGCAACAAAAATAACTTTAAACTCTTCTGAATAAAACAATGTCCAAAACAATAGATTGTTAAAACAACTAAAAGAGTCTTTAGAGCTCTGGGGCCTAATTTTTAAAGCGTGCATACGCCCAAATCCTAGCGTAAGCATACATGTACGCAAACTGAAAGATTTATAAAGATGGCGAAATGTTTGGAATATTACTTAAAGCAGAAGCAGCCAGGTTCGAATGTAAGCCATGAGGTAAATATGAGACTTGTGGAGAGAAGCTGAAGTGAACTGAGGACAGTGAAATGAAGCATTTGAAGCAGCTAAAAAACAAAGACAAAGCACATAAATACCTCTCAGTGTAGAACTGTACATAGGAAAATTGGAGCACATCATGGAAAAGATTGTCAATTAAGATAGACGTTCATTATGTGTGCCGTTGTGCACCTGGTTTTACACAACGTTTCACATCAGACACAAAAATATTATCAAAACATCAAGCTGGGAATTACACGAGCCACTTCCAGTGGTAAACGTGGATTTCCAGTGTGTGGGTATTTTCTTTTTGTCACTCCTCTTTTTTCCTTTCAATTTTACTAACAAAAAAAGGGGGGAGACGGTGGCTCCGTGGTTAAAGCGTTCGCCCACATTCGCTCGTGGAGCGGAAGTTTGTGGGTTCGCATACCACTGGGTGCACATCTAGGGTACTTGGAGAAGACACCTGACCCCCCGTTTCTCCCACCATTGGCGCCGTCGTGGGCAGCCTGCTGCGGTGTAGGAGTGCAGCACGCATCTATTTAAATCAATGTGAGTCACAGATTTGCCGTTGAGATTGCCTCCCACTCTCTTTTGCTCTTGGGCGACACGACTATTGGAAGAACTCTCCTTCTTGCAAGCAAAAGATTTAACAGTAGAAGCTCCAAGATTTTCTCAACCTCCTGTCTATCCCTGAAAGAGTCATCTTAAACCACTATCTGACTTGCAGACTGCGGAGCAGAGTCGTTTTTGCGATTCAATTAGTCTCCTAGTCCTAGTCTCCAAGTGTTTAGTGCCTTCCAAACGACTCTTAAGAGTCTTGTTTTAATAACTCAACCAGAAGGCCTGGGGTCTCGAGACACCTCCACGGGCTTTCAGCTAGTGGTGGTCAATTAACCCCCTCGTGAGGATTCTGGTATTAAAGACTGTCGCCATGTACACTCTGTAATTGACAAATTGATTTCTGAAATTTAAAAATTAAATACACAGAACAAATAGTGGTCACAATGACAGAAAGTAGCCATGCTTAAAAAATCCATGTCAGCCAAGCCGCTCCGAAAAAGCTTGATTTTTCAATAATATTATTATTACAAATTTTTTTATGTAATTAGTTTTTTATGTTGTTTTTAACTGTTACTGTATTTTATTATACTTCTAAATCTGATGTACAGCGACCTTGAATGCCCAGAAAGGCATCTTAGAAATAAAATGTATTATTATTAATATAGAGTAGGATTGGGAAAATTGCGCAATTCAAAACGTGTTAAAATATGTTGATTTGACAATGTGTGTACGTCTTAATTAACGAGCTTTCCCATGAGGTTGTTCGTTTTTTTTATCACAGGCCTTTGTATGTTTTCTAATAATCACTTTTCTAACACTTTATTCTACTTTTTTACTTCAGGTTTTATTCACAAGTATTTTTTCCCATCTCTTGGGACTTGCGTTCGGCAGCTCCTAAGTTGACTTAAAGTTACGCAACACTTTCATAAATCTCTCAATTTGTGTAGAAGTTGGTGTTCGCACGCTTGATAAATGAGGCCCCAGGAATCCAAGCGTCCCAAAAGAGTTTCCTCTACAAGGTTGCGAGTTCTCCATGATAGATCCCATCTCGTGAAAAGAAGAAAAAAAATATCAACTTTTCGCAACTTTTTACCTCTTAATAGTGATCTGTTGGCCAAGCTTTTGGTTTCACAAAGAGGAAAATTTTTAGGCAGAGCCAAAAGGAGGAGAGGCAACACCCACCATGACAGTTGGCATAAAACAGTATCAGTATGAAGAGGAATTACCACCAAGAATACACCCCTGTACTGCTTGGTCACGCTTTGTTTTTGCGGAAAACGCACATAAGCTGTACCATGACCAAAGTACCTGGATGTCCAACTTCTTCCATACGTTCACCAAAAACAATCCTGGTAATAGACGATGCAGCAGGAGATGCCATGAGCTTAGCCTCAGTATACCTATTAATGTTCATGGAATGCATTAGAGTGTGTTTTATTAGCCTTGGCAGGTGAGCGTGAGATAGGTTCTAATTTCGGATGTCTCCCGCCCAATACGGGAGACTTGGCTTGTCTGATACCCTCATGCTCTTCCTCCCTCTATAAAGGGGACATAGAAGATGGCACACACATCTGGCTAGGATGCCTCCTAAGTGAATTTTCCAAACCTACAGGAAAACTAGGACACACTAGAGGGATCATTTTTCTAGGCTGTTGAAGTGGAACATTTGTGGGTCCCCTTTGATGAGCTAGACAAAGTGGCCGAGGAGAGGGAGGTCTCCCGTTTCCCGTTGAAGCTTTGGAACACCTTATTCCTATTATTTGGATGGATGAACAAATCTTTAGACAATTTGGTATATGTGGTTTTTGCTGCATTGATTCAAGCCAACAAAGCTTCCCAGAAAAATTTTATTGATTGTTTGGTGAGACAAATAGGAAAGGAAATGGGAATAAAACAGACTAGGAGAGGTTTCCATTAAAAGAAAAAAAAAAATCAAATCAAATGTGAAGCAACCGTTGTCCTGCATCCATGTAAAAAATTGGCCCTCATAGTGGGAAATGATACAGTGTTTAGTCAGGTATTGTAAAACCAGAATGATAAAAGACAGGAAGTTTGAGTCTAAAAATAATGGGATTATGTATCCAAAGCAAAATGAAAACATTCGTCTTCAATCTAAACCGACCTGTAGCCAGGTCCTACTAAACCATTTGCAGCTTTTTCTCCTCCTCTTCGGTCTGGTCCTCATCGCCGGGCGTTTTTAGAGGAATACAATGCTCTTGTTGTTGTTTGTGAAACCACTTGAATGTGAGCAATGATTCATGGCAGCTTTAAAAAGTTTCTTAATGCAAAGCATAGATCAGAGTTTGGTCTCCACGAGCAACAAAGAGCCTAATTAAACTGAATCTGGAGACACTTTCTCAACATTTCACTCAGATAAATCCACAGTTTCTACACAAAGCTTCAAACATTCCTCCGTGAAAAACAGAATTGGAGAAAACTGAGGGAAGCATTGTGCACAGAGTTCTGTACTTTTATTCTACCTCGCTCTCCTCTTTTGGTCTAACTGTTTCTATGCTTATCATTCATTTAATATTCAAGGGTTACTATTATAATACTACTACTATTATTAGTATTATTACTGGAGGAGTTTAAGTATCTCTGGGTCTTGTTCACGAGTGGGAGGGGGGGGATGCAGCGGGGGATCGACGGGCGGATCGGTGTGGCATCTGCAATAACTAGGACGCTGCATCAGTCCGTCGTGGTGGGGGGAGAACTGGGCCGAGGGGCGGGGCTCTCGGTTTGCAGGTCGATCTGCGTTCCGGCCCTCGCCTGTGGTCGCCGGCTGTGGGGGGTGGGATCGCGGGTGCAGGCGGCCGGGGTGGGCTTCCTCCGCAGGGTGGCTGGGCTCTCGCTCGGCGATCGGGTGGGGGGCTCTGCCGTCCGGGAGGGGCTAGGTGTCCTCGGCTCCTCCTCCGGGTCCAGGGGGGGCCGGATGGGGTGGTTGGGGTGCCCCCCGAGCTCTCGCTGGCGGGGTGTTTTGGGCGCGTCTTGTCGGAGGGCTACGGGGGGCGGACCCCGGGCCCGCTGGGGAGACTGTGTCTCGCAGCTGGCCGGGGAATGACTTGGGATCCTTCTGGGTGAGCTAGAGGATGCAGCCGGGGAGAGAGAGGCCTGGGCTGCCCGTTTGAGGCTGTTGCCCCCGCGACCCGACCCCGGAACAAGCGGAAGATGACGGAACTATTATGGTAAAAAAAAACTCTGATGAGCCCATTGGGACTGATCCCATCACAATGCTTTTATATGCGTTAGGTCTTTAAGCTAATTCAACTATGGAAGCAAAACGATTCTAACCAGCTCATCTAAAGCTGGTACTGAGTAAATACGTCCACTATTATTAATAGCCCTTAAGTAGTTTAGCAGATATTGTGTTGACAAAAAGTGTTACAGACGTATGGACGTATGCCGACCCAGCTTAATACCACAAAAAAAATGGCTTTATTTAAGTTTTTCAAACAATCTGTTAATAAAAATCACTGTTATTAATTTCACTTTAAAAGTCAGAGAGGCCAGACTGAGACGGTTTGGACATGTGCAGAGGAGAGAGAGAGAGTACATCAGAAGAAGGATGCTGGGTTTGGAACCACCAGGAAAGAGGACTACAGGAAGACCAAAGAGGAGGTTCATGGATACAGTGAAGGAAGACATGAAGATAGTTGGTGTGACCGAAGAGGATGCAGGAGATAGGGTTAGATGGAAGAAACTGACTTGCTGTGGCGCCCCCTGAAAGGAAATGTCGAAAGAAGAAGAATTCCACTTTAAATGCACATGCCTGGGGAACCCCTGAGATGAGTTCAGTGGAAAGATTTTGCTTTAGAGGGGAATCCCGTTCGGACCTGAGCAGAAAACATCTTTTCATGTCCTCTGCGATTCATTTGAAGATTTTTGTTTGCTCGCTGGCGCCACCACGCAGGCCACAACTTTTTGTCAGAGGCGTCTAGAAATATGTCAAAATCTTCAAACGTCTCGCATCAAGCGGTTAATGATATGGGTAATGGGAAAAGCTGCTGTGTATGAAAGGTGGTTAAAACAAGCAGGAAGGCAACATCATGGCTACATAAACAATACAATGCCAGCTTTGATCCCGTGCCCGAACATATGCACGCACACGATTAAAACACAGATGAGTCATATTAAACAATACAAACAAAAATCAAAGCAAATTTTCACAGTTTAGAAGGAAGAAGGAAAGACGCAGGATGTACAAAACGTTGGCAAATTCCAACCAGAAAGTGTTTTTTTAAAACACTGAAAGAGTGAAGCATCGTCTTTAAACCGTGCGTTATTTTCCTTTTTGATTTCCACATGTTTTCCTTGTTCAAATTAACATATTCAAAGCCTTAAAGAGCGAGTGACATTGAATGTTTGGGAAGGTATGTGAAGCTGCAGCTACCGACGTCAGAATTTACGTCAAGAAACTCCACTCCATGCTCTAATTCTGCTCTCCATTCTTTGACAGGTGTCCGCTGCTTCTTAAAACGTTAAAAACAAACTCTTTTCTATCGCTGCTTTTGTTGCACTTTTTTTTGTCAGGGGAAAGGCTTTTAGTTTGGTGCTTGAAGCACAAGTGCAGGAATGTACGTCATTTCTCCAGGAGAAGAAGGAGATGTTGGACCGAGTAAAACATGGGAAAAGATGAGATTAAAGAAACAGAAAAAAAGAAAGGAGGTACGGCTCAAAGGGAGAATCACAAGTTAGAGATGTTTAATGTGGGAAAAGTTAGCAGCTCTTCAAGATGAAGATAAAACTGAACGGATAAACAAGAAAACTAGGACTAGTAATGCTGTAAGATGACTAACTCCATTGGTTGGACAGATGGAGATGGCTTAACTAAGACTCTTGAACGGGTATTAACCATCTCTGTCATCAAACTATCAGATTCTTTGTTTTTTTTTTCTCTCTCATGATAAACCGTTGATATCATTTTCTTAAGTCTGATCTTCTTATCAGACGTGTTTTGTATATTTTAAACATTTCTCTGATCTACTTCCTTCCTCTCAGAGAGTTTAATAAAAGTCTTAATCCCTCAGACACGGACCTGTGGCCAGTAGCTGATATTCCAGCTCAGCATAAAAGACTCTCAGAGGGGAAATAAGCAATAAAGTAGCTCACTAATGAGCAGATTTTATCTTGTTTGTTCAATCAGGTCTTAGTGAGGACAGACCAGCCAGCTACTGCTTGTGTAAAAATAATCAGGAATGAATTGAGCTGGTGTGAGGAGCTGAGAATGAGAGGATTTTAGAGAATTGGAGGAAGCGTGTTTCAGCTTTTCTTTTTATTAGGTTTTTACTCCAGAACTTTTTTGCAACTTTTTTTGTTTTGTTTTCTGTTTTCTTTTTGTCCGCGGTATTCCTCGGCTTTGGGTCATGGCGGATTAAAACCAGGGTCTCCCAGTCTTCAGACATATATTTTACCACTATGCCAAAGCCTCCTCTTGCAACTTTTTTTTAAGTTTGTTTAACCAAGCAATCTTTAGAATGTTTTAACAACATCTAACATTTTTGGCCGCGTTTTAATTATTAATCAATATTATGTTACAAAAAGTTATAATTTTATTTCCATCATTTTCATTTTCAAATTAACAGGAAAACGTGCATGCAAAAGTTTGGGAACCATGCAGCATTAAAATTTTGTGCGGCCTCCTTTCGCAAGCATCACAGCATGTAAAAGTTTGTAGCCAGACAACTGTGCCTCAATTCTTGTTTGAAGGCTCTTCACCCATTCCTTCTTACAAACATATCCAGTTCCTTGAGATTTCTGGGCTCTCTGCGACACATTGTTCTTTTAATGTCCATCCAAAATTGAGAAGACCATGACAAAACCTAAGTTTATTCCTCTTAATGGAATCCACTGTGGATTTTGACGTGTGTTTAAGATCATTACCTATTTGTAGAAGCCATCCTCTCTTTAGCTCTAGCTTTTTTTTACAGATGGAATCAATTGACCACCCAAAATTTGCAGAAACCTAATTGAATTCATTTTTCCTTCTACCCTTGAAATGTTCGCTAAGCCACCCGCTGCAAAATGATGATTCACCTCCGTGTTTAACACTTAGATGGAGGTTCCTTTAATGATATTCTGTGCCATTTCTTCTCCAAATGTATCTTTGCTCATTCCGGCCGAAAAGTTCTAACTGAATTTCATCAGTTCACAGGACTAGTTTCCAAAATGCATTGAGCTTGTCTCGATGTTTATTTGAAAACTTCAAATGTTTTTGTGAATTTGATTTTTGTAAATTCAAATATTTCTGAAATCCCGTCACAGCTTTTCTGTGAATAAAACTCTAAATTTTGCCCTTTCTTCTGACTTTTAATACACCATTTTTGGGATTGTCTCTAACACAGACTATCTTGGAGTACTTCCATGTTTATTCTGCTATTCATTGATCCGTTCCATTCCGTCATCTTCCGCTTGTTCCGGGGTCGGGTCGCGGGGACAACAGCCTCAAACGGGCAGCCAAGGCCTCTCTCTCCTCGGCTGCATCCTCTAGCTCACCTGGAAGGATCCCAAGTCGTTCCCCGACCAACTGTGAGACATAGTCTCTCCAGCGGGTCCGGGGTCTTCCCCTTGGTCTCCTCCCGGTGGGACGTGCCCGAAACACCTCGCCTGCAAGGCGCTCGGGGGGCATCCTGACCAGATGCCCGAACCACCCCATCTGGCTCCTCTCGACCTGGAGGGGGAGCGGCTCGACACCGAGCTCCTTCCGGATGGCAGAGCTCCTCACCCGACCTCTGAGTGAGAGCCCAGCCACCCTGCAGAGGAAGCTCATTTCGGCCGCTTGTACCCGCGATCTCATTCTTTCAGTCACCACCCACAGCTGGTTACCATGGTGAGGGTA
Organism: Neostethus bicornis; assembly: GCA_902685375.1. Lineage (NCBI taxonomy): Eukaryota > Metazoa > Chordata > Actinopteri > Atheriniformes > Phallostethidae > Neostethus > Neostethus bicornis. The sequence continues at coordinate 2,657,186 of LR738558.1, forward strand.
GGAACGTAGATCGACTTGTAAATCGAGAACTTTGCTGTTCAGCTCAGCTCTCTCTTTACCACGATGGACCGATGCAGCGTCCTAGTTATTGCTGATGCCGCACCGATCCGCCTGTCGATCTCCCGCTCCATCCTTCCACCTCTCGTGAACAAGACCCCGAGATATTTAAACTCCTCCACTTGGGGCAGGACCCTGTCCCTGACCCGCAGGGGGCATTCCACCGTTTTCAGGGCGAGGACCGTGGTCTCGGATTTGGAGGCGCTAATTCCCATCCCGGCCGCTTCACACTCGGCAGCAAATCGATCCAGCGAGAGCTGGAGATCACGGTCCGATGAAGCCAACAGGACCACATCATCTGCAAAATTACTGATTACTGACTTCCTAACAGACCGGAGGCAGTGCGTGCGGCTGGGGAAGAATGTCTCCACCTCTCGGACTATCAGCACAGGATCTCCACAGGGCTGTGTCCTCTCACCCCTGCTCTTCTCCCTGTACACCAACTCCTGCACTTCCAGCCATGACTCTGTCAAACTGATCAAGTTTGCAGATGACACCACACTCATTGGGCTCATCTCTGATGGCGATGAGTCGGCCTACAGGATGGAGGTAGACCGGCTGGTGTCCTGGTGCAGCAACAACAACCTGGAGCTCAACGCTCAGAAGACAGTGGAGATGATCGTGGACTTTAGGAAAGTCACAGCACCCATTACCCCCCTTGCACTGACAGACTTCTCCATCACCACTGTAGACTCTTTCCGCTTCCTCGGCACTACCATCACACAGGACCTAAAGTGGGAGCCGTCCATCAGCTCTATGATCAAAAAGGCCCAGCAGAGGATGTACTTTCTGCAGCAGTTGAAGAAAGCCAAGCTGCCCGCCCAGATGTTGGTGCAGTTTTACACAGCCATCATCGAGTCCATCCTCACCTCCTCCATCACCGTGTGGTACGCTGGAGCCACAGCCAGGGACAAACACAGACTGCAGCGCATTGTGCGCTCCGCAGAGAAGGTGATCGGCTGCAGCCTTCCATCTCTCGAAGACCTGTACGTCTCCAGGACTCGGGGGCGTGCAGGTCGGATAGTAGCTGACCCTTCCCACCCTGGACATGAACTTTTTGAGCGACTCCCCTCGGGCAGGAGGCTCCGGTCCATTCGGACCAGAACGTCCCGCCACAAAAACAGCTTCTTCCCTTCTGCCTCTCTTAGTCACCTCCCTCTTGTCACTTTACTATCTTTATTATTTTTTATTATTTTCTATGACATGGCACTACTTTTCTTTTTCTTTCTGAGCACTCTGTTTTGTTAAAATTATTTAATTCATTTTATTTTTTATTATTTTTTATTATTTTCATCTTATAATATTGCACAGCTGTATCAAAGCAAGTTCCTAGTCTCTGATATTCTCATTGACATGGCAATAAAAGCATTCTGAAAAAAAAAAAAAAAGCTGATCCGATCCTGAGGTCACCAAACTGGATCCCTCCAACGCCTCGGCTGCGCCTAGATATTCTGTCCATAAAGGAGATGAACAGAATCGGTGACAAAAGGCAGCCTTGGCGGAGTCCAACTCTCACTGGAAATGGAATCGACATACTGCCAGCTATACGGACCAAGCTCTGGCAAGCTGGCTATTCATTGCTTAGTAGGAAATTTTTCCAAGTTCAAACAAACAGGCGTCTATAGATCGATCCCTGACTTAGTAGCTGCAGTGAACTGAAATAGAGTGAAGGCACTAGGTGGCGCTAAGCCTGGCTAATACATCGCTCTTTGGTAGTTCAGAAATGTGAAGCGCTGCTCAGCAGAAACACACGCACTCTCTAAGTGACACGGCAACCCATAACAGTCTATTTTGGTTCCTCCTGTGATGGTTCAATACACGGACCCAGCGTGTGCCCTCCGCCACCCTCACTGAACGCACACGCATGTGTGTGTTCAGTAACTAGATATAGGTAATCAATCTTCTTCCACTTCACAGGCCCAGCAATCTGTTTCCCATTAGTGTGTGTGTATGTGAATGAGAGTGTGTGTGTGTGGAGCGAACACGCAGAAGCGCAGGACTCGTCCTCTGAACACAAGGAAAATAAGAGGGAGGGAGATGGAAAGAGGAGGGAATGGAAAGAGAGATGCAGAGGAGAAAGTGGAGAAAAGACAAACGACTTGGACAGTATGAACAATGACAAAGACATTTGGAGATGATTCCCTCTCCGGTTTCTTCCTTTTCTCTCATTTTTTAAGTTGATTCTTCTCTAGCTCGTTCTTTTCTTCCTCCGCTGACCTTTAAGACCTCTCCATCTGACAACCTGCGTTTGATGAAAGACGATCCAGGAAGTCCGTCTGAGGGCTGTAATTATGAGTAACTAGACGTCGCAAATGTCCGCAGAACACCAAAAGAAATCCTATCTAAAAACTATCCATGATGCATTTGGATACGACAGGAATGTGCACCTGCACGTCCGACTGGCTGATTGGGACACCTTGGTGTTTGCATCCGGTTACCAAAGCTCGTAGTAACCAGAACTATTACTATTAAAGGTCTGATAAAGATAACTAGCAGACCTTTAAATTACTCAACACAGTAATTCACCAGTTAGAATCCACATACATTCCACAGCTCGTCTGTTTTTACTAGTAACAGGTTGGTCGTTCTTCGTTACCAACATTAGGACTCAATCAATTAATCAGTTGGCTGATAAAATTGGTCGATATTGCACGCTGGTGAGATATCGGTAATCGTCAACGATATTACTAATTGGCACCATTTGATTTCTATGTGAGAGCCAGAGTCAGACGTTTTTTGCAATGTGATCAATACAGGTGTTCCATCGAGATCTGCCGCCTCATCGATTGATAGATCGGAGTTCCGAAAACTAGCCTTAATTCCTCCAGGTCGAGAGGAGCCAGATGGGGTGGTTCGGGTATCTGGTCAGAATGTCCCCCGAGCGCCTCGCAGGTCCCACCGGGAAGAGACGAAGGGGCAGACCCCGGACCCGCTGGAGAGACTATGTCTCTCAGCTGGCCGGGGAACGACTTGGGATCCTTCCGGGTGAGCTGGAGGATGCAGCCGGGGAGAGAGAGGCCTAGGCTGCCCGTTTGAGGCTGTTGCCCCCGCGACCCCGACCCCAGAACAAGCGGAAGATGACGGAACGGAATGGAACCCTAATTCCAATAGAAGTATAGCAGGTCGCAGATCTCGATGGTTAGATCATCTGGACAGGAAGGGGAGCATTCTATTCTGGGCATGCATAGAGGCGGAAAGTCGGTGATCTCGATGGTCGTAGATCTCGTCAGGACACCGTCACCATAGCTTAGCATATTTGCCAACGCTAACAATTTATCATCATTTGTTTCAACAATTAAAGTAAATAAAATGTATTACAAGTGATACATGCAGTGAGTAAAATAGAGCAAATAACCAACAGTAAACACCCTTCTCTTTTTTGGCTGAAGTTGTGTTTAGATAACCTTGATGAACAAATTGCATTATGAATAAAAAATATAATGATGTTATTGTGTGTGTGTGTGTGTGTGTGTGTGTGTGTGTGTGTGTGTGTGTGTGTGTGTGTGTGTGTGTGTGTGTGTGTATCCTATTAGGGATGAACGGTTCAGAACACAAATGAATAACAATATTGTCAAAAATAATTAGGCAAAAATCTATTGCTTGATGTTAACATTTTCAATTAAAATTGTTCTCAAAATGTATTATTTCTGTGAAAAAATATCATGTTCACGCCTATAAATGAATTTATCACAAACATTTTCACCTCAAAGTTGTTCAGTTTAAAGTTGCTTATGATCTCAATATTGATTCTGATAACATTTCTGCATAAATAATAATGGAAATGTGTCTTTTCTAACTGTTCACGAACTTTAAACAAAATTTAAAAGAAATAAAAATGATCGATAATTGAAATTGGACTTTTTTGGACCCTTTAAATTTGTTCCAGCCTCTGTCTCAAAGAAACATAGTTGGTCGGGTCGTAACCAGCATGTCACTGTTTTTAAAGAGAGAAATTTGGATTTGAGGACTTGCTTCTTTAAATTAAAACAAAAGGCATGTTAAAAAATGTCTAGTTTGGGTTGTTAACTTAAGTCCCACACGGAGGATGGATGTAGATGGATGGATGAACAAATAGAAATAAGGCCTCAGTTCATCTATAGTTGCTACTAAGTAACGACGTGTAGTCACAAAAGTGTTTCAGAAGCACAGACCTGCAGACAGCCTGGGTGTTTAAGATGATTTAGAACACATCGGTAGCTTTGTTTTCTGACTTCAGTGTTGTCAATAGCAACACCTTTCTGCACATCAACAGAAAATGTCACAGTAACCCTGCGTTGGAGGAAAAATATCACTGTTGATTTTAAAATGTCAGAAACTCTGCACATGCAGCCAAGTGAAATCCCTGTGTTACCAAAGAAATCCAAACCACATTTTTCTGGTGATTCCAAACTAATCAAATCACACACATTTAAATCTCCAAAATTCTTTTTCCTCTTCCTTCCATCACGTTTTCATTCTTCCTCACACTTCAGATGCTTCCTCCTTTCTGGGTATGAAGCAGTAGACAATAGGTCCATTGTAAACCATCCACTCTCCTCCTTTTTTTCAAGTCTACCCCCCCCTCACATCTATTTATTTTCACATCCATAGTTAGAAGAGAGGGGGAGGAAGGGGTACAGAGAGTTAGAGCTAATTTGGAACAGAGCACACCAGAGAGACACACTGTCTGAGAGAAAGTGTGGGGGACAAAGGAGAGGAAGGGATTCATTCATTCACGTACATACACATGTGAAGCTTCCGACTGTGTGTGTTCCATCTGATCATAATTCCTGTATTGGTATCAGGTCTGCCGGACTGCCGGGCTTTTCCATAATCTCCCTTGTAATTAGTGGTCGGGGCAGTTAGCGGTGAGCTTCTTCAGTCACTGCGAGTGGATTTGCTTCACCAGTGATTCTCAAACTGTGGTCCTCACCCACCCACCTCAGGGTTAATGAGGGGTAGTTAATGTGCACGTGATTCAGGAGGCCATAAACGCAGCACATGGGGGCGTTTACACCATTTCTTTTTCCTTTAATGTCAGATTTAAAGCAATGGTCTTTGAGTTTTTTAGCAGTGACCTCAGAGGAGGAGAAGTTATTTGTTTTAGCTGGTGTTTGGTCTGAATGTGGAAGGATAGTTTATCCAACACAGGTGAGAAAAATTGTAGCTAGACGGGTCGCCAATCTTCTTACTCTAACTCATCCAGCTGAGCCTTTCTGGACTCTTACATGGTGACCTTTAATTCTAAGGAAAGAGAAAGTGGTGCTTTGAAGAGTGGTGCTATAGTGACATCTTCAGGAAGGTGGAGGAAGAAAAGGTTCCTTCACGAGTCTCCTTTAAACTATTCAGTGATCGGTCTGATACTACGAGTCGCTGCTAATCAGTGGTGGAACGTAACAAAGTAAATGTACTTCGTTATTGTTCTTAAGTAAAAAAATTGTGTATCTGTACTTTACTTAAGTAAAATTTAAGACCGGTACTTTTACTTCACTACATTTTTAGAGCAAATATCTGTACTTTTACTCCGCTACTTTTTAAAAGTGTGTTTCACATTTTTGTTAGGAATTTGAAAAATACACAGGTTTTTTTTTTTTTTGCGCATCTTGAAGCCGCCATTGCGGCTGATCAAGAAGCAGTTGATCAGGAGAAGAAGTCATGAATCGAGAAACATTTTCCATTCATTCAAAAACCTAACATCAAATATAAACAAATTAAAAAGAGTCAGAAGATCGTTGTTCGTTGTGTTTACTTCTAAATAAAAAGTTGAGCCATCATTACACAGAGCAGGGGCGGTTCTAGAATTTTCCAAAGGGGGTGGAGCTTTGACAAAGCCAATATATAGTGACTGGGGGGCCTCCCCCCCAAAACATTTTAAAAAATAAGTATCATTTTCCTCCATTTTGGAGCCCATTTACTGGCCCTTCTAGGGGATAGCTTGACTTGTCCCCTTTCCTTTTATTTATTTATTTATTTCGTGGACCAAAAGAGGTGGGAGAGGGGCGTCACACCCCTGCAGATTATTTATCCTGAGTACCATGGTGACACCCTATAGCACAAAAAATAACATTTGATTTATGATCAAATACTTTTACTTTTTACAATTTACACCAATTACTTTTGTACTTTTACTTAAGTACAAAAAGTGAGTACTTCATTCACCACTGCTGGTAATCAGTCTTTTTCTGTTTCAAACTTTCTGGGGGTACAATAGGAAGTCAATTTCCACCATCAAACCTTGTCTCCTGCATCACCAAATACCTTCATGTCCTCCTTCACATCATTCATAAACCATTGTGATCTTCCTATAGGCTTCTTACCTGGCTGTACAAAACTGTCAGTTCGGCTTCTCTGATTTGATCTACAAACCTCTAACATGTGTCCTCATTACTGATCCTACCCACCCTGGTCTGTCCCAAAGAGAACCCCAGCATTGTCATCAGTCTTTTCCTCACTGTCTGTAGACAAACAACATGGCTGCTCTCACCACAGGTTTTATGTCTGAATTATGAGGAGTTTGGAATGGATTAGGTCATTTATGTAAAAAAAAAAAAAATGTGTCTCTACTTATGAAATTTTCAGGTTACGAAACTACTTCAAGAACCAATTTTGTAAGAAGAGGTGCATCAGTACTCCGTTTTAATACTCTGTTTCATTCTTCTCCTTTTCAGGGTAAACCTCCACCTCTTCAGATCCAATGTCACCTACAATCATCAGCTCATGGAGATACCTCTCAACCTTTGTTTGTTCATCACGGTAGCAACAAAAAGGGACTAATGGAAGATTTCTGATTGCTTTTGTTTTGTTAAATACCATCCAACTTGTCCTACTTTTCTGTATCCCTATGAGTACACGCACTCAGTCGATCTCTGAATTTGTTTTAATGTTTGTCCATCTCTTCATTTCATTTTATTGATCATTCAGTGACAGTAAACTCCTTTATTGTCTCATGTATGATTGTTTACAGGTTTGTTGCTAACCTGTTTGATGGCCGTCTCTCCTATTTTGTCCGAGTGTTTGCGGATGCTCTCCAGGAAGTCCCTCAGCTGAGACATGGCTGTTTCTCTGATGTGGATCCTCAGTTTGGGGATGTTTTCCGCCATGATGGAGCAGAACCGGTATTGCCCCGCCCTGGGAAGACATGTCTTTTCCAGCTGCTCCAATGTGCGCAAGGCGGGGTAGTACCTGTCATAACACAGCTACATTATCATCAATGCCATTATCAGAGTCAGGTTTAAGTTACTATGGGAAACACAAACACCCACGGCAGTAACAAAACAACCTCCCTGTGAGAACACACAGATACACTCTACATGCACCCACACACTAAGGAATGAACACACTTCATCACACCACAAGAATATTTAGCAATAAGTCTCAGTAGATTTCACTCCACTGCATCTCCAGACACTTTCCTGTCTTAGAGTGCTGTGTTGGCTGACCTTCCCCTGCTCTCTGAAAGCAGCATGACAGAAAGAAGAAGAGAAACACAAACAAACCACTAATTTATGACCAAGCAGAGTCTGATCTACGGGTCAGGGTGGGGGCACGCAAGAAAATAAAGTCATTTGTCTTATGAAGCGTACTGGCTCCCTCTAGTGATTAGAACACAGAAGAAAAAGAAAAACTACTTAAAGGGCCCATCTCATGCAAAATAACTCTTCACATTGTATCCTCTGCACATACACACGCAAAATGTGGGGTTTGTAACATGCATTACACCATAGTTATGAAAATATATTGATCTGGTGGAGCGCAGTCACAGACCCAGAACTATGAAAGGCCGGGTATCGCTCATCCCCCCGCCCGTCCTGAGAAAGTACAAGCTCCGCCCTCTGCTCTCACTGAGCCGCTATTCCTCCGCCCATCTCTGAGCGGGAGGGGGAAGGCAGGCGTAAACCCGTGCATAGCTACAAAAAGCGTGTTTCAAGCAAGAAAATAAAAAAGACGCAGAGCAGCGAACCAGCCTGTATATCGGACGTTGAAAGCGGGTTTATGAGGGCGTAAGGCCGGAGTGGAGGCGGGTGAGGAGGGCGGGCGGGTGGTGAGGAGGGAGGGGGGCGTGTGTGAAGTCCGTCCTGGCTACGTCAAATGTGTCATACTTTAGACATCTGCTCATTGGTTGTTTTGTCTGAGCGTTCCAGAAATCCACAGAAAAACGGGCTAAATCAAACTAGAAAGACACACACACACACACACACACACACACACACACACACACACACACACACACACAAGGCCCGGACATCACACACACACACACACACACACAAGGCCCGGACATCACACACACACACACACACACACACACACACACACACACACATACATACATACAAGGCCCGGACATCACTCTTACAAGGTAGAAAACTCTGGAAATTTTGCATGAGATGGGCCCTTTAAAGAGGGGTTCGGAGATTTCACAAGAAAATAAATCTTATCTTATCTCTTAACATTGATACATTTCGTTAGCGACAGATATTAAAAATCAATTTTAATGTATTGCAATTTGTATTTAAAAACCACAGAAAACAAAAACATTCAGTACAAAAAACTTCTTTAAAAAATTATTTAAACATTGAAACTGCGAACAGTTGAAAATACAAAAAAAAAAATTTTCTTATGGATTAATAAAAGTAACTAAAGCTAGAAAAGAAAAGCTCTAAAAAAATCAGAATTCAAAATACAAGAGTTAATGAGAACTCTGAAATTTTTTATTTAACTTCTCAAACTGTCTTAAAAAAAAACATTTACAGATACATTTATTTAGTTTCAGTTCCATTAGTCACATTTTGGATTCCCCCCTCCTCTCGCTTCGTGTTTCATTTCACCACCTTGTTGTGTGCATGCCAAGGTGGCGTAAATGTTTTTTTTAAGTTGAAAATACCATCTATAGTGAGTCTCTTGAATTTCACACATATTCTTTATGGTCCTATTTTTTTTTCCTGATGAATGATCTGTTTCTGTCCAGGATGTCGCCAGACTGAGGACCCCTAAGTGATTGATATGTCCATATTCTCTTTGGTTTTCCTGTCCTGTGGCTCTCATCTCATCTCTGGTTACTCGGAGCCTCCAGTCATCGCCCGTCCCATCAGGATGAAGCCCATCTGGTTAAATTAGCTAAGATAGGCACCGATACTGTTGTTTTTTGTGTTTTCTTTTTTTGAGGAGTTTTTTTCTCATCAAAAAGCAAGATCTAAGGGCAGGGGTGTAAACTTCAATCTTTGAGGGTCAGTGCCATGGTGGTTTTCTGAGTCTTCTATCATCTACATGCCTTTAAGTTTATTAAGTCATTTTGTCGCGCTTTTTTGTCTGTTTGCTTCATTTCATCAGAGTCTGCGGTGTTGAACTACAACACGAAAAAAAAAAATCAGCACAAAAACCCTGCTCAAAAACCACGGACGTCTGGCTTTTTTAAGTTTAACATCTAGCTAATGGTTTTTTTTAAGACTGATATTTACGGATCGTATTTCCTGCTCTATGAGGCGCTTCTTCAATGAATGTCCTTTTAAAACCGTATCATAAGACGCAGAGAATAGAATCTACTGTCGTGGCTGTGGTTGTGTTATGCGTCCACCAGATGGAGCTGTGATAAAAACCTAATGAAATAACAGTGTTGTGAAAATTAAACTAAAGAAATAAAACTGAAGAACGATCTTTCTCTATCTGTTTATTTATTTTAACATACTGTATTAATCTACTCATGGGGAAATTACTGTGCTGCATTCCACCACAGCAGGCAGCCAAAATGGTGCCAATGGTGGGAGCAACAGGGGGTAGCAGGTGTCTTCCCTAGACATGAACTCAGTTGGATTTCATCCGGTTTATCCCGGTCCAAGGTCGAACATTCTACCATTGATCTATCGCCTCCTCCCTTGGTCAGACACTTGGTAACGCAGTTGTCGTCGTTTCCAAACACTTCCATGTTTTTTTATAGTCCTGCTAACAGCAGATTTTAGAAGCCAAATTGTACCACTACTCCATCAAAGAGAAGTCACTGCACTGAGAGAACATGTCTTCAAAAAATATCAAGTTTGCAAACAGAATACCGTAATTTCACGGCTATAAGGCGCATATAAAAGTCTTAGATTTTCTTCAAAATGAGCGGTGCGCCTTTTGAAGCAAATCTGAAGCTTTTGAAGCAGTGCCCGCGAGGCGGACCTGAAAGAAAAGGCATGAGAACGTTAAAGAGTGAAGTGTGAGCGGCGTGGGAGCGATGGATGACCGAAGGAGACCACAGTTTCACGAAGGGTGGAAGGCAGCGCCGGGCGAGTTACGCTACAGTTTGCCAATGGATTGTAGATGCTTGGACTAACGTGTCTGCTGGTACTGTTATCCGAGCTTTCTCAAAAGCTGGTATCCTTTCTGAGGAGCCGCACAGTACAGACAGTGACTTTGACAGCGAGGAGCGAAGTGGACCTGCTCTGAAACAGAGGATGAGGACTTTGACGGATTTGAATAAAGACTATTACCGGTAATGTGTTTGTTTAGTATCGTTACTACTTAAATAAAACACAACCAAACTCAGTTTTGCTCCCGATCTGTTTTTTAATACCCACATTTGCATGCTTGCGTGTGTGTTGTTGTAAGGCGGTGTGTGACTGAGACTGCGCCTTTTTGTACGGTGCGCCTAATGGTCGTGAAATTACGGTATACAGTACGTGTGGTTGTGAAAGAGAAGGAATATCGGTGTGTTATTCTGTGTGAACGAATACTGTACTTCAGGAAACTCAGTGTTTCTCAGATTGAAGAAAATATATTTTAATTTTCTCTAAATCACAAATGGGAACCACAAAATGTATCAAATTGACACAGATTTTTATACTGTTTTCTCCACTGTAGATTAAGAGCTTGCATTCTGTTCATGTTTTTCTTGTGAATTTTAATTCTTCTAACATTTACAATGCCTATTTATTTTACAGCATCCGCAAGAGACTATTTTATTCTTATTATATTAAAAAGAACAAATAAATATTAGTTGTTCTTGTTTTTTATGACTGAGAAAATGAACCTGCAGTATCATAATTAACCACTGGTTGGCAGAAACATTAAGAAGCAGGAACAGAGTTTATTATTAATTTTATGTACATTCGTTTGTCATAAAACGTCCAAAAAAACAATTTTATAAAGTTTATCACATTGAAAAGAATTAGTGTGTCAAAAAAATGAAAAGACATTTCAGTGCTCTGGATCTTACCTTTTGCTCCTCATTTGCTCCTGCAGTCTGCTGTACATCTCTAGCACTAAAAAAAAAAAACAGGAGCAGAAGTGAGATCACGAAGGAACCAGTAGATTCTAACTTACCGTATTTTCACGAACATAGGGCGCACCATATTAAAAGGCGCAGTCCAAATTTTGCGTGCTCTGTATTTAACACGCACATAAAGCGCACCTGATGATAGGGCACGGGTTTTATATACATATCCTCTACTACGTAAGTCCGTCTTACAACAACACACACACTCATATACATGCGTATATGAGTATTTAAAAATGGATCGGGAGTAAAACTGAGTTTGGTTGGTTTTATTTAAATATTATTTACAGTCGTCATAAAGTCATTTATCAAATCCATCCAAGTCCTCATCCTCTGTTTCAGAATCTAACAGCTGCTCTAAATCCAACCTCGCAGGCTCACTTTCCTCGCTGTCAGAGTCACTTTCTGAACCGTGCAGCTCCTCGGAAATGATGCCTGCTTTTGGGAAAGCTCGGACAACAGTGCCAGCAGACACGTTAGCCCAAATATCTACAATCCACTGGCAAACTGTGGCGTAACTCGCCCGGCGCAGCTGAAAGCGCAATCAGTTTAAACTGAGCTTCATAAACGTGTCTCTTTTCCATTTTCAGTGTTGTAAAAACAGCAATGTTCTGCATAAAGAACACACCTGTTCTTTTAGACATAATCCACGCCCACACTTCCCCCTTTAACGTTCTCATGTTCTCAACTGCGTCCGCCTGATGGTTCTCTAATACGTCCGCAAATCACAAATCAGATAGAGCGCACTGCTCATTTTGAAGAGAATTTGAGACTTTTAGGTGCGCCTTATGGCCGTGAAATTACGGTATGTTCGCTATCTTTCTGCGACTAACTGATGCTGCTCTCTGATGTGTTTGTAATGTCCGTGTCTCGTGATGTAAAAAAATCTAATTCAGTGATTTTAAGATGCTGTAATGAGAGTTAAAAACGTGTCTCTCTGAGGTTTTTCTGACCTGGAAGGCAGTGGGTCAGTTTGTCTATAGAGGTGGCGATGTTTCTCTGCTGGACTCGGCACCGTTTCAGCTCCTCCATGGAGCCGAGGAGCTGTTGGGGAGAAAACCGAAGAGCGTTAGGATTTATTTTCGGTAGGCGATTTTTCTCTCTCACCGCTCACCTCTTTCCCATCCTCCTGCAGGCGCTGGTTGGTTCCAATCACCTGACACTGTGACGGAACAGAAGAAGTTAAACACGGCATTTGATGAAATCTGCTTCCTTTTTGTTTCCTTTTTTACCTTCAGTTTCTGAGCCTCTCCTCGTACTTTCAGCAGCTCCGTGATGGAGTCGACAAATCCTTGGAAGTGATGGTTACACATCTTCTCGATCTCTCGGTCATGGTTCCTGATTCGCAAGTCGAGCTTTTCCATGAACAGGCCATGTTCCTGCCCGTCGTAAACCGACCTGGATGGGAAAAAAAAACGTCTTTCATCTGACAAATAAAATCACTTTATAAACTGAACTGTGTGTCATGGTATGAGTTTGTTTTATCAACTATCAATGGAGTTGACATTTATCAAAGCCACTTGAAACTCTCCTTGACTTCATGTGTAACCCAACTCAAAATCCGGCCCGCCCCAACCAGTGCCAGTTGAACTCCAAATGCGCTTAATGCAAAAGACGTGATGCCTATTCAAATGAGCTGGTGGCACCTGAAAATACTCATGAACAATGGCAGACAGGTCACTATGATGGAGCCATGGTGAAGATCAAAGAGTGGATGTTGGTTACAGTGGAAACTCACGGTGACCGAGGCAAAGTGTTTGTCAGCGCTATAAATTTAGAATATTTCTTTCATTATTCACTGACAGATCAGAGGACAGCCGCACACAGGGACTCATGCCAGCTTGATTTATTAAAATAGGATTATTAATAATTATTGTTTTGATATGAAGAATGTGAAAAATTGCACAAAAACAAGTGACGATGGCACACAGTTTAAAAATTTGTTTTGATGTAGTGATTTGACAAAGTGCATGGATCTCAGTTATTCATCTTTTCCAAGATAAAGTCTGATTTTTCTTTTCTGTTTTCTAATTGTTTCCGCACTGCTTCAAATGCTTCATTTCACTGTCCTCACTTCATTTGAGCTTCTGATCACAGGTGTCGTCTTTTCCCCACATCTTGGAATTTGTGATCTTGCTCCATATACACTCTGCCACTTTCATAAATTGTTCAATTTGCTTAGAAGTCCGTGGACGTGTGGATTTGAATGTACGCACGTTGGATAAATGAGACCTGTGATCGTCACAGACTGCGGTAGCGTACAATCAATGACTCTGCCAGGTTTCTGCTTTCCAAAAAGTGCAGTATATGGTTAAATTTTGCAGTCATTAATTCTCTTATTTTGAAAAGTCTAAAGAGCCAACAATTTTTTCTTCAAATCTTAAAAAAAATTCTGTTGTACTTTGGTCCCTTTTAGAGGATTTTGATTTTTAAACTGAGATGTCCCCACTTCAGACTTTTATTCATAATAAAAAAGATAATAGAAATAAAACAAAACCAATTTTATTTTGTGATAAAATAAAAATTGTGATCCTTATTCTTTTTGTGGTTTCTTTTTTCTTCACACACAAACACACACCTGTATTAAGCCGCGGTCTTCCCGCCCTTCCTCCTGACCAGGAAATGCCCGACTTGTACAATAGAGCAGGTCTGACGCCACAAAGGGCTTTTTTTAGACACAAATACAGGAGGTTACACAGTGTGAAGCCAAGAGGTGAACACGTACTGTAACACACAGTACAAGCAAACACAATCCAGAGGGATAGCCGTTCATTCAGACTAATAGATTTATTATTTTATTTGTTTGGGAAAGGAATTTTGCAAAACTATATTTGAGTAGTTTCTAATTTATATGAATGGAATTATATGATGAAATTATTTCTACCAGAGTAAAAAGTTTCAGCCTTAACAGTAAATGTACTCGAGAGACCGAGTACATCAGAAGAAGGATGCTGGGTTTGGAACCACCAGGAAAGAGGACTAGAGGAAGACCAAAGAGGAGGTTCATGGATACAGTGAAGGAAGACATGAAGATAGTTGTCGTGACCGAAGAGGATGCAGGAGATAGGGTTAGGTCAGGAGTGGGCAAACTTTTTGGTTCGTGGGCCACATTAAGTTCTAACATTTGACCAAGGGGCCGGAACAGGAGCAGATGGATGGCATGCTTTGGTAACCGCTAGATTAGACCGATAGAATGGCGCTAAATTTCAAATCTAGCGGCGCTAGGTTTGAAATCTAACTGCTTAATGTAACATTCTGGTTTTTTTTAACATTTAACACACTTGTTTACATGCGTGTTTTGGCCTCGATAGCTTTCCATATCTGTGCACACCGTTTATTTTGACTATGTGAGAATCACGGAGCAATGGGGCCATTGTTGTTGTTTCTAGAGTGCACCATCAAGTGAACTTCTTCTTCTTTCGGCATTTCCCTTCAGGGGTCGCCACAGCAAGTCAGTTTCTTCCATCTAACCCTATCTGCTGCATCCTCTTCGGTCACACCAACTATCTTCATGTCTTCCTTCACTGTATCCATGAACCTCCTCTTTGGTCTTCCTCTAGTCCTCTTTCCTGGTGGTTCCAAACCCAGCATCCTTCTTCTGATGTACTCTCTCTCCTCTGCACATGTCCAAACCATCTCAGTCTGTCCTCTCTAACTTTATCCCCAAAACCTCTAACATGTGCTGTTCCTCTGATCCTGTCCATCCCGGTCACTCCCAGAGAGATCCTCAGCATCTTCATCTCTGCTACAAACATCTCTGCTTCCTGTCTTTTCTTCAGTGCTACTGTCTCTAGACCAATCAGCATGGCCGCTCTCACCACGGTTTTGTACACTTTTCCTCTCATTTTATCTGAGACTCTTCTATCACACATCACACCTGATACTTTCCTCCACCCGTTCCAGCCTGCCTGAACACGCTTCTTCACCTCTTTTCCACACTCTCCATTGCTCTGGACTGTTGATCCTAAGTACTTAAAATCTTCCACCTTCTTTATCTCTTCTCCCTGTAACCTCACTTTTCCATTTGGATCCCTCTCATTCACACACACTCTGTTTTACTCTGACTAATCTTCATTCTGATTCTTTCTAGTGCAAACCTCCACCTCTCCAGCTTTTGTGATGTGCACCATCAAGGGAACAAACTTCAGAATTACAGAGAAAAAAAAAAACATTAACAAGATTTATTTATTTTATTTTTTCAAGTTAGGTGGGCCGGATTAAAACGTTTAATGGGTCGCATGTGGCCCGCGGGTCGTAGTTTGCCCATGCCTGAGTTAGATGGAAGAAACTGACTTGCTGTGGCGACTCCTGAAGGGAAATGCCAAAAGAAGAAGAGTTGAGATTTAATAAAATTTTGGGGAAAATATTTTAACTGATGTCGGAGCAAAACACTGGCATTAAGTTTTTTTATTATTATTTAAAACTTTACTTTTTACTTTCTCATATTTCTCTAAAACCTTAGACCAATTCATTCCGAGCCTTCGTTTCAACCCAGCTGGTGTTTTTATGCGACAGTTCCGGGAGGTTCCCTTAAGGAGGTGAAACTTCTCTTTTTCTCTCTGGTTATTTCTTCACGTCTTAAAAATGCAGAAAAAGCAGATAAAAGCAGAGCAAAGAGCTCAGAGTGAGATTATTTGCTTGCTCGGAGGAAACCCGACACCCTTGCTGAATAACAAGCAGAGGACTGGTCAGTTAAGAGCATTATTTAACCTTTTAATGACACTTCATCGGTAACCGCTCTAACCGCAGATAAATCAGCTCATTCTGATCTGAGAATCACAGTTATTTAGAAACTTAAACAAAAAAAGACTTTATTTAATATATATAGTTCCAACAACTAGGACGCTGCATCGGTCCGTTGTGGTAGAGAACTGAGCCGAAAAGCAAAGCTCTCGATTTACAAGTCGATCTACGGTCCTACCCTCACCTATGGTCACCAGCTGCGGGTGGTGACCGAAAGAATGAGATTGTGGGTACATGCGCCCGAAATGAGCTTCCTCCGCAGGGTGGCTGGGCTCTCACTCAGAGATCGGGTGAGGAGCTCGGTGTCGAGCCGCTCCTCCTCCAGGTCGAGAGGAGCCAGATAGGGTTGTTCGGGCATGTGGTCAGGATTCCCCCCAAGCGCCTCGCGGGCGAGGTGTTTTGGGCACGTCCCACCAGGAGAAGACCAAGGGGCAGACCCCGGACCCGCTGGAGAGACTATGTCTCACAGCTGGCCGGGGAACGACTTGGGATCCTTCCAGGTGAGCTAGAGGATGCAGCCGGGGTGAGAGAGGCCTGGGCTGCCCGTTTGAGGCTGTTGCCCCCGCGACCCGACCCCGGAACAAGCGGAAGATGACGGAACGGAAAGTTCCAACAAATTAATATTAAAAAATAAATTTTCCCATAAACTTCCATTTAATTTTTTTTCCTCCAAAGTTGACTGGTTTTGTTTGCTTGTTCTGATCCGAGGGTTTATGAACATATTTTATATGTAAAAAAAAAAAAAAAATGTTCCGGAATAAAAACATATTGGTCCAACCAGGTCGGAGAAAAGTTATCAACTGGAATTTTACTGAAAAAAAATTTTAAAAAAAGATTTATTAAGTTGTCATTTTTAGATTTCAGATGTAATCATTTGTTAAAAGCTTGAAAAGAAATAAAAAAGATGGAGAAAAATTGCAAAACAGAGAAATAAAGTCTCCTTGTTTTTGTATGAATGAGTGTGTGTGTATGTATGTGTGCACGTGTGTGTATGTGTGCCCATGAATACGTGTCTGTGGTTTGGCATGTACGTCTCTGTGTCTACAGTATGTTCATGCTTGTTTGTGTGTGTGTGTTTTTTTAAATGTGTGTGTGTATGATATTAAATCCATCAGACAGCTGACTAAATAGGACCCTACTTAGTGATTACCAAAGCCTGAGCATGTGTGTGTGTGTATTTTATCAGCACATAATGATAACTCAGCAGATTGTGTACGTGTGTGTGTGTGCTAATTTTACATTCTGCTTCACCCTCGGGAGATTCAAACGACGAAGCCCAATCCCAAAACTAATCTCTCTATGTTTATTCCAGATTCTGTTTTAGCGAGTGTGTTCATGGTTTTTTTTTAATAATTAGTGAGATTATCATCGTTTAGATCACCAAACAAAACACTTTATGTGCTGTCCTCACGACACGTGACTGTGTGCAGCTAGACAGCCAGCTAACTCTTCCAATGAAAAAAGAGACTCCCACACAAGGCTTGCTTTTCTTGTTTATGTAGACTCTTTTCTTCACAGGATTATACATATATGTACGTATATATATGTACGTGATAATATGTACGTGGTAATAGTAACTGAAACAAAACAAACAAAAGAAGTGCATTACGAGCTGTACAAACGCTGAGTCTCCATGATCAAACACACGTTAGCTTAGCTTGAAACATGCGCGCGTTAGCTTAGCTTGAAACATGCGCGCCCACATCCTAAGTGGCTTACTACATAAGACGCGATTCACACGTTATCAAATGAAATACAATCTTAAGCATGCAAACAAAGCACATAAACACAAAAAATACTTACAAAGACTAAAGTTATCCCAGGTTTTTAACAAGTTTTGAGCGCAGTCTACTTCCGTCTTTACAGTTGCAGACTCATCCAAGATCTACTATTTTCGAGACCTCTCACTCTGCTGTTAGTTTAAGAAATCATAAAAGATCTTTGAAGAGACAGAGGTCTCACTCTGACATATACTTTAGCCGAAGGCATAACACTCCCCGCTTGATATAAACATATTATATCACCACATATCGAAACATAAAATTTACATAGATAATATCTTACTCCGAAAGCAAAACAACAGTCTCTGAGACTGGTCTCAAAAACACCTTTGGAGTTCCATCTTTGATGATCCGTATCTCCACTTTACGAACCTTCTTGTCACTACTGGGTAGAGTCTTAACTATCAGTCCCATAGGCCATTCATTCCTGTGGGCTAGAGGATCTTTTAACAACACAATGTCTCCTTCTGTTATATGTCGTCCTTGATGCGCTGACCGGATGTGAAAGTGTCTGACGAGAAGTGTGGCTACATAACTGGATGAAGGGACGATTATAGGGTGTTTTTCGCCTTCTGTAAAGTCAGCAGATGAGAGACGTCCACCGACGCGTAATAGTCCATCTTCGTCCACGACCGGATTTAGCTTTTTGAGTGTGTCATTTTTTGTGTTAATCTTCTTTCTTTCTTTTAACATTTTCAGTGTCTCTTTGTAAGCATCTTCTTGCACCGAACGAATGATGACATTTTTGGCTTGAGTGAGTTCATTTGTGTTTACATTCTCTTTCAGACTTCTCCATCCTGCTTGTTTATTTGTCTTTTGTTTCAAAGAAACCATAACATGAATAAGTTTGGCTACTGCTCTGCATGCCGTTGTCCAACTTGAAAATCTTTCGAAACGTTTTGCACCTAACTGAGTTGTTGTGACGGTAGTTGCAAGTGTTTTTACATGAGCTCGTATTTCTTTGTCATTCTCAGGCTCTACCAGTGAGAATGAATAGTCTTTTTGAGATTCATTGAGTTTTTCTGAACACAGAAAGCTTGGGCCTGTAACCCAATTACTGTTTTTGAATTCAACGGCTGGAATAAATCTAGTTGCTAGGTCAGCTGGATTCACTTCTGTTGAAACGTAATGCCACTGGTCAGGTTGAGTGGATGACCGGATTCGTGTGACGCGGTTAGCTACATACATGTAGAATCTTTTTGAGGAGTTGTGTATGTAACCTAACACAATGCGACTGTCAGTGAAAAACTTGACACTGTCAATTTTGAGGTCTAACTCGTCTTTGATTAAGTCATACATTTCTACTGCCAGCACGGCAGCACAAAGTTCTAACCGTGGTACGGTGTGTGCAGGTCGGGGTGCTAGTTTTGACTTCCCCATCACAAAACCTACGTGATACTTGCCTTGAGTGTCTAAAGAGCGCAGGTAAGCTACCGCACCTATAGCTACAGTAGACGCATCTGAGAAAATACAGAGTTCATTAGTTTTCATTTCACCTAAAGAACCTGAACTGTAACACCTTTTGATTTGGAGATCTTCTAGAGTTTTCAGTGAGTTTCTCCATGAGATCCATGCGTCCTCTTTTTCTGGGGAAAGAGGTGCGTCCCAGTCGCTCTCCTCAGTTGAAAGTTCTCTGAGTAGCGCTTTGCCTTGCACGATTATAGGAGCTGCAAAACCCAACGGATCATACAAGCTATTGACAGTTGACAGTACTCCCCTACGTGTGAATGGTTTTGTCTCATTGGATACAAGGTAAGTAAAGCTGTCAGTTTGCAGGTTCCAACATAGTCCTAAGCTCCTTTGAACAGGAAGTGGATCTACACCAAGATCTAATTCTTTCAAGTCCTTTGCTAGATCGTCTGCAGGGAATGCTTCCATAACGAGGCTGCAGTTGGAGGCAACTTTGTGTAGTCGCAAATTGGACTCTGCTAACATGTTTTGTGTTCTCGTTAACAGGTCAACTGCTTGTTCAGGTGTGGCGACTGAAGTGAGCCCGTCATCTACATAAAATTGTCTTTCAACAAACCGTCTGGCATCTGAGCCATGTTCCAGCTCACCTTCGCTTGCTGCCCGCCGCATGCAGTAAATGGCAACAGCGGGTGATGGGCTATTCCCAAAAACATGCACTTTCATCCGATATTCGACCACATTTTTTGTGACGTCATTGTCCTCAAACCAGAGATAGCGCAGATAGTCTCTGTGATCTTCACACACCTCAAAACAATAAAACATTTGTTGAACATCAGCTGTCAGGGCTATTGGCTCTTTTCTGAACCGTAACAGCACTCCTAACAGAGAATTATTCAAATCAGGTCCACTGAGTAGCACTTGGTTCAGGGATGTTCCTTCACACTCTGCACTAGAATCAAAAACAACACGTATTTGATCTGGCTTTTGCGGGTGGTATACACCAAACGTTGGCAGATACCAGTGTTCTTTACCTTCGGGCAGAGGTGGAGCGAGTTCAGCTTGATCGTTATCCAACATTTTCTGCATAAATCGGATGTAGTGATCTTTCATTTTTGGTTTCTTTTCTAACGTCTTTTTGAGTGAGTATAGACGTTTTGAGGCTTGAACTCTGTTGCTTGGGAGTCTCCTCCTTGGAGAGCGAAAGGGCAATGGAGCGACCCAGGTGTTTTCTTTGTTTTGTTGGACCGCCTTGTCCATTATTGTTAGAAAGTTTTTGTCATCTATAGACAGTGCCACCTTGTCATCTGACTCTGTACGTTCAAACACAGACTGACCTAGCTTGTGTGTGTTGCCTTTAATGTCCACACTATTTGAGATTAAAGGTGTGCTTTGCTGGGGCTGCTTGACATAGTCCTCTTTCACTGTAAAGACGTTTGGACATGGTTCAAAATGAGTAGTCCGTCCGTTGTCTCGCATGTGTGTTCTGTACACGTTGACTTCTTTTGTGTTGTGAGTTCTGCCCAAGCACACTTCCCCTATCACAACCCACCCCAAGTCTAACCTTTGGGCGTATGGTCCGTTATTTGGTCCATTGATCTGTTCTCTTACTTTATGAACGCTGAGGAGGTCCCTTCCCAGCAAAAGGAGAATAGGAGCATGATGATCGACCGGTTGGATTTTGCTTGCAATAGGGAGAAGGTGTGGATGGTGCTTAGCAATCTCAGGTGAAGGAATTTCAGATCTTTCGTCCGGCACTGAATCACACTCGATTAAAGGAGGCAGTTTGACATTTGTTTTTCCATCCATGGACTCTACTACAAAATGTTCTGCTCTCCTACCTGCAGTTTCAGCTTTTCCTAAGCATGTTTTCAGCGTGTATGGCACAGGTGCACTTTTTATTCCAAACAGGTTGAAAAAGTCCGTCCTAGCCAGGGACCTATTGCTCTGTTCGTCAATCACTGCATACATTTTTATAGCTCTGTCCTTTTGACCTTCTGGATATGCTTTCACCAAACAGATCTTTGAACATGAGCGTGGGCTGTCACTTTGTCCACATACCTCTGTGCACTTGGAGACTACTGCAGGATGGTTTTCTGAGTCCTCCTTAGCATCTACATTCTTTGAGGTGTCATCTTTTGGGACAGGTGTGGGACCCGGATGGAGTGCTGACAAGTGTTTTGGACTGTCACACTCAACACACTTTACTGCTACTTTACAATCTTTGGCTATATGTTGCACAGACCCACAACACCTGTAGCATATACGATGCTCTCTCAGAAAAGCCTGTCGTTCCTCAATTGATTTGTCTCTGAATAACTTGCATTTTTTCAGAGGGTGTGGCTTCTTATGAATTGGACACAGACGATCTGGTTCTTCGATTTTCTTCTGTTCAAAACTCCCTTGTTTTCTTTCCTCAATTTCCGTTCTGTGTACTGCAACAGTAGCTCTTCGATTATATGGAATGGACTTTTCAGTGCGTGTGGTAACTTGGTTGCTGCAGCTGCATGGGGAAAAACTTGGATCATTTTTCATTTTTGCTTGTTGCTGTACAAATTGCACAAAGACAGAAAAAGGTGGAAATGACACTCTATTGACTTCTTTATACTTTGTACCTACAGTGGTCCACCTCTCCTGCATGTTAAAGGGGAGTTTTTCAACTATTTGTCTAACCCCTCGAGCCGTGTCTAGATATGCAAGACCTGGCAGTGTACCATCAGACTTAGCACACTGCAACTCCAACAAGATGTCACCCAGCTCCCTTAATTTGCCACTCTCTTTGTTTGTCAGCCTTGGAAAATCCTCCAACTTTTTTAACAGTGCATCCTCAATGACTTCTGAGGAGCCATAACATTCCTCTAGACGCTCCCATACCACTTTTACACCTGCAGCGGGATTGAGGGTGTGTACTGCGCGAAGCCTTTTTGCTTGCTCTGAAGATTTTGGCCCTAACCATTTTGTGAGCAAGTCTAGCTCTTCTCTAGGGGACAGATTCAAGTCTTTAGTAACACTCGTGAATGAGACTTTCCATGCCCAATAGTTTTCGGGTCTGTCATCATATTGGAGTAAGCCAGTGCTAACTATTTCTTTGCGGATGAGATATTTTGCAAAATCTTGTACGCTGTTTTGCTCTATTTGGTTGTGACTTGTAGGCAAAAAGGTGTGAGCTTGGGGTTTGAGTGAGAATGTGCTGGTTGGAACAGCTTCTGGTATGTACTCATGTTTAACATCGTTTTTCATTGGGGACTGGACATGAGTTTCTTTTGTTATTATTGATCGACTTGGCATTTGAAAATTTGTGCTATCATGTGTAGCGCTAGGTAGCGCCTTTAGCTTACATTGTTGTTCCACATAATCACTTGTGCGTTGTACTGCATTTAACGTCTCACCTGTAATAGGAAGTTCTGGGTCTGACTCCCCGCTCTGACTTTCTAATTCTTCATAGGCTGCAGCTTCTGCTTCAGCTGCTGCTATTTCCCTTTCACACTTCAAAACATGGAGACTGGCCTCCAAATCTGCCTGTTGTCTCGCCAGACTGGCATCCACATCTGCTTTTTGTCTCGCCATTTGTCTCATCAGACTAGCTTCTTTTTCTGCGAAACGGAGCTGGGCCTTTGCTGCTTGGGCTTTGGCGTATGCTTTTGTGGCTGACACACTTGAAGCTGCTGTGGTGTGCGACCGTCTGCTGGTGGCTCTGGACCTGACGCTGTGTGGAGGTGAATGCTGCGGCCTCTCTGACGGCTGCCTCTCAGGCGACAGCTGGTCTGCAGGAACCGGGTGATTGGTAGCAGCCTGGTCATCAGCTTGCTGCTCTGAGTTTGCCTCTGGCTCGAACTGTGATTCATAATCTCTCAAGTAAGTCTTACCTGAGCGTAGACTCATGTTGACTGTGTAGCTCAGTGTTGTTTAACCCGCCGTATAGAAGTCTTTTTTCTTCTATTTAAGTCTTTTTACTTCTATTTAGTCTTTTTACTGTGCTGTCCTCACGACACGTGACTGTGTGCAGCTAGACAGCCAGCTAACTCTTCCAATGAAAAAAGAGACTCCCACACAAGGCTTGCTTTTCTTGTTTATGTAGACTCTTTTCTTCACAGGATTATACATATATGTACGTATATATATGTACGTGATAATATGTACGTGGTAATAGTAACTGAAACAAAACAAACAAAAGAAGTGCATTATAAGCTGTACAAACGCTGAGTCTCCATGATCAAACACACGTTAGCTTAGCTTGAAACATGCGCGCGTTAGCTTAGCTTGAAACATGCGCGCCCACATCCTAAGTGGCTTACTACATAAGACGCGATTCACACGTTATCAAATGAAATACAATCTTAAGCATGCAAACAAAGCACATAAACACAAAAAATACTTACAAAGACTAAAGTTATCCCAGGTTTTTAACAAGTTTTGAGCGCAGTCTACTTCCGTCTTTACAGTTGCAGACTCATCCAAGATCTACTATTTTCGAGACCTCTCACTCTGCTGTTAGTTTAAGAAATCATAAAAGATCTTTGAAGAGACAGAGGTCTCACTCTGACATATACTTTAGCCGAAGGCATAACACTTTATTTAGAAAGACTTGGATTTCAACCAACTTTGCTTGAGTCACACAAATACTGGATTTATAAAACTCTCTGTAACACCCCTCAGGCAGCCTGAGCTTCATAAACCACAGCCGCAACAAACTGCAGACTGAAGCCAACTTGATCTCCATCCCGCCCCGACCAATCCTTTAGGACTTTAAATACGGGTCGTGAAAATGACGTCTTTTCTCCAAACCTTACGATCCGCAAACATCAGCTTGTGACTTTGCTTAGTTATGGAAAAGTTCACACTTTGTCAACTTTTTAGACCGCTCAATCTGCGTGGAAGTGTCTATGTGCACTAATTTTTGAGTCGGCATGATTTATAAATGAGGCTCCTGGTAATCATTTTATTGAGTCTTTCAATTTGCTTCAAAGCTAACCTGCTCTGAAGAAAAAAATGACTATTTCTGGACGTCTGCAGTCAATATGGTAGAAACTTTAGAAACATTTTTTTTATTTATATCATATCTCAGCTATTAAGTTTTAAGACGATTGAAACTGGGCGCCACGGTGGGTCAGTGGGTAGCATAGTGGCCCCACAGCAAGAAGGTCATGGGTCCAAGTCCTAGGTGGGGACGAAGCTTGGAACACTGGCCTTTCTGTGTGGAGTTTGCATGTTCTCCTTAAGTACGTGTGGGTTTTCTCTAGGTACTCTGGTTTCCACCCACCCTTCAAAAATATGCACATTAGGTTGATTTGCCCCAAGGAATTAGTGTACAGTATGTGTGTGGTCTCGCGACAGACTGGCGACTTGTTCGGGGTGTATCCTGCCCCTCACCTTGAATCAGCTGAGATGGGCTCCTGCAACCCGGACAGGGATAGATGGTTAAGAAGGTGACTGACTGACCATTGAAACTTTTTTGTTTGATTGATTTGCTGTAAATAATGCAAAGAATAAAAAGCAGAGAGGTTTTTTTTTTTTTTCACAGCCGAGTTAAAGCCGTTATTGCTTCACAAAGTGGACCACTTAAGATCATCGCCTGATCAATAAAGATGAATCAAAACTTTTGGCAAAATACTTTATTAAACCAGTGTCTTTTCAATAGTTTTTGAATTTCACGCCAGCTTGAGAAGGTTAAAAATAAGTAACAATCCAAGAGTTTTTCCGACTTGAGAAGGAAGTTCTAACGACTCGGTTGTTTATAGTTTAGATTGTGTTTTGTCTGATTTAACAGCGTGAAGTCCCTCTGAGACAACCTTCCGGAGATAATGGCCAAGGCCACGTTGATAAACTTGAATTGTTCCCTCAAAAACATCAGGCCAGATGTTTAACATGTTAAAAAGCCAAAAGCTGTGTCTGTAAATGTCTCGTAGTTTAGTACATGTTAGTACCTTTTAAACACATCATATCTTTCATTGATAAAGTAAATTTAGAAGTCCCTCAGTGTCTTCTGATCAGTCCCAGAGCACAGCTTTAGTATTCGCAGAGAGGCGGCTGAACGATGACTTTCTGCAGTTAAGAGAGGAATGTTACAGCTCGTCTCAACGTGCTTGCTTCTTGATGGGAGGAAACATCTTGTTCTTTCTCAGAATTTTTAAACTCAGATTTCAGTGAAAACGAAAAAGGATCTACAGACTACAAAAAACAGAAAGGCTAATTATCTTATAAGAGCTGGTTATCTTGCAGCTGATTGGTCGATCGGAATTAAAAGCAGAAAGGTTGATTCCTTCGTTCATTCAGGAGGAACTCAAAACCACCTGGGAGTAAGGCTCCACTAGTACTGGTACAGATTGATACCAAAGCACTGTATTGTTTTTAATATTCACATTTAAAGAAACCGACTTCATAAAATAAATGGAATTTATTTATTCGTTTATATTTATTGCGTCAGCCTAAAGGCCAGCTGGTAACCATGACAACAGGAAGAAAAAACATAGGATAAGCATTTCTCTCACCCGGAAGGATCTCGAATAGTACTCAAGCCAGCTGTGAGACATAGTCTCTCCAGCAGGTTCGGTTCTGCCTCTAGGTCTCCTCCCAGTGGGACGTACCCAAAACACCTCACCAGCGAAGCGCTCGGGCGGCATCCTGACCAGATGCTTGAACCACCCCATCTGGCTTCTCTCGACCTGGAGGAGGAGCGGCTCGACACCGAGCTCCTCCCGGATGGCAGAGTTAATGATAATAATAATGCATTGAACTTATATAGCGCTTTTCTAGACACTCAAAGATGCTTTTACATTTATATAGATATGCATTATTCATTCACTCCATACAATCATTCACACACACAACATTCATTCCTGATGATGGAAGCTACCATGCAAGGCGCAGACCACTATCATCAGAAGCAACTGGGGGTTCGGTGTCTTGCTCAAGGACACCTCGGCATGGACTCTGGGCGGGGGATCGAACCTGCGACCTTCCGGTTACGGAGCGGTCGCCCTACCCACCGAGCCATCCTTCCCCCCAGTTCTTCACCCGATCTCTGAGTGAGAGCCCAGCCACTCTGCGGAGGAAGCTCATTTCGGCCGCTTGTATCCACAATCTTATTTTTTCGGTCACTAGCATGGTGAGAGTGGGAACGTAGATCCTAGTTACCATGGTGAGGGTAGGAACGTAGATCCTGGTTACCATGGTGAGTGTAGGAACGTAGATCCTGGTTACCATGGTGAGGGTAGGAACGTAGATCCTGGTTACCATGGTGAGGGTAGGAACGTAGATCCTGGTTACCACGGTGAGGGTAAGAACGTAGATCTTGGTTACCATGATGAGGGTAGGAATGTAGATCCTGGTTACCACGGTGAGCGTAAGAACATAGATCCTGGTTACCACGGTGAGGGTAGGAACGTAGATCCCGGTTACCACGGTGAGGGTAAGAACATAGATCCTGGTTACCATGGTGAGGGTAGGAACGTAGATCCTGGTTACCACGGTGAGCGTAAGAACATAGATCCTGGTTACCACGGTGAGGGTAAGAACATAGATCCTGGTTACCATGGTGAGGGTAGGAACATAGATCCTGGTTACCATGGTGAGGGTAGGAACGTAGATCCTGGTTACCATGGTGAGGGTAGGAACGTAGATCCCGGTTACCATGGTGAGGGTAGGAACATAGATCCTGGTTACCATGGTGAGGGTAGGAACGTAGATCCTGGTTACCATGGTGAGGGTAGGAACGTAGATCCTGGTTACCATGGTGAGGGTAGGAACGTAGATCCTGGTTACCATGGTGAGGGTAGGAACATAGATCCTGGTTACCATGGTGAGGGTAGGAACGTAGATCCTGGTTACCATGGTGAGGGTAGGAACGTAGATCCTGGTTACCATGGTGAGGGTAGGAATGTAGATCGACTTGTAAATCGAGAGCTTTGCTTTTTGGCTCAGCTCTTTCTTTACCACGACGAACCGATGCAGTGTCCTAGTTATTGCTAACGCTGCACCGATCCGCCTGTCGATCTCCCGCTCTATCTTTCCCCTCAATCGTGAACAAGACCCCGAGATACTTAAACGTCTCCACTTGGGGAAGGACCCTGTCCCTGACCTAAAGATCTAACTTTGATTATGCTTTGTTTACAAACACAGCAAAAAAGTCCAAAAATGATAGAGTGTTGGTGGATGAAAATAATCAATAAATAGATGATTTCTGTTGGAAACCTCCAAAATTCAGCAGCCAAAAGACAGTGTCTAACATGGTGACACATTTATCAGCACTTTTTTTTATTTGAATCTCTATCATAATATTCTAATAACCTGGGGATTGAACAGGATAGTTGTAGACGTCGGCATAGGTTGTATCTGTCCAATCCGCTGGATTTTTTTCTTCAAACATTTGCCAGCATTCTATATGGACACTCCTTTAGACCACAAATAAACAGTTCCTGGTCGTAACTCATCCGAGCCGGGGCTGGAAGAGTTTCATTTTAAGAAACGACAAAAATTATGTTATGACTTGGAAACAATTGTAGGGTGTTCTATCAAGATCTGCGGCCTCATTAAGATCCGTGGCCGGTCACGGATCTCGATAGATTTGAGGTCCAAAAACTAACCCCAACGATAATTCCTAAAGAAGTATGGCAGGTCGCAGATCTCGATGGTTATATCATCTAGAAGGGAGGGGGAGTGTTCTGGGCATGTGCAGAGGCGTGAAGTCGCAAATCTCGATGGTCGCAGATCTCGTCATGATAAGGGCATGACTGGCTGCTAATAACAAAATTAATTTAGTTGGACTGTACATGAACAAAAGCGGGACATAAATGAAGGAAGATAACAAATAAAACTTAATTATGTATGGCGTGCCTATACTACCGTTTTATCTCATCTACAGAAAAATTCTTTCACAAATTCTTTCACACTTCCTTCTCTCCACTGATCATCCAATCAGAAGGAACGTTCAAACACAAGTTTTCCTGTCATATTTGAAGTTGTACGATGTGCACGTACGAGTAGAGAATAAAAAAATACAAAAAAATATCAAACTTCAGTTATCTGACCCAAAAATGTAATGCTGCTGTCTGCCTGTCTGGCAGAGTTGCTCGGCCAGTAACTAAACTGAAAGAAAAAACATCAGAGGAAAAGAATGTAGTAGCCCGAGGTGTCACTTGGACTGGACGTGTTTAAGGGCGTGGTCTTACAAGCGTATACAAACTTGACCTTATTAATTACGCAACTTTCTCCATGAGTTACTCTTAAACCTGTAAAACGTGCCGGTGTTTTCAGCAAAGCTGTAGGAATGTAAATTCAGAAAGTACATATCCTTAGAAGCAAAAATATTTAAGTTAATTACATCTATTACATTCATTTAAAGTGTGACAACGACATGTAAACAGATGATATTTAATAATGACAAGATAATGGGAAGACAGTGGCTCAGTGGTTAGAGCATTCGCCCGCGGACCAGAAGTCAATCAGAAGTTCGCGGGTTCACATCCCACTGAGTCCACATGTAGGCTCCTTGGAGAAGACATCTAACTCCTCGTTTCTTCCACTGTTGGTGCTGTAGTGGGCAGCCTGCTGCGGTGTAGGAGTGCAGCACACAGATTTCCCCGGTGAGGGATGAATAGAGTATATAAAAATAAATAAAAATAAACACCACCTCTAAATTTGTCATTTCTGTTTTTGATGTTCGTCCATGTCTTGAAGTGATTGTCCTAGAACTGTAATTTAATTGTTTATTTGATTACAATAAAAACATAATTTATTCATTTGTATATGATTGCGAACAGATTGGTTCTAACCTGTTTGATAGAAATTATGACGATTATGATCAATTATCACTGGCTGGGGAACGACTCAGTATCCATCCGGGTGAGCTGGAGGATGCAGCCGGGGTGAGAGAAGCCTGGGCTTCCCGTCGAAGGCTGTTGCCCCCTCGATCCAGCCCCGAATAAGCGGAAGATGACCGAACAAAATGATCCTGAAAACAAACATCCACGGTTCCTCTCACTTTGTTTAGCTCCATATGTCCAATCATATGACTCTCGTTACATCACACTTGATGAGTGAGTCAAAGGAATTATGAACGTGTCCAAAAACGGTGGAGAACTATTTATTTCTCTCCTATTGCTCTCTAGTGAATAGGTGTTTTCATAAACAGCTGGTCATGATGTCATCACTGGGATGTTTTTAAAGCATAATACAGCTTCCAAAATTCATGCTCCAAATTTGAGCCTATTTACATGATAAATCTCACATAAAAAACAAAGCAAAATCATTGAACTGCTTTTGTCAAGTACAAACTTTGTCTTTCAAGATGAAATCTTTCCACTAACTGCGACTAACAGGAAGAGGTCATACGTCTCTGGGCATCGACAGAAACAACAAGCCTTTATAAGCTGAGTGATGCAAATCAGGTGTCTGAGGACTGAAGCAGGTCATCCAAACAAGGAACAGCTCACAGAACGTTTAGTCTGAAAATGAAAGGCCCATCTCTTCGGAAAAACTCACTGCTATCAAATGGCTCTTAACACTTCACCGCTTCATACTCGACAGCAACTCGGTCCAGTAAGAGTTTGAGATCATGACCCAATGAATCCACCAGAACCACATCATCTACAAAAAGCAGAGACCCAATCCTGAGGCACCAAACTGGACTCTCCACCGACTCATAGAAGTAATGAACAGGATTACTGTAGAGATAAGGGCATTTACCAGTCAATCCACGTTTCTACTCTCACCTATGGTCAACAGCTGTGTGGTGATCGAAAGAACAAGATCACGGATACAAGCGTCCGAAATGAGTTTCTCTTCAGGGTGGCTGGGCTCTCACTCAGAGATGAAGTGAGCAGTTCTTCCATCCATACGGCTGCATTTCCATCTGCAAAATTTGTTTCTGACGAGACAGTCATATAAACTATCAGAATCTTGGTAGAAACTGTCTTGATCTCTGGCGAAGTGTCAGAAACCAAAGAATTGTATTCAAGTGGTAGTCAAATTGTATCCAGTGCACACAGATTACATTTAGAATATTTCAGGCAGAATTGAGGATTTTGAAAACGTGTTGTTCTTGTGATGAAAACTAAGAAGCTAAGACGTTCCGTCATCTTCCGCTTGTTCCGGGGTCGGGTCGCGGGGGCAACAGCCTCAAGCGGGCAGGCCAGGCCTCTCTCTCTCCCTGGCTGCATCCTCTAGCTCACCTGGAAGGATCTCGAGTCGTTCCCCGGCCAGCTGTGAGACATAGTCTCTCCAGCGGGTCCGGGGTCTGCCCCTTGGTCTCCTCCCGGTGGGACGTGCCCGAAACACCCCACCCGCAAGGTGCTTGGGGGGGGGCATCCTGACCAGATGCCCGAACCACCCCATCTGGCTCCTCTCGACCTGGAGGAGGAGCGGCTCGACACCAAGCTCCTCCCGGATGGCAGAGCTCCTCACCCGATCTCTGAGTGAGAGCCCAGCCACCCTGCAGAGGAAGCTCATTTCGGCCGCTTGTACCCGCGATCTCATTCTTTCGGTCACCACCCACAGCTGGTTACCATGGTGAGGGTTGGAACGTAGATCGGCTTGTAAATCGAGAACTTTGCTTTTCGGCTCAGCTCTCTCTTTACCACGACGGACCGATGCAGCGTCCTAGTTATTGCTGATGCCGCACCGATCCGCCTGTCGATCTCCCGCTCCATCTTTCCCCCACTCGTGAACAAGACCCCGAGATACTTAAACTCCTCCTCTTGGGACAGGACCCCGTCCCTGACCCACAGGGGGCATTCCACCCTTTTCCGGGCGAGGACCATGGTCTCGGATATGGAGGCGCTAATTCACATCCCGGCCGCTTCACACTCGGCAGCAAATCGATCCAGTGAGAGCTGGAGATCACGGTCCGATGAAGCCAAAAGGACCACATCATCCGCAAAAAGCAGAGATCTGATCCTGAGGTCACCAAACTAGATCCCTCCAACGCCTCGGCTGCGCCTAGATATAAAAGTGATGAACAGAATCGGTAACAAAGGGCAGCCTTGGCGGAGTCCAACTCTCACATAGCCAAGATGTATATTACAATATTAATAGCTGATAAATTGTATTCACGATTTGTACAGCAGACACCTTTGTGATTGTTAATGTCGTCGCTTTCAAGCTCATAAACTAAATTCAGTCATACTTTGTAAGGTTTAACATATAGATAATCCAATGGTGTCCAAACGAGTGGGAAGTTAATATGTTTGAAATTCACTGAGCCTAGATTAACATTTTTACAGTTTTTTTAAAACAGCAGAAATCTAATTTTAATAAGACAGTATAAATTGCTGTTTCCACTATTTAAAAGATCTCACAGCCCAAAATATTCAGAAACAGAAGACTGCATTATGAGTGAGAATTAGGTACAGATAAGACTGATTTATTCAGCTTTAGAAAATTTTTATACATACAGTATGTTGGGAAAATAAAGAGTCTTGAGTTTCTGACGGTTTCCACTGAGATGATAAATACCGGTACATACAAATATTCATCCAATCATCTTCTAGACTACTTATCTCAAATGGGGTTGTGGGGGATGCGGGAGAAGCAGGATACACCCTGAACAGGTTGCCAGTCTGTTGCGGGGCCACACACACAGTCATACCTACAGACAATTTCAAAGCTGCCAATGAACCTGATGTACATGTTTTGGGAGGGTAGGAGGAAAGCCAGGCATGAATGGAAGAACATGCAAACTCCACACAGAAAGATCAGTGTTTCACGCTACGTTCCGTCCCCATCCCGGGACAGGAACCCCTGAGTTTTTCAGAAAAACCACAGTGCCAACCACTACCCCACTGTGCAGCCATACCAGTTTATAACGCAGTATTTAAACCATCTGGGAGGAGCTTAAAGAAGAGCCATTAAATTTGGGTTGAGAGAAACCAAACAGGGTGGTTAGGGCATCTGGTTGGGAGGCCTCCTGAACATCTCACCGGCATACAGAGGCAGACTCAGGACCTGCTGGAGAGACTATGTCTCACAGCTGGACAAGGAACACCTCAAGATCTTCCCAGGTGAGCTGGAGGATGAGGGTGGGGGTGAAGGAATGAAGCTTCCATATTAAGGCTGTTGCCATGGTGACCTGGCACCAAATAAAGCAGAAGTCAAGGGTTCGATGACACAATAAGACTCATACTGTCTCATATTGCCAAATGAGTCCTGCACCAACATGTTCCTGGAATCTACTAAAGATTCATTTAGTCAGAGTTAAATAAAAGTTAAATTATGAGGTTTTTCAGGGTTAAGAAGTCAAAGTTTAAGATTTAAACTTTGTATTTATAACATAGACTTCTTCTTTTTTCGGCTTTTCCCTTTAGGGGTCGCCACAGCAAGTCAGTTTCTTCCATCTAACCCTATCTTCTGCATCCTCTTCGGTCACACCAACTATCTTCATGTCTTCCTTCACTGCATCCTCTTTGGTCTTCCTCTAGTCCTCTTTCCTGGTGGTTCCAAATCCAGCATCCGTCTTCCTATGTACTCTCTCTCTCTCCTCTGCACGTGCCCAAACCATCTCAGTCTGGCCTCTCTAACTTTATCCCCAAAACCTCTAACATATGCTGTTCCCCTGATGTACTAATTTCTAATCCTGTCCATCCTGGTCACTCCCAGAGAGATCCTCAGCATCTTCATCTCTGCTACCTCCATCTCTGCTTCCTTTCTTTTCTTCAGTGCTACTGTCTCTAGACCAATCAGCATGGCCACTCTCACCACACTGTCTCTAGACCAATCAGCATGGCCGCTCTCACCACACTGTCTCTAGACCAATCAGCATGGCCGCTCTCACCACACTGTCTCTAGACCAATCAGCATGGCCGCTCTCACCACACTGTCTCTAGACCAATCAGCATGGCCGTTCTCACCACACTGTCTCTAGACCAATCAGCATGGCCGCTCTCACCACACTGTCTCTAGACCAATCAGCATGGCCGCTCTCACCACACTGTCTCTAGACCAATCAGCATGGCAGCTCTCACCACACTGTCTCTAGACCAATCAGCATGGCCAGTCTCACCACACTGTCTCTAGACCAATCAGCATGGCCGCTCTCACCACACTGTCTCTAGACCAATCAGCATGGCCGCTCTCACCACACTGTCTCTAGACCAATCAGCATGTCCGGTCTCACCACACTGTCTCTAGACCAATCACTCATCACACTGTCTCTAGACCAATCAGCATGGCTGCTCTCACCACACTGTCTCTAGACCAATCAGCATGGCCGTTCGCACAACACTGTCTCTAAACCAATCAGCATGGCCGCTCTCACCACACTGTCTCTAGACCAATCAGCGTGGCCGCTCTCACCACACTGTCTCTAGACCAATCAGCGTGGCCGGTCTCACCACACTGTCTCTAGACCAATCAGCATGGCCGCTCTCACCACACTGTCTCTAGACCAATCACTCATCACACTGTCTCTAGACCAATCAGCATGGCTGCTCTCACCACACTGTCTCTAGACCAATCAGCATGGCCGCTCTCACCACACTGTCTCTAGACCAATCAGCATGGCCGCTCTCACCACACTGTCTCTAGACCAATCAGCATGGCCGGTCTCACCACACTGTCTCTAGACCAATCACTCATCACACTGTCTCTAGACCAATCAGCATGGCTGCTCTCACCACACTGTCTCTAGACCAATCAGCATGGCCGTTCGCACAACACTGTCTCTAAACCAATCAGCATGGCCGCTCTCACCACACTGTCTCTAGACCAATCAGCGTGGCCGCTCTCACCACACTGTCTCTAGACCAATCAGCGTGGCCGGTCTCACCACACTGTCTCTAGACCAATCAGCATGGCCGCTCTCACCACACTGTCTCTAGACCAATCACTCATCACACTGTCTCTAGACCAATCAGCATGGCTGCTCTCACCACACTGTCTCTAGACCAATCAGCATGGCCGTTCGCACAACACTGTCTCTAAACCAATCAGCATGGCCGCTCTCACCACACTGTCTCTAGACCAATCAGCGTGGCCGCTCTCACCACACTGTCTCTAGACCAATCAGCGTGGCCGGTCTCACCACACTGTCTCTAGACCAATCAGCATGGCCGCTCTCACCACACTGTCTCTAGACCAATCAGCGTGGCCGCTCTCACCACACCGTCTCTAGACCAATCAGCGTGGCCGCTCTCACCACACTGTCTCTAGACCAATCAGCATGGCCGCTCTCAGCACACTGTCTCTAGACCAATCAGCATGGCCGTTCTCACCACACTGTCTCTAGACCAATCAGCATGGCCGCTCTCACCACACTGTCTCTTTCATTCTAGCTGAAACTCTTCTATCACACAGTTTACTATAGATTAAAAACAGACTTTAAAACAGCTGAACTTGACACTCCCTGATCAACATGATCTAATCTCTTTCTCACCATAAACTAGAATTAAAAAAAACTACAGAGCTGAAGTTTAAGCAGAAATCAGGTCTATTTTTAACAAACTATTTCCTCATTTTGGAGCTTTTTAAACCAATCAGAATGTAAATGAGTTAGCATTTAAAGCTAAAACTAGCACAGCATTCCTGTACATAAACATCTCAATTTAAACAGAAAAACACCCGGAAAAAACTAAGAAATACCAGATAAAGACAGTTCAAACAGTTTCTAAATGCTTCTTGTATCATTCTGTAAAGGTGTCAGCTTTGTTTGCTAAAGTTAGCCTGCTAGCTGTCCGATGATGGAAACATGGCTGTTTAAAGTTTTTAACCGAGCTCTCAGGAGGAGCTTATCCGCTTTCAGTGCTTCTTATCCCGGGGAGTTACTCACCGGAGAGTCGGTCCGATACAGTTTGTATCAGTGCTCTCGATTTCTCGCAGTATCCGTTCATGTTCGGCGGCTGTTTCTACGCTGGCCATCCCGCATGTTGTTCCGGACGGACGGACGGATAGATCCAAACACAGCTCAAGAAGCTAAACTGGAGGCTACGTCACTGAATGTACGTTTAATTTACATACGAGACAGCGCCAGTGGGCGGGGTTTAGAACGCAACATTAGGAGCGTTTGATTTCACCATGCGGCAGCACCAACGGGCGGAGTTATTTAATTAAATTCTTAACCCCTGCTGGAGGTCAACTCTAGTGTCTGGTAGCTCCAAGCAGGTCAAAAGAGAGCTCCAGAAATATCCTGAACAGTTGCTTGGCTCAGTAGGTTCAGATTTGGTAGGTTGTGCAGAGATGGGTGGGTGGAGTTGCACAGCCACTTGGTGGAACAAAGATGGAACTGCCGCCTAATTGAACTGGGGTGTAATATAGGTGGAACAACCACCTGGTTGAATAGAGGCAAAACAGCTTCTTGGTGGAACAAATATGGAATATCCACCTGCTGAAATAGAGGGAGAACATCCATAACTAACAGCAAAAAATATCTTAATATGACGTTTGAAACTTTTCTGTTTCCTGTTCAGACTCCGTTTGGTTCAGCCTTATTTTTCACTTTGCTACATCCCGTGTTGCCTATGCAGCCGAGGATCTGACCGCCAGGGTCCCCGCCGTTGGCTGCCACCCATCTCCTCCTTCACCCGACCCCTATGGCCCCTCCTGCAGGTGGTGAGTCCGCTGGAAGGGTGGCCTATGTCCCCTGTTCGGGCTGAGCCCGGCCGGGCCCCATGGGTAAAAGCCCGGCCACCACGGTCCGTCGTGGTAAAGAGAGAGCTGAGCCGAAAAGCAAAGCTCTCGATTTACAAGTCGATCTACATTCCAACCCTTACCTATGGTCACCAGCTGTGGGTGGTGACCGAAAGAATGAGATCGCGGGTACAAGCGGCCGAAATGAGCTTCCTCCGCAGGGTGCCTGGGCTCTCACTTAGAGATCGGGTGAGGAGCTCTGCCATCCGGGAGGAGCTCGGTGTCGAGCCGCTCCTCCTCCAGGTCGAGAGGAGCCAGATGGGGTGGTTCGGGCATCTGGCGGGATGTTTCGGGCACGTCCCACCGGGAGGAAACCAAGGGGCAGACCCCGGACCCGCTGGAGAGACTATGTCTCACAGCTGGCCGGGGAACGACTTGGGATCCTTCCAGGTGAGCTGGAGGATGCAGCCGGGGAGAGAGAAGCCTGGGCTGCCCACTTGAGGCTGTTGCCCCCGCGACCCGACCCCGGAACAAGCGGAAGATGACGGAACGGAACATCCCGTGTTTTCAGAGGAAATCACCACATGAGGTGACAAAGTAGCTGATTTAGATGTTGAAGAAAGAGTAGACCCCGGATTGGCTGCTGCAGTGAGAGTAATGTATTCATCCACAGTCTGCCACTGGTGTATACACTGGTGTATGTGTATGATAATATTCATTCACTCATCTTCTGAACTACTTATCCCTGATAGGGTCACAAAGGGGGGTGGAGCTTATTCCGGCCGATTGCAGGTGAGAGGCAGGATACACCCCGAACAAGTATACTGTGGTAGGGCCACACACACAGACAACCATTCAAATGATCACCCATTCCTAGGGACAGAAAGTGGGAAGAAACCCTGAGAAAATCTACGCATACATGGGGAGAAGATGCAAACTCCACACAGAAAGGCCAGCACTCAAGGACACAAACCCATGACCTTCTTGCTATGAGGCCACTGTGCAGCCGTACTATAATAAATGTTTTAAAACTGAAGCCAATTCAGTCTGTGTTGGCATAACGACCACCCTGTCAACCAGGAACTAGCTTTTTGAAGACCCTTTCTTTTGCAGACTTTAACTGTAGCCAATCTGGATTACAGTCTGGCTTCCTGCTGTCATTGGTGTAATAAGTAATCAGATTACTTGACAAACCACCACATACATTCTTTCATTGTGTACGTAGGAGGTTATATCATATTTCATTCATAAAAATTAAATAGGATTTTTTCACGCAAAGTTCAAACTTTTATTTTGTAGTTCAGTTGGAATAACATCCGGTTTTCCTCCTTCAAAGTAAAACTACCTTAGCTGATTTGGAAACCTGTCAGACGAGAAAAGTGAAGCTTAAACGATGGTAAATATGAATAAAACCCCATTATTAATAATGTTAAAGTTAATGCGCGTGCATGAGACGGTGTGTTGATCCTAACTTAGATTTTAAGGAGGTTTTAGCATACCTGCAGAAGTTTGCATGCATGGATCAGAGTCCATGCATTGATAAGAATCCTCCACCTAACACCTGCTGCACCTTCTATGTATTACAATGTGCAGACTTTAATGCTTGCTTCTGTTTTATTTGCATGAATAAAGTGCATTATTTGGGTTATTGATTGTGCATTAGGCTCAGAAGAAGCTGATCAACTCTGTGGAGAGTTGTGTGGATGAGGCTGTGTGTGGATTGGCCAGAGCATGTGGGGGTCTGACCCTGCTCAATGGCCATACGGTCCTGGTTCGCTCTGACCTGGACAAGATCAGAGGAAAAGTGGCCCTGCTGTCTGGAGGTGGCTCTGGGCATGAGCCAGCACATGGGGGTGAGTTTTGATGATGTAAACAGAAATTACTCAGTGAAAGTCTTCCAGCCCCTAACGTTTTAAAAGAGTGTGACTGAGCTTGACTCTGAAGATATGTTAGCATGTTCATTATTATTACGCTTCTTTTCAGGTGTCACATCTGTCAAGATCTCGCCTTGAGTCCCCCTAAAATGAACAGCCACACTTTCCATATTTGATAAACAAGGTCTTGTTTGTGTGTGTCCAGGTTACATCGGTGCAGGGATGCTGTCAGCAGCTGTTGCAGGGGGAGTGTTTGCATCACCACCTCCCACCAGCATCCTGGCCGCCATCCTGGCCTTACACCAAGCTGGTAAGCTGTTCCGGTTGAGTTTTAAATAGGGTATTTCAGAGTTGGGTGACCCCTGACTGTCCCCCAGGAGCCTCTGCTGTCCTGCTCATTGTGAAGAACTACACTGGAGACCGACTTAACTTTGGCCTAGCAGCGGAGCAGGCTCGCAATCAAGGCGTCACTGTCGACATGGTGATAGTTGCCGAGGACTGTGCGTTTGACCAGCCAAGTAAAGCTGGTAGACGGGGATTGTGTGGGACCATCTTCATCCACAAGGTACAATACAGAGGCTCATTGTTTAATGCTTTGTTGTCAACTTATTCTCATTAAAAAAGAAATTCTTGCTTTTAATCTCCTTCAGCTGGCCGGTGCTTTGGCTGATGAAGGTTGCTCATTAGATCAAATTGTTTCCACGGTGACGGAGGCCTTAAAAGGAATTGGTGAGTTTATACTTGGTTTTTTCAATCGTTTATTTGGTGGGACTAATGCATCTGTTTTGCAGGTACTTTGGGGGTGAGTCTGTCACCTTGCAGCGTCCCAGGCTGCCTGCCGTCCTTCGACCTCCCACCGGGGGACATGGAGCTGGGACTGGGTGAGCGGCAATGAGCGGAAGAATGGATTGTATGTTTGTATTGATTGTAAAAAAGTATGATTGCTGAATTTTAAATCTTATACCTTTGCCTCATATCAGAATCTTCATCAGTTTATCTATAGTTGTTATTGAGTAGCTATAGGCAGTTTCAGTAAAATCTCTTCAATAATCTGGCTCTTAAATAATTTGTTTTTATTTGGAAAAATATGTTTGAGCAGCATACCTGTTAATCTTTAACTTAAAGTATTTTAAGTTCAGTCCACAGTTAACAAACCCCTATCCCACCGAATTCCCAGTGATAACCTCAAACATGACCAGAGAACACAAAAAGGCCATCTTGTCCTTTGTAGACCAGTCATATTTGAATGGTATAGTCATGGGCGGGCCGACCCCTGGTGTGGATCGATCCCCAGTTATTATTTCCTCTCAGCATCAGCCGGATGTTTATTTTATTTTCTTACCGTTCAGCTAAAGAGACAGTAGCAAGCGGTTCAGGGGAAATGGGGGAAATAGAGGAGCCAGGAGGAGCCATCGTTGTGCATCACAACCATGCCTCTCTGAATCAATTTATCAATACCACTGCATGTGAGGTAAATAGCTCTTAATTGAGTAACCGATAAGCTATAAAAGTTCATTTTTAAAAAAAAAAATATTCTCATGCAAGATGTTAAACACACCTTCGCCCGGGGATGCAAAGAAACAAGGAAACTAATCCGTGATTGTTTCACCACGAGTGGACTTTTCGCATAGCTACTGACAAGCAGTAGCTATGCTGCTGCCTGTGTGAACACACACACAAATTGCGCTGAAACATTCCTATACACCCCTTCGCCTAAACAAATGTTTTGTACAGAAAGGCACAAACACATGTACCGTTAGACCCCTGCTATCTCCACTGTCAGCAGGAACACAGACAATGTTATCAGCAGTATAAAAACAGATTTTTTCTATCAACATTTATTTTTACTTTTGAGATCTTCAAGACAAGATCTGTCTCTTCTTGGCAAGCTCAGAAGATATCCTACATGTCGTGATATGCTACACCACCAGCAGATGTCACTAGTTAAGCATAGATTGATAGAAGAAGTAGTACTTCTGGGAAACAGAATACAAGGAAGACAAACGACACTGTAGGAAGTTATCCAATAAAAGTTTGGGTGTTCATAATGACGCAGTCTCGTTATTCAAATGAACAACACACTACAGAACAATTACTCTGATTATTTTCCTTCGTTTTGTAAGTCACCAAGCAAACTATTTTGACTTTGCCTCTCTCTGACAACCGGTTATGGCTAAAAGAAGTTATTTGTTTGATTTTAATACTTATCAGAAAACATCCCAACCAGAAAAAACTAGTGAAACATAATCACTTCTTCTTCTTCTTTCGGCTTTTCCCTTCAGGGGTCGTCACAGCAAGTCAGTTTCTTCCATCTAACCCTATCTGCTGCATCCTCTTCGGTCATACCAACTATCTTCATGTCTTCCTTCACTGTATCCATGAACCTCCTCTTTGGTCTTCCTCTAGTCCTCTTTCCTGGTGGTTCCAAACCCAGCATCCTTCTTCTGATGTACTCTCTCTCCTCTGCACATGTCCAAACCATCTCAGTCTGGCCTCTCGGACTTTAAAACCTCTAACATGTGCTGTTCCTCTGATCCTGTCCATCCTGGTCACTCCGAGAGAGATCCTCAGCATCTTCATCTCTGCTACCTCCATCTCTGCTTCCTGTCTTTTCTTCAGTGCTACTGTTTCTACACCAATCAGCATGGCCGGTTTCACCACGGTTTTGTACACTTTCCCTTTCATTCTAGCTGAAACTCTTCTGTCGCACATCACACCTGATATTTTCCTCCCCCTCATCCAGCCTGCCTGAACACGCTTCTTCACCTCTTTACTTGAAACATAATCACTATCAGTCTGTTTTTAACATGTGTTTAGGCCATTAATAGGCTTTATAGGCCTTGACAGCCCACCACTGACTGAAAGAACTTGGAGTGTGTCTCAGTCTGGTTTCTACATTTTAATTGTTAAATTGTGGTGTTTCTTAATTCCTATTCTTTAGTATCAGAGAGTAACCTTTTATGTTGGACTGTAACACACACACAGAAAGAGTAACACATGGTTATAGAAATCTATAAAAGTATCGTCCTGAATCAAACAAAGAGGTATGTTTATCTCTCCCTCCCTCAGGAATCCACGGGGAACCAGGCATCAAAAGATCAAAGGTGAGGCTGGATTCAATCAACAAGAGTCTTCATTGTTTTTATTTTTTAACTTTTTTTTCTCAGGTGGCTTCAGCTGATGAGGTGGTCAAGGTCATTATAGATCATATGACCAACCCACAGAGTCAATCACACCTTTCACTGAAACCAGGTCCAATTAAAACAGAAGAGACAAGTCCATCCATCCATGTTATCTTTGACCTTTCCATTTTGACTTTGTAATCCTGTGTTGTTCAGGTGACAACGTTGTGTTGTGTGTGAACAACCTGGGAGCTTTGTCCTGCCTGGAGATGGCGGTGGTCACCAGAGCAACCATCATGTGTCTGGGTCAGCAGAAACTTTATGCCTCATTTAGAAAGTGTGCTTACACTAAAATCAGTGTGTGTACGCCAACTTCTATGCTAATTGATAGGACAGTGAAATGAAGCTTTTGGAGGAATGAAGATTAGTCAGAGTAAGACAGAGTACATGTATGTGAATGAGGGGGATCCAAATGGAAAAGTGAGGTTACAGGGAGAAGAGATAAAGAAGGTGGAAGATTTTAAGTATCTAGGATCAACAGTCCAGAGCAATGGAGAGTGTGAAAAAGAGGTGAAGAAGCGTGTGCAGGTAGGCTGGAACGGGTGGAGAAAAGTATCAGGTGTGATGTGTGACAGAAGAGTTTCAGCTAAAATGAAAGGGAAAGTGTACAAAACCGTGGTGAGACCGGCCATGTTGTTTGGTCTAGAGACAGTGTGGTGAGAGCAGCCATGCTGTTTGGTCTAGAGATAGTGTGGTGAGAGCGGTCATGCTGGTTGGTCTAGAGACAGTGTGGTGAGAGCGGCCATGCTGATTGGTCTAGAGACAGTGTGGTGAGAGCGGCCATGCTGTTTGGTCTAGAGATAGTGTGGTGAGAGCGGCCATGCTGTTTGGTCTAGAGATAGTGTGGTGAGAGCGGCCATGCTGATTGGTCTAGAGACAGTGTGGTGAGAGCGGCCATGCTGTTTGGTCTAGAGATAGTGTGGTGAGAGCGGTCATGCTGGTTGGTCTAGAGACAGTGTGGTGAGAGCGGCCATGCTGATTGGTCTAGAGACAGTGTGGTGAGAGCGGCCATGCTGACTGGTCTAGAGACAGTGTCACTGAGGAAAAGACAGGAAGCAGAGATGGAGATGCTGAGGATCTCTCTGGGTGTGACCAGGATGGACAGGATCAGAGGAACAGCACATGTTAGAGGTTTTAAAGTCAGAGAGGTCAGACTGAGATGGTTTGGACATGTACAGAGGAGAGAGAGAGAGTACATCAGAAGAAGGATGCTGGGTTTGGAACCACCAGGAAAGAGGCCAAGAGGAAGGCCAAAGAGGAGGTTCATGGATACAGTGAAGGAAGACATGAAGATAGTTGGTGTGACCAAAGAGGATGCAGGAGACAGGATTAGAAGGAAGAAACTGACTTGCTGTGGCGCCCCTTGGAGGGAAATGCCGAAAGGAGAAGAAGAAGAAGTGAAATGAAGCTTTTGAAGCAGCGATTAGAAAGCACAGCCATGTCTACAGTAGACAGCAAGACTACGATGTTTAAAGCAGACAGACATGACAGATCTAAATTATTTTAAATGTTATAAACATCTGATTTGGTTGCTGAGTGATTCCTCTGGTTACAGAAAGTCGTGGGTTAGTGGTTGCCAGGGCGATGACCGGTGCCTTCATGACCTCGCTGGAGATGGCGGGAGTTTCCCTGACCCTGATGAGAGCTAACCCAGAAATACTGAGACTATTCGGTACGTACCAGAAAGTGGATTTTAAATGAGATGGGACATTTAGACTCAGTTGACCCGCCTTCGGGTGCAGTATGAGCCCTCCTGATTGGTTCTTTCAGTTTTTTGTAAGTCGCTCATGTCCAGCTTGCGAGCCGCAGTAATAATAATGAATGAATAATTAATGGATGTTTGGTTGAATGGAAATTGAAACAGAATAATTTCTCCCCATTATATCCTCTAGATGCTAAGACTAGCGCCCCTGCCTGGCCGAACCTTAGCAGTGTGTTTGTAAGTGGACGAAGCTTCGTGGCAGAGCCCCCTTTGATGAACACGCGTCCACAGGATGCCTCACACTCAGAAGGTGAGTTGTCGTTACATCTGAGCACATCAATCTGCCCACCTTACACACCAGATCTAACATGCCCCTTCCTCATACAATCCTCTTCGAGGACCCCTAAGTCCAGTGATGCGCAAAGCTTTGGATCAAATCTGCACGGCACTGCTGCATAAGCAGGAGGAACTAAACGCCCTGGACCGCGCCGCCGGGGACGGGGACTGTGGGAACACTCATGCACAGGCCGCTAGAGGTAAGAGCGTGATTACCATAGCAATGTGTACAAGGTCGTCAGAGAGATTTTAAAAATAATTTTTCCAGCCATTCAGGATTGGCTGCGGGGTCATGTGGTTCCCGGTTGCCCGGGGCAACTGCTGTCGGTCCTAGCAGGATTGGTGGAGGAGAAAATGGGCGGGTCGTCTGGAGCGGTAAGTGCAAGTTTCGAACGCACGATTACACACACATG
The DNA here is from genome assembly GCA_902685375.1 of Neostethus bicornis. Classification (NCBI taxonomy): domain Eukaryota; kingdom Metazoa; phylum Chordata; class Actinopteri; order Atheriniformes; family Phallostethidae; genus Neostethus; species Neostethus bicornis. The sequence goes on from LR738558.1 coordinate 2,700,468, forward strand.
GACGTACAGTAAATATATAAAGACATGTACACACAAACAGAAACACATACAAACAATGATCGTGTTCCTCAGCTGTACAGCCTTTTCCTCACGGCGGCAGCTGGAAATGTGATTGAAGAAAGGCAAGGTGCAGCGGACTGGGCCAAAGCAATCCATGCTGGGACACAAGCCATGAGAAGGTGATTGAGAATCAGAGATCTGGGATTAGTTACTAAGTTATTAAACCACGGTACATGGAGCCCAATCAGGTCTCATCACTTTTGGAGTGCCACAAGGATCAAATATAAGACTCAAACTTTTTATATTAAACATACAGTTTTATTGGAAAATGTTAAAATTAAATTATCTTATTTTAACAACAGATTAAATCTTAAAAAGTGGTTTGATGTTAATAAATTATGGTTAAAAAAACGCATTTAAGCTGCACTTTGAGTTTTATTTCATTGTCTCGTTAACAAATGTTTTATCAAATGCACTTTTATGTTTATTTTTCTTCAACAAATTGAAATCAAATCACCTCATCTTTAAATCAAAAGTGTACTGTATCGAGATAAATATCCCAGGATGAGCCATTTATTGAGTCGCTCATTGAATGGCCAATATTGATAGTAAAATCAACCTAAATGTTTTCCTCATCAGGTACGGAGGAGCCGACCCTGGAGACAGAACCATGGTGAGAAACTCGTTTTGTTTTCAGGAGGTTATTTTTCTTCCATAACAGCAGCCGCTTTTAGAAATTAGAGTTAGGCAGAATTAAAATCTCAATTTTTAATTCTATTAACAACCTGATTTCCTGGCTGCACAGTGACCTCACAGCAAGAAGGTCAGGGTTCGAGTCCCAGAGTGGGTGCGAGGCTTGAGTCACTGGCTGTTCTCTTCCCGTTTATGCATGTGTTTTTTCCCACCCTCCAAAAACATGCATGTTAGGTAGATTGGCTGCTACAACATGGGCTTAGGTGTGTGTGTGTCTGTGTGATGCCTCACATTAGATTGGTGACCTGTTTGGGGTGTATCCTGCATCCTGACTGAAATCAACTATGATAGACTTTGGTACCTCCATGACCCTGTTAGGAAGAAACGGTTCAGAAGATGAATGAACAACCCAATTTTCTATTTTTTTCATTTTCCGATCTCCTTAAACCAGGGGTGTCAAACTCAGTTCCTGGAGGGCCAGTGTCCCTGCAGGTTTTCCATGTGTTCCTGGTTCAATGCAGCTGATGCACAAACAGTAAAATCAACAGCCAATCAAATTTGGCATAATGACTCGTTAACCAGAATCAGGTGTGTGGATGCAAGAACACATGGAAAACCTGCAGGGACACTGGACCTCCAGGAACTGAGTTTGACACCCCTGCCTTAAACAAAAACAAATAAAAAACTCAGAACAGGTTTTTTCTTTATTCTTTTTTAACTTAACATGATTTCTGACAAGTTTGAAAAGAAACTGTCTTAAAGCTTAAAACCCAAGCATGAATTTATACAGAATTTATTCACACATCTGATGAATATTTTTTAGCTGGAAATGTCTCGTTTTTCAATTTTGGAATTCCTATTGCAAATAGGACGAGGCTTGGAACACTGTCTTTTCTGTGTGGAGTTTGCATGTTCTCCTCGTGTTTGCGTGGGTTTCCTCCCACCCTCTAAAGACATGCATGTTAGGTTGATTGGCCGGTGCCAAATTGCCCCTAAGAATGAATGTGTGTGTGGATGGTTGTATGTGTGTGGCCCTGCGACAGACTGGCGACCTGTTCGGGGTGTACCCTGCCCTTTGCCTTAAATTGGCCGGGATGGGCTCCTTGGAAGGGACAGACGGATAAGAAGATGACTGACTATTGCAAATAGAAACTGAATGGGGGCAAGAACCTTGGGTCTTCGTCATCGGGCTTCAGCATTCATCCATCCAACCACAATCAATTCATTCATTTAGAAAGGAGGTCTTTTGATTTAACATTTGGGCAAATTAATAAATTAGATTTCAATTATTGCAACATAATCAGTACTGCTTATAATATAATTATGTATTTATTGTGATTTTAAATGTATTGTTTTTTGGGCTTATAATTTTATTGTTTCCTGTATTTAATGTCTGTAAATGAAGTGTATTATTGATTATTAATAATAATGTTTCCAGCTTGATGCTCTGACCCCTGCTGTGGATGAATTGATCAAACTCACATCAGCTCCCTCTGGTGGACACATGCCTGTACTGCGTGCTGCTGCACAGGTAAAATTATTATAATTAATATTATTTTTAATCCAGTGAAAATGTTTCATTTCTAATTTACACCTTTTTCTTCTCAGAAAGCAGCTTCGGGGGCGGAGTCTACTCGTCACATGACAGCTCGTGCCGGAAGAGCGAGCTACATCGCCACCGACCGGGTCACCCTTCCCGACCCCGGTGCCGTTGCCATCGCAACGATCATCCAAGCTGTGGTTGACGTTCTGGAGGAGCAGAAGTGAATCTGTATCCAGATCTTTTAACTCAAAAAGATCAAAATAGTGTTAACATCAACTTACGAGCAATATTTCTAACAAATGAAAATAAATTAGTTTTTGAAATCAAGCGTCTGAGCTGATTGGTGAAAATGTTTTTAATGCAAAGAAATCAATCAAATAAAGCAAATATTTCCATTTAATTTGTCTCAAAACCATTTAAAAGAATAATTTAAACAAGAATAAATCAACGACAATGTTCCTCCAACTTCCTCATGTCATTCCGTTCCATCGTCTTCCGCTTATCAGGGACCAGGTCACAGGGGCAACAGTCTCAGATGGAAAACTGAGGCTTCTCTCACCCCATCCCACCTGGAAGGATCCTGAGGCGTTCCCCAGCCAGCTGTGAGACAAAGTCTCTCCAGCAGGTCTGGGGTCTGTCTCTTGGTCTCCTCCCGGTGAGACATGCCCAAAACACCTCACCAGCAAGGTGCTAGGGAGGCATCCTCACCTGCTCGAACCACCCCATCTGGCTTCTCTCGACCCAGAAGAGCAGTGGCTCTATTCCAAACTCCTCACCAATTGCTGAGTGAGAGCCCAGCCACCCTGCAGAGGAAGCTTATTTCAGCTACTTGTATCCGTGATCTCATTCTTTTGGTCACCACCCACAGCTGGTGACTATAGGTGAGGGTAGGAAGGTAGATCCTGGTTATCATGGTGAGGGTAGCAACGTAGATCCTGGTTACCATGGTGAGGGTAGCAACATAGATCCTGGTTACCATGGTGAAGGTAGGAACGTAGATCCTGGTTACCATGGTGAGGGTAGCAACATAGATCCTGGTTACCATGGTGAAGGTAGGAACGTAGATCCTGGTTACCATGGTGAGGGTAGGAACGTAGATCCTGGTTACCATGGTGAAGTAGGAACATAGGTCCTGGTAACCACAGTGAGGGTAGGAACATTGATCCTGGTTATCATGGTGAGGGTAGCAACGTAGATCCTGGTTACCGTGGTGAGGGTAGGAATGTAGATCCTGGTTACCATGGTGAGGGTAGGAATGTAGATCCTGGTTACCATGGTGAGGGTAGGAACGTAGATCCTGGTTACCATGATGAGGGTAGGAACGTAGATCCTGGTTACCATGGTGAGGGTAGGAACGTAGATTGACTCGTAAATTGAGGGAATGCTTTTCGGCTCGGCTCTTTCTTTACCCCGACAGACCAAAACAGCGTCGTAATTATTGCAGACTCTGCACCAATTTGACAATCTCCCTCTCCATCCTTCCCCCACTTGTGAACAAGACACTGAGATATTTAAACTCCTCTTCTTGGAACAGGACCGAAGTGTTTATGAACTTATCAACAACTCAGAGAATAACAGATAACTGGTTCATGTAATCCATCACCGTATGTCACTTTATCACTTTACATCAATTATGTCACGTTTTACGTCCTTATGCACATTCAGTCCTACTATTTTTAATATTTTTCATTATTCTTTTTGTATATATATTTTTTCTTTCTTTCACATTACTGTGCTGCTGTAGTGCGTGGATCTTTAAAGTCCTTCTGATTCTGGATTTCTGTTTCATCTCCTAAAATGTAGCAAATACAGTATAATGATTTTTATCAGATTACATAAAAAGCTATTTTCAATACGTGATAAGAACTTTTTCTGTTTTGGCTGTTTTTTGTTCTTTTTGAGTTTCTATTCCTTTCAAACTCTGCACCAACTTCCTGACACACAGAGCAATGCCTCTGAAACACACACCCACACACACACACATGCAGCCTGACAACCTGCTGCAGCTGCAGTTTACCAGCACTGCTGCAGACGGACCACAGAGAGGTAAACCAGATGCATCTCAGGCTTTTACAGAAAATTTATTTGAGGGATTTTGTTTTGGGAAATGATGTAAAAATCAAACTATAACTGGAGATAAATGAGTTTGGATTTAATCGAGAGGAATAAAAGGTATTGATTTTATTTAATCAGTGAAAAAGAGAACTTTTATATTGTGACATATTTATAAAAGTTTATTAGAGAGTCTCAGTTTGAGAGAAAGCTGTGTGTGTGTGTGATGAAGAATTAAGGAGATCACCTGCTGCTGCTTTTGTGATCTGACTTATTATCCATTAGTGTCTTGTGGTTTATTTTAGGATAATTTCAAGTTGTTTTATAATTTAATTAATGATCTACTGGAAAACATAAACACATTCTGGATAAAGATGATGCCAAAAACAGTTCATCAGTTCATCTACAGCTGCATGAAAATACCTTCAAAAGATAAAACGATCGCTAGAATTTGTGACCTTGAACTTTGAGCACATGGCCCTGAAAACTTTCAGTTCATCTATAGCTGGTTGTTTAACTTTAGGAAGATTTATTCTAAATTCTTTCAGTCGTTTGGAAGATTTTACATTTTTTAAACTACTTTTCTGTTTTTAACTCCATCACAGTGACTTTATTCTCATCTTTTTTTGTACATTGTTTTTGTTTTTCTGAAGCTGCTCCACACCGATAACAGGATTATTTCTTCTGAGGTGAGTTTGATCATATTTCAGAACTAAAAACCTGACAGATTTTCCCACTGAGCCGTCATTTATCATCCAATATGTTAGAGTTTAATTAAGTTTTATTCAGGACGGGATTTTATTTCCATCCAGTTTATTTCAACCTCGTGTAATAACTCTTCAAACACTCATCGAGATGAACCACAAATAAAGCTTTTATGAACAAGTTGAGCTTCTTGAAATGTTTTTTTTTTTTAATTACGTAACTGGATTCACTTGAATTCTGAGACACGTCATCTGATTAGAGTTTTTATGTCAATTTTAAAATGACTGAAAGACTTTTTGTGAGAAGTTTGATGCCTTTTGAATTGAAAATATTTTTAAGAATCAGAAGCACTTTATTTCCGTTCCGTTGTCTTCCGCTCATTTGGGGCCGGGTCGCGGGGGCAACACCCTCAGACTGGAGGCCCAGGCTTCTCTCACCCAGCTGCATCCTCTAGCTCACCCGGAAGGATCCCAAGTCGTTCCCCAGCCTGCTGTGAGACATAGTCTCTCCAGTAGGTCCGGATCTACCTCTTGGTCTCCTGCCTGGTGGGACGTGCCCGAAACACCTCACCAGCAAGGCTCTCGGGAGGCATCCTGTTAGATGCCCGAACCACCCCATCTGGCTCCTCTCGACCTGGAGGAGGAGCGGCTCGACACCAATCTCCTTTCGGATGGCAGAGCTCCTCACCCGATCTCTGAGTGAGAATTCAGCCATCCTGTGGAGGAAGCTCATTTCGGCCGCTTGTATCTGCGATCTCATTTCTCATACTTTATTGACCTTTTTTTTTTACATCATAGAAAATATAGTTTATTACCAACTTTTTACTGATGAGCGATTTTTTTTGGCCGCATTGGGTTTAGGATCCAGATCAATGTTAAGTTTTGACTTCATGTTGCTGTTGAATATGGCTTCTACACATTGAATGTGCGGTGTGGTCTAGGTTTTTACACACATACACATACACACACACCAGGTCTCTACATCTTCTGGTTAGATTTAAAACAGAATTATAAACTAGATTAAAGTGTGTGACGATCAGTGTTTTTCTGTCTCTGTGTCTCAGATGGAATTTGCCTGCTCTCATGCTGTTTGTAACTGGAGGCCTGATGGTGGAAAAGGTCAGGGTTTTATTTTTTTATTTATTTTATTTACTGTCTGTTTGATAAAGTAAAAAAACATTATTTATAATCCTAAGAACTGATTTCTTATCAGTCATTTAATTTAGAGAAACATCTTCTTAAGAAATCATCTATAAAAGTACAGTCTTTTGGAGGCAGCACGGTAGACTCACGGCAAGAAGGTCGTGGTTTCGAGTTCCGGGTGTGGAGGAGGCTTGGAAACACTAGTCATTCTTGTGTGTAGTTTGCATGTTCTCCCCGTGTATGTGTGGATTTCCTCTGGTTTCCTCCCTCTCTTCAAAAACACACGTTAGGTTGATTGGCCGTTACATGATTGCCCCTAGGAATGAGTGTGAGTGTGTATGGTTGTGCGTGTGGCCCTGCAAAAGACTTTTTTTTTCTGACTGGCGACCTGTTTAGGGTGAACCCTGCTCCTTGCCTCAGATCAGCCAGGATGGGCTCCGGCACCGTCTGTAACCCCGTAAGGATAGATGGTTAAGAAAGTGACTGAAATATTTTATAGATTTTTGGCAAAAAATTGTGTTGAAAATTGTTTTTATCATTAAAATGATTTAAACGTAAAATTTGCAGAAATACAAAAAACATTGTCAGAAATAATGTAAAAAAAAAAAAAAATTAAATATGTTTAAATATAAAAATGAAGCAATGAAATATTTTTGAAGTAAAGTTGTTTTTTTTAAACTTGAGATTATTTTAACTTAATTTTTAGATCTTGGAAAATAAAATAAATATTTTAGTCTTTAGATTAAAGATGGACGTCTAATTAAAAAAAAAGTTTACAAGATGATATAAAGTACTTTATGAAATAAGAGAATTTAATTAAAAATTAAAAACAAAAATAAGGACTTGTCTTCATCAGTTCATCTATAGTCGGTGTGAGTAAGTGTGCATGTTCATTAAAAAGCCTTCATGTATATTAAAGTGTTACAGAAGTGTTTGGGATTTTTAATGAAAAATCAAAGATATTTTTAATGTTTGAAATTTAATTAACATAAACATAATGACATCATTCATTAATTTTTCAATTTAAAGATTTCAGAATCTCGCTGTTAAACATTTTTAATTTTCTCATCGAGATGTTTTTTTTTTAGATAAAATTAATCCCAGAGTTAAAAAAAGTTTAATTAAATGTAAATAATTGATTCTATTTCCATGATTTTATTATAAAATCTTTTAATGAAGAAAGTTTGTGAAACATATTTAAAATAAACATTAATTTACATTCATTTTAAAGCAATTAAATTGAGTGAAAAACTAAATTTTAAAATAAAATTGAAACACAAGTAATTAAGTAAAACACTTTTAAATTTGGCATAAATTATTTGAATTATTTTGTTTGGTTAGATTTAATATTATTTAAATTTTTTTAAGGGTATTTTAAAAATAAATATTAGAAAATCTTTGGTTCTGTTTGGTTTTAAATCTCTCCTGATGATCCACGTGTCTTTACACCATGATGAGGGTCCATCATGATGAACTCACATATCATCTTGTTATTGATGCTTTTTTTAACTCACATCAAACATCTGGTTCAAACTAAAACTTATTCACCTTCATGTACGATGGCATCATAATAATAATCATAACTTTTTATCTGTCTTCCAGAAACAAGGGTTTCTCACACTGATTCTGAATACGTCAACTTTGAGAGTTTAAAACAAGAACCAAGTTATTTTTTTGACTCACACATTTGCATAAACACATTGTTTTTAAAAGCAGCGTCTGGTTGTATTCTCATGGGCCCTGCAGTTAGAAAACAGGAAAACGCAGTGTGTGCTGGTGTGTGTGTGTGTGTGTGTGTGTGTGTGTGTGTGTGTGTGTGTGTGTGTGTGTGGGTGTTGCTGCAGCAAGAGACTGAGACGTTATGACAGAGAAATGAGGAAACTTCAAAAACACTTCATATGGATCGGTTTTTCTTTCTCCACATTCACTCACAACCAACTATAGATGAACTGATTAGGTTTCAAGGGTCACTAGTTTTAAAAAACATCCCAAATTTCATTGTTTTTCATCATCGAAAGTATTCATTTTTTTTAATATAAAAATAACAAAAAAAAAAATGGAGGCGAATCAATAACATGACTGCTTCTTCAAGATAATCAGAATTTTTTTTTCTTAAATACAGTCAACTTTGATTTTAGTTTATATTTATGAAGTTATTTAATGCTGAGCTGCTTATTTTATGCAAGTTTGACAACCGAGGAATAGAAAAGCCAAAATCAAGATTGTATCAGAGTTGGTTGAAACAGATGATCGTCATGGTGACACAGTGTCAGAAATCAGTCTGAGAATAAATCTGAGTTACTGCTCTGTAACGAGGTCATGGTTATAGATCCATTTATCAGCAGCTGATTGTAAAACCATTTTTTTTTTTCATACTCTATTCATCCCTCACCAGGGAAATGTGTGTGCTGCACTCCTACACCGCAGCAGGCTGCCACAACAGCACCAATGGTGGGAGAAACAGGGGCTTAGGTGTCTTCTCCAGAGACCCTAGATGTGAACTGAGTGGGAATCGAACCCGCAAACTTCCGATTGACTTTCAGTCTGCGGGCAAATGCTCTAACACTGAGCCACCGCCTCTCCTATAGTCACAAACTGATCTTAATTATGACTTACTTGGTCATTTTCAAATCTGACTTTTTTTAGAAGAAGTTGAACTAAGTAAAGAACTGCGAGCAGCATGGGACAGGACAGGTGTCCACATGTGTAGAATTGTTGATCAAAATTATGAAGGACAGGCTGGACTTTTAACAGTACGGATGAGAGAGAAAGATTTTTTTCATGACTGGATTGGTGGAGTTTTTTTTGTTATTGTATTAATTCATTAATTTAAGATGCTTTAATGACCATGTCATAGTTTTTAAGGGTCTGATTGATTCGTCTAATCAGGTCTTCTGAAGGTTTAATTCTTCTATCCCATCAGGTTCGTCTCCACCCCCACTACCTCCTCGTCGTCTAAAGAAGAACCGTCCTTCATCTCTTCCCCTTGAGCTGCTGGATTCCTTCCAGCCTCCTCTCACCCCACTTTCTCTTTCTCCTCTGTGTGTACCTCAGAGAGGTAAGCTGTTCATACCTAAAGTCACTTTTAATTCCTAAAATGATTTTTTGATATATTCTAGAAGTGATTCAGGCTTCTTCTAAAAGAAACATTCCAGGTCAGTTTGTATGGAAATATTGTTGATTTAGGTTTCAAATTTTTTTAGGAAATTATATTTAAGTTCTTCAAAATGTCTACAAAGTATGAGTGAGTGTGTGGTTGGTTGATTGTTTATTTGTGGCTGAGAGACAGAGCGGTGACTTGTGTTGGGTTCCCTCACGGAATAAAGAGGGACATCCAGATGTGGAGGAAATATTTAGAGAGGAACGTCTGGATGTGCAGAATTTTTTTTACAGTATTTGTCGGAGGTTTTTTATTACTTACACAACTTTTGTTTCTAAAATGCTGTGAAAATAGTGCGAGTTCATAACAGCAGAATTTTCAGCTTGTTTTTTTTTTTTTTTACCAATATCTAACTTTCTTGCATCAGAAAACATTTTCAGAATAAATGTAACTACTAATCATTATTTTGGGCTCCTTTTCATGAACAGTTATCGACATGAACGCTTTAATTTGAAGGAATAAACAATCTATTTTGAGCAAGTGAATTTCTTTTGAAGGTTTTCCAGCAGGTTTTATTTCTTTTTATTTTGAGAAATAATTAAGACTGTTGTGCAAATGTTGAAAAGTGTGAAAAATGCAGCAAAGTAACTATAAAACAAAATAAATCAGTTTGATTAGAAATGACTTGAATTCTGAATTTAAAAAGCACAAATCAGTGTTTGGATGGATGAATGAGTTCATCTTTATTGTCTTGTTTTATTTACAGAGCAGGAATTAGACTGTCGTGTGAATGCCAACGTGAACGTCGTCTCTATTTGCGTTGGGAACCTCGTCGACATCAGTCAACGAGGTGCAAACCCACACAGACACAAGAATAAAAGCCACACACTTTTATGGAACTGTATTTTTTGTCATGCTTTCATCTCTTTCCCTCCTCAGATGCAGAGACAGACAATATGCAGACCCCTGTGGTTTGCATGAAATGTGGTGCTGCCTTGTCATGTCTGAGTTCAACACACGAGGATGTAAGTGATGATTTTTATCTCTGTTTGATTTTGTTCTGAATGTGTTTCGTCCCGTGCAGGAGTGGAAATGTGAGTTCTGTGGACACATGAACAGCGTGGATCCTGGTTTTTCTACAGTATGTGTCGGTCAGCGTGCAGGCGTGCAAAGTGATGATATTTATGTGCCTAATCTGAGCGACGACGACTACCAGAACCTGGAAGACTCCATGGTTGTTTTCTGTGTGGATATTTCTGGTAGTATGAGTATCACTACAGAGGTGGGTGGAAAACATCCATTATTGTCATGATGTGGAAGGAGGAGGAGGACCCAATCGTAGGCCAACAAACAGGACTTAAGAACAGAAAGACCCGAGAAGGTTGTAAGGCAAGGCACAGGATTAGAATAAGAATAGAATAACTTTCACTTATTGTTTTTAAATGATAGAGCTCTAGTGACCATAATGGTAACTATTTAGGTCAGTGGGGTTTTTTTTTTAATTCAGGTTTGCTGGAAAGGAAATGTTTTTTCTTAGTTTTTAGGAAGATGGTCAAACAGGAAATAGAAATTATAAATTTGATCAAACTACTGCTGTTTTAGTAAAGATTTGCTACTGAGTCTGAAGTGGCCAGCATGGAAATCAATGCCTCTGAATCCAAGACCGTGGGCCTCGGCTGAGAAAGGGCGGAATGCCCCCTGCAGGTCAGGGACAGGGTTCTGCCCTGCTCCTCCAAGTGGAGGAGTTTAGGTATATCGAGATCTTGTTCACAGTGGGGGAAGGATAAAGTGACAGATTGGTGCAGCGTCTGAAATAATTAGGATGCTGCATGGATCCGTCATGGTGAAGGAAGAGCTGAGCTGAAAAGAAAAGCTGAACTTTGGGGATGTGACTGTAGGTTCCCTCTGAGGATGAGCACCTTTAGTCAGTCAGCCTGGTCCATGAGAGAGGACTGTGGGATCCCTCTGAGGATGAGCACCTTTAGTCAGTCAGCCTGGTCCATGAGAGGAGTCAGAGAGAGGACAAGAAGTCACGTCAGTCGCAGGAGGCAGTCTAAGTGATTCCCAGCTTCATAATTATTAGACATAATAACTATCTGTAGTTTGAAGTTTAAAGTTTTCTTGTTTTTCGTTCTAAATGGAAAATATTGTGTAGCTGCACACATTTTCAAAATGAGTTTAATTAGGCAGCATGTCAATGATCCACAGGTGATCAACATGAGGTTAATGACCACAGGTGTTTAGTATCAGGGTGGGATCTGGGAGAGGGTGGAACCTCTAAGGCTCCCTCTAGTGGCAGGATGGAGCATATCCTGGCAATCATGACAATTATCTTCATCATTTTAAATTTACACCTCAATGTTTGCATCATATATTTAATTGTCCACATGATCAAAACAATGACATTTATTACCGTGGATTCATGTCTGTTATCAAAGTCAAAGAAGATTTATTGTCACCAAGTGATTGTTATAGTAGATTTTAAAGGTCTGTAGTTCTACTACTATATAACATAGAGGTAGAGGTGACCCAAAGTTCATTTATAGTTGGTACTAAGTAACCACAATCAGTTTTATTAAAACACCTTTACTGGTTTGCAAGACCTTGTACTGAAAATAAATTGTGACCACTTACTGTTTGGTTGCATGACTTTGAAAAACCTAGGCAGTTAATTAATTAAAACTGTATTTCATCGTTTAGATTGCATCAGGTCGACACATTTCCAGACTGGAGGTGAGAAAATAAACTCTGTATTGTGTTTCTGCAACGTGGCCATGTGGTAGTGATGGTAAATGTTTCTACAGAGTATTCAGGACGCACTGCGAGGGGTGTTCACATCAATCCTGCAGCAGTCACCTCGGAGGAGAGTAGCACTGATCACCTTCAGTGATGAGGTAACACAGGGTGGTTACCATAGTAACACAACAAGACTCTTCTCGCTGACTTTCACTGTTCTTCACTAGAAACATCCTTAAATTTGGTTTAAAAAGAATAAGTCACAACATGACATAAAACTGAGCATCTGCCTGTATTCCCCACTGCTGTTCATGAGTGGGGGAAGGATGGAGCGGGAAATCGACAGGCAGATTGGTGCGGCGTCAGCAATAACTAGGACGCTGCATCGGTCCGTCGTGGTAAAAAAAGAGCTGAGCCGAAAAGCAAAGCGCTCGATTTACAAGTCGATCTACATTCCTACCCTCACCATGGTAACTAGGATCTACGTTCCTACCCTCACCATGGTAACCAGGATCTACGTTCCTACCCTCACCATGGTAACCAGGATCTACGTTCCTACCCTCACCATGGTAACTAGGATCTACGTTCCTACCCTCACCATGGTAACCAGGATCTACGTTTCTACCCTCACCATGGTAACCAGGATCTACGTTCCTACCCTCACTATGGTAACCAGGATCTACGTTCCTACCCTCACCATGGTAACTAGGATCTACGTTCCTACCCTCACCATGGTAAGGAGGATCTACGTTCCTACCCTCACCATGGAAACCAGGATCTACGTTCCTACCCTCACCATGGTAAGGAGGATCTACGTTCCTACCCTCACCATGGTAACCAGGATCTACGTTCCTACCCTCACCATGGTAACCAGGATCTACGTTCCTACCCTCACCATGGTAAGGAGGATCTACGTTCCTACCCTCACCATTGTAACTAGGATCTACGTTCCTACCCTCACCATGGTAAGGAGGATCTACGTTCCTACCCTCACCATGGTAACCAGGATCTACGTTACTACCCTCACCATGGAAACCAGGATCTACGTTCCTATCCTCACCATGGTAACCAGGATCTACGTTCCTACCCTCACCATGGTAACCAGGATCTACGTTCCTATCCTCACCAGGGTAACCAGGATCTACGTTCCTACCCTCACCATGGTAACCAGGATCTATGTTCCTATCCTCACCATGGTAACCAGGATCTATGTTCCTACCCTCACCATGGTAACCAGGATCTACATTCCTATCCTCACCATGGTAACCAGGATCTACGTTCCTATCCTCACCATGGTAACCAGGATCTACGTTCCTATCCTCACCATGGTAACCAGGATCTATGTTCCTACCCTCACCATGGTAACCAGGATCTACGTTCCTATCCTCACCATGGTAACCAGGATCTACGTACGTACCCTCACCATGGTAACCAAGATCTACGTTCCTACCCTCACCATGGTAACCAGCTGTGGGTGGTGACCGAAAGAATGAGATCACGGATACAAGCGGCCGAAATGAGCTTCCTCCGCAGGGTGGCTGGGCTCTCACTCATAGATTGGGTGAGGAGTTCTACCATCCGGGAGGAGCTCGGTGTCAAGACGCCCCTCCTTCAGGTTGAGAGGAGCCAGATGGGGTCGTTCGGGCATCTGGTTAGCATGCCCCCTGAGCGCCTCACTGGTGAGGTGTCTTGGGCACATCCCACCGGGAGGAGATCAAGGGGCAGACCCCGAACCCACTGGAGAGACTATGTCTCACAGCTGGCTGGGGAACAACTCGGGATCTGGAGGATGCAGCCGGGGTGACAGAAGCTTGGGCTTCCTATCTGAGGCTGTTGCCCCTCGACCCGGCCGCAGATGAGCGGAAGATGACGGAATGGAATCTGTCTGCTTCATATCACAAACTTTATTAATATTAAAAGGATGAGGTCTTCATGATCATGTTCAAAAAGTCTCATGTGTATCATTTAAAAAATATCACTTACCGTACATGTTCTCAAAATTTTGATATGATGCCTTATTGTGTAAATTTCCAAAAATAATTCAATAAGTTTCCAGAAACTAAAAGCAGATCCATTGAATTTCCTTCAGTGGTTTTGGGAGATACCACATCCACACAAATTTGTGACCATGACTTTTGTTTCCATGACCTTGAAAATCCAATCAAAGCATTGCTGTTGAGTCACAATGAGCAGGTTAATTGTGATTATAACTGCTACGTTTTAAAGGTAGTGATTTATGGCGATGGAACCAGTCCTCCACTCACTCTAAGGGACTGGGCGTTGCTGGACTATGACCATATTTGGAATGTGTGTGTGGCTTATGATGTCCCACACTGCATCGCTGAAACGTCCCGACAGCTACTCAAACGAGTCAAACAGTGAGTTTAGTTTGTTCACACACACAAAGCTCCATGCATGCTGAACCGAGGGAAGTCTTTCTTTTGTAGCTTCCAGGAAAATGGGGCGACGTCATTGGGTCCAGCAGCATTAGCCTCCGTTGCCATGGCGTCAAGGTACCCTGGATCAAAGGTGAGATTTAAGATCTGACTTTCTGCCTGCTTACTGCCTGCTACTAGTTTTTTTTTCCATTTCCAGGTGATTCTGTGCACTGATGGTAGAGCTAACATAGGACTGGGTCAGATGGAGGAAAGTTTATCACCTCCTTCATCCAACCAGACTCCGTACTTCTATCAGCAGCTGGCTCAGGAGGCGGTGGGAAAAGGGTGAGGGTACATGTAATAAACAGGTTTTATTTACTTTAGATTTAATATTTTAAAAGATCTATTTCTATGTCCTCCTTCCTTAGAGTGATAATATCAGTGATGACTTTTAAAGGGACAGACTGCAGACTGTGTCACATTGGAAGGCTGGCCGATGTTACTGGAGGACGGGTGAGACACACATGCATGTATCTGTCAAGTTCTTCCCATGATGACTCCCTACTCGCTTCCCCTCGGGTTGCATGTGCACACCTCGGGATCTCATTATACTGGTTGCGAAATGCTTTCCATTCTTGCATCGTTTTCCTTTATATTCACTTCATATGCAAATAAATTAACATTAAGAGCCGCTAAGACTCTTATCTCCCTCCTTTACAGGTGCACATTGTTACCATTGGTACTGTGGCAACACAAATTCAATCCATCTCTAAGGACAATGTCATGGCGACAAGGGTAACAGCGATCGTCCATGGTCCTGATGGAGTGTAAGTGTTGACAAGAAGGACTTTTGGAAGGTTTTTATTCAGTTTGATCATAAAAAACACTTGTCTCTAACATCTAACCTTCTTGTTCACGTAAGAAACTCTTTCTATGTTTCCAAGCAGATATTTTCCATTTGAGGAGGAGAATGATCACAAACTAGTGCGAGAGATTGGAAATGTAACAAAAGGACAGGAGATTACTTTCCAGTTTGCTGTGAAACCTGATTTTATGGCTGGTAAGAGCATCAACATCATCAATAAACTCAGAGATGTGAGGCTGCTAAACATCACGATTGTTACAAACAGACACCAGGACATATCATCAAACCATTCTACTGTCTTTTATTCTCCATCTTTACCAGATTTTCTCCAGAAAGGTACCGTTCCCATCCAGCTACAACTCAGATTTAGAACCAGAGAGCAACAAAACGTCACTCGCGTCCTAACAGAGCGGCGACCTGTTGCCACCAGCAGGTAAAAACCTCTTCATAACAATCACCTGGACAGGTATTTAATCTTCTCTTATTTAATATTGTTTCCCTCCAGTCAGATTCTCGTGAGCACCCTGAACACGGCAGTGCTGAGCGTTCACTATGCTCAGCTTTCTGCCAGCTTGACCATAGAAGGCCGAGTTCAGGAAGCTCAGAAACAACTAAAAGAACAAAGAAACCTGCTGAAACAGCTCAGGTACGAGATCAATCTCTTCTATTTCTGATGTTGGACAGTGTTAGCATGACTTTTACTTTTTATACCTTCATCCTTGCTTCAGTCACACTTTTGAAAACTTGAAAAGTTTTTAAGGAAACTGCCCACAGTTACTCAGTACCATTTGTAAATGAACGGATTGGGTTTTCAGGGTCCAGTTTTGTACATATGACTGAAACTGATCAAATCTAAAACAGATAGAACCATGTTATTTACCAACGATCCATCTGTAGATTCATCATATAAAATGTACTTGTAAGTGATGTGTAAATGATGTGGTCCTGTTGGCTTTATCGGATCGTGATCTCCAGCTCTCGCTGGATCGATTTGCTGCCGAGTGTGAAGCGGCCGGGATGGGACTTAGCGCCTCCAAATCCAAGACAATGGTCCTCGCCCAGAAAAGGGTGGAATGCCCCCTGCGGGTCAGGGACAGGGTCCTGCCCCAAGTGGAGGAGTTTAAGTATCTCGGGGTCTTGTTCATGAGTTGTTCACGAAGAATGGAGCGGGAGATCGACAAGTCAATTGGTGCGTCAGCAATAACTAGGACATTACATCGGTCCGTCGTGGTAAAGAGTGAGCTGAGCCGAAAAGAAAAGCTCTCGATTTACAAGTCGATCTACGTTCCTGCCCTCACCATGGTAACCAGCTGTGGGTGGTGACCGAAAGAATGAGATCGCGGGTACAAGCGGCCGAAATGAGCTTCCCCTGCAGGGTGGCTGGGCTCTCACTCAGATATTGGGTGAGGAGTTCTGCCATTGGGGAGGAGCTCGGTGTCGAGTCGCTCCTCATCCAGGTCAAGAGAGGCCAGATGAGGCAGACCCCAGACCTGCTGGACAGATTGTGTCTCACAGCTGGCCGAAGAACGACTTGGGATCCTTCCAGATGAGCTGGAGGATGCAGCGGGGCTGTGAGAAGCCTTGGCTTCCCGTCTGAGGTTGTTGCCCCTGCGACTCGGCCTCGGATGAGCGGAAGATGACGGAACGTAATGGAATGTACTTCTATCTCCTGGTGTTTATGTTTCCATGGAAACCAGATCCAAATGGCTAGTAAAGGATTTCTAAGCTCACACTATTATTTTCTATGACATTGCACTACTTTTCTTTTTCTTCTGAGCACTCTTAGTTTTGTAAAAATTATTATTATTTTTATTTATTTTTATTATTTTTATTTCATACGTTTGCACACCTGTATCAAAACAAGTTCCTAGTCTCTGATATTTTTCACTGACATGGCAATAAAAGCATTCTGATTCTGATTCTGATTCTGAATGGTGTCTGTCATTCAGGCTGACATCCACAAGAGAGCGCTGTGTCAGTTTTAGTCTAAATATGAACATAATTTCTAATTACAACAAATTTGATCCATATTTGTTTCTAAATATTCAACAATAATTAATTTTATTGCACAAATTAAACTAAAAATGTTCCAATAAGAGTTCAAAGCTTTGAGATTTTTTTATCTGAATTGGGTAAGAAATAAAATGCATTATTATTATTAGTATTATTATTAGATTCAACCGGTTATGTGCTGGATCTGGAAACGTTTGAGCTGAGCTTGTTGTTTCTTTTTAATCTAGCAGGTTGAGGCCAATCCGAAAAGAGGAGAGCATCTATAGCAACTGGATGGAAACCATGACAACAATCTGTGATGACATCATAGAACAACCACAGGTAAGGATGAAAAAACAAAAACAAAACAAGACTCTATTGTTTCTTCTATCTGTCTGTTCTTCCATCTGTCTCTCCGTCTGTGTGGAAGGAATGGCCTTTCAACCCTCTGTTGTTTTCTGCAGAGTTTATCAGACGAAGCTGCGGAGGTGGTGTACCAAATGAAGCGAGCCAGCATCATCAGAAAGAGCGACTATAAATCCACCGCAGAGATCCAGAAAAAGAGAGTCACCATGGAGACGATGTCGTAAACAATCAGCAACAATCACTTTGTAAACATCCTGAGAAGAACAAAAAAAAAAAACTCTAAAGGAATCAAAAAAGTTGTTTAAAGCATTTTATGGTTTTGTAGAATAAATTTTTTTGTGGAAAACTTTGTTACGTCTTTGTAACAGAGAAGGGGCTAAACCTGTAGATGACGCTCTGTTTAATTTTCCTGGTAAGGTGTGGGTGGGTGCAGTGGGTAGAACAGTGGCCTCACAGCAAGAAGGTTGTGGGTTTGAGCCCCGGGTGGAGACGAGGCTTGGAACACTGGCCTTTCTGTGTGGAGTTTGCATGTTCACCTCATATATATACTCCCACCCTCCAAAAACATACATGTTAGGCTGATTGGCCGCTATGTCATTGCCCCTAGGAATGAATGTGTGTATGGTTGTGTGTGGCTCTGTGACAGACTGGCGACCTGTTCAGGGTGTACCCTACCCCTTGCCTTGAATCACCTAGGATGGGCTCCGGCCCCCTTTGCTCCCCGTAATGGTTAAGAAGGTGACTAAGGTGTGTGTGGTTCACTCACAGCAGACTATCAGATCGCACTGTGGGCGAAGGATGGCTCAGTGAGTAGGGTGATCACCCTGTAACCGGAGGGTTGCTGGTTCGATCCCCTGCCATGAGTTCATGCCGAGGTGTCCTTGAGCAAGACACTGAACCCCCAATTGCTCCTGATGGTGGTTTGCACCTTGCATGGCAGCATCCCCATCAGGTATGAATGTGTGTGTGAATGGGTGAATGTGAGCTACTCTGTAGAGTGCTTTGAGTAACGATGCAGGTAGAAAAGCGCAATAAAAGTAGAGTCCATTTACCATTTACTGTGTGTGCAGTTACATCATGGGCCTCAACTTGTAGGAGATTTACGCACAAAAATGTGTTTCAATTTGAAACATTCTGAAATGGAAGTGTATGTTCAGCCTTTTAGAAGTTAGAAGCTTTTAACCTACCTGGCAACAAATGCTGGCCAAAATGTGATTAATTGGTTAAATACTGGAAAAGATTGGAAGCCATGAAAAGACAACAAACAATCCATTTGGAAATGATTTTTAAATTTTAATGGCCATATTATAATATATTTAACTCCAGTTTTTTATTCAGGCCAGCAGAGAAGGCTTTGAAGGTGTTTAATATCCACCACTGATGTTCCTGAATTCATGTAACAGTGTGTTACCACGAACTGAGGTGTGACTCATAACCGGTGTTGCACATATCGTACAGTTGAAATGTTCAAATTCATCGAGCTCCACTCAGAAGATTTAAAGATTCTTGTTACCAGGAAAAGACGTGTTCATAAGTAAACAGTTCTGTAATGTTTGCAGGTTCGTGGAACTCAAGAAGCAGGGACATTCAAGCCACTCTAAACTGGTTTGGACTTGAAATCAATGGAGTTAAATACCAGAAAGATTAGTTTAGGAAGGAAATACCAGTTTGATGCGGTTTTAAAAGTGTTTAGTGAAAGGAGATAAAAACATGGGCCGTGTTTGAGACCTAAAAAAAAAAACCCTCTGCTTCTTTTGATTTAGCGAGAGGACATATTTAAACAGTAAAAATCTACATGAGCCAAAAAGCCTTCCACTTTGATTTGGGACGGGATCTATCTATTGACATTTCCATGTGCATAGATGAGCCGAGGTATCCTTATTAGGAAATACAGATCAGAGAAACACCAACAGAACACTGAGAGTAGGGATGTTCAATTTCAGAACTGTGATGGGAACAGATAGAACATTAAGGACATGATGATGATGAAGGTAGACATTGTGACCTACTGAGTGTGTGTGGAATTTGATAAGAAGGGTGTAGATGTCCCTTTTAGATGCAAGATGAGATGCTGATAAATACGACACAGAAAACAAGCCTGGTTACTGTGTAATAAACATGAGTACATACTGTATATTCAGTTCCATGCTCAGTCACACCCTCATATTTCAACATGGAGGAATTAAAGACAACAAATAAAAAGAATTTCACTGAACAGTAAAATTACAGGCTAATCCCTTTTAGGCCCTGATAGGGTTGGCCGGTACAGCCTTAAAACCAAAGCTCAGATTTTTTTACACAAAGCATGTAAAAAACTATTTAAATCAATTTGAATTAATGGTGTTAATCGACTCATGTCACACCTCTAGACTTTGATCATGTTTATATTTTACACTAGTTTTAGTGTAAAAACAAGTTACCGTACGTGTCTCACACTACTTCAATGACAGCAGAGGGTTGTGTTTTACAACACCAGTTCTTGCCAGGTCTCTCTTCTACGTTGGTCAGGAAAATACTTTTATTGACAATAAACTATTAAAATGCCAGTAGCATTGGCACATGCTACTTCAGGGGGCGCCACAGCAAGTCAGTTTCTTCCATCTAACCCTATCTGCTGTATCCTCTTTGGTCACACCAATTATCTTCATGTCTTCCTTCACTGTATCCATGAAACTCCTCTTTGGCCTTCCTCAAGTCCTCTTTCCTGGTGGTTCCAAACCCAGCATCCTTCTTCTGATGTACTCTCTCTCCCTCCTCTGCACATGTCCAAACCATCTCAGTCTGTCCTCTCTGACTTTAAAACCTCTAACATGCACTGTTCCTCTGATCCTGTCCATCCTGGTCACTCCCAGAGAGATCCTCAGCATCTTCATCTCTGCTACAAACATCTCTGTTTCCTGTCTTTTTCTCAGTGCTACTGTTTATAGACCAATCAGCATGGCTGGTCTCACCACGGTTTTGTACACTTTCCCTTTCATTTTAGTTGAAACTCTACCAGGTATGAATGTATAATGGTTATTAGTTTAAGAGAAGCACTGCAGATGCTGTGTTTGCTTTGAGGGTGTTGAAAAGGAAGATCAGATCAGACAGAGTCACATCGTATGTTTGTAGATGTGTGAAGGTTAGAACAGGATCTCCGTAGAGGAACAGTGGTATATGAGTGTGTATGAAGGGTATGTTAGTGGTACAGAAAATTTTAAAATTTCATTCAAAAGTGAGCTTCCACTTAATCTAGATTTGGTGGACGAAATCTAAGCAAATCCAAGTATTTATCCTTTTCACATAATTAGTGTTTCCAATCATAATGTTGTGGAAAAATTATTGAGATAAAAAAAACCAAAAACACCTCAACTTATTGGAGGAAAGTATGAAAATAATTAAACATTTCAATGATATTCTTCATCATTTAAACCAAGCAGACATTGTCAATGCTCCACGTTTCCTTCTAAGATAATACCATCAGAATATTTTCCCATGACAGTTCCTCTTAGATGACTAACGAGCATGTGTTTAACGACGTGCTGTACTTATCTTCCTCTGGTGCATCATTTACTGTGAGAAATGACTCTAATCCTCCACCAGTAAAAACAAACAAACATATTAAGATTCACAGAAAGATGAACGATTGTTGAAAATAAATGAAAAACAAAAGATGATTCACATAAAGAGCAGATTTCTCTGTTATTTTTATCAGATGTGAGACTCAGATAAACTCGTTTTAGACCAAAAACCAGCACTGGATCACAAAGTTAATCCTTAAAGAAAGAAAAACTCAAAGCCAGGGTTTTTAACAACATGCCCTGTTAAAATCATGTCCTCAATGTCTGGTTGCATGACCCTGATAATAGCTGGTACTGAGTAACTGTGGGCAGTTTTGTTAGGATTACTTCAGAGATTTCAAAGCAGGAGGAGGAGCAAGTTTTAAATGTTGTGGGCTTTAAAAAAAAAAAAAAAAAAAAATCAAACAGGAGTCCATGGAATGGGATTGGATCCATGGAATGGATGGAATTCTCTGGCAGAGTGAAGGAGGAAAGCCTGCAGCTATATAGAGAAGCTGATTGACATCAGGTTGGTGTAATTAGCAGGAAAATAAAAAAAAAAAACAAAAACAACAGAATGAGGGGAAAACACTGACAAAAATCCTTTCATTGGTTTGAGAGTTATTCACAAGTGTTGCAGAATAACGGACGAACTGACACGATCTTTTTGGTGATGAAGACAGAACGGGGCGCTACCACAATAACCAGCTAAATTAGTAACATTGTCATAATTTCCATGCTCTCTTTGACCTTTTCTCCTTCCTCCTTGTCTTGCTCTTTGCTCTCATTCCTTTCACCTGGTCCTGATGTCCTCTTACTAATGTCTGCACCCGTATGAGGCCTGGACTCCCTCACTCCTTTATTATTTTGGTCTTTTTTCTCGTCAGTTTTCTCCATCTCTGGCAACCCTTCCTAAGCCGGGTCCCACCATACTTGCCCAGGACACATACCTGCCCAGGATACAGATACAAGGCTCCACCATCATGACAGACAGACCACAGTATGACCAGTAAAATCTTCTGTTCGTTCCGTTCCATCATCTTCCGCTTGTTCCGGGGTCGGGTCGCGGGGGCAACAGCCTCAAACGTCAGCCCAGGCCTCTCTCTCCCCGGCTGCATCCTCCAGCTCACCTGGAAGGATCCCAAGTCGTTCCCCGGCCAGCTGTGAGACATAGTCTCTCCAGCGGGTCTGCCCCTTGATCTCCTCCCGGTGGGACGTGCCCGAAACACCTCACCTGCGAGGCGCTCGGGCGGCATACTGACCAGATGCCCGAACCACCCCATCTGGCTCCTCTCGACCTGGAGTAGGAGCGGCTCGACACCGAGCTCCTCCCGGATGGCAGAGCTCCTCACCCGATCTCTGAGTGAGAGCCCAGCCACCCTGCGGAGGAAGCTCATTTCGGCCGCTTGTACCCGCGATCTCATTCTTTCGGTCACCACCCACAGCTAGTGACCATAGGTGAAGGTTGGAACCTATGGTCACCTATGGTCACCAGTAAAATCTATGGCTCAAAAATCTCCATAGTCGACGTCATTGTGTAGGGTCGATTAGTTCACTCTCTACCAGGAACTCTTTAAACTCACCTTTAGAGGGAAAGTTAAGGATCAAGAAGTTTTACCTCTCACCTACTTTGTGTGTGTGTGTGTGTGTGTGTGTGTGTTCTAACCAGTACTGCCACATTTTCTGTGTGGATGGAAATACAGGTGAAGGGGTGTGGTCAGACTTTTCATTCTACTATAAAAACATCATCCTCGTGAACAAACTCACACATTTTTTTTTTGGTCCTTGTGACTGAGAACGACACACCGGAGTGAATAGTGAGAATTATACAAAGTATTTTTGGAGCTTTTTGGACCCTCGACACTTCTCGTGTGAAGGTATTTAAATCTATTTCTTTTCAAAATCTATCTCTTAAGTGAAAATTATTGGAGTTCAATCATCGTTCTGTTGGATTTTATTTTGAATTTGAATTTTTAAAAATAAATCAAATGTTATTTTTTTTAAGCTTTTTGATAGAAAATAATATATTTTTAAATGACTTTTTATGTAAACAATGAAAACAATAATTAATGACTAAATATCAGTCAGTCACCTTCTTAACCATCTATATCTTACGGGGTGCTGGAGCCCATTCTGGATGATTTGAGGCAAGTGGCAGGGTACACCCCAAATAGGTCACCAGTCTGTAATGGGGCCACATACAACCACACACACTCATTCCTAGGGGCAATCATGTAGTGGCCAATCAACCTAACATGCATGTTTTTAGAGGGTGGGAGCAAACTGGAGTACCCGCAGAAAACCCTCGCATACACGGGGAGAACATGCAAACAACACACAGAAAGGCCAGTGGTCTAAGCCTCGTCCCCACCTGGGACTTGAACCCACAACCATCTTGCTGTGAGGCCTCTGTACTACCCACTGCGCCACCGTGCCCCCCATGACTAATTCTATTCTTGTTAAAAAAATTAATAAATTTTGTAGATATTAAGGTTTTGTTTTAAGTTTAAAGGAGGGGACGGCACTGGCATGACACTGGCCTATCTGTGTGGAGTTTGTATGTTCTCCCCATGTATGCGTGGGTTTTCTCCGGTTTGTTCGCACCCTCCAAAAACATGCATGTTAGGTTGATTGGCCACGACATGATTGCCCCTAGGAATGAGTGTGGATGGTTGTATTTGTGTGGCCCCAAGACAGACTGGTGACCTGTTCAGGGTGTACTCTGCCCCCCGCCTTGACTCACCCAGGATGGACTCTGGCACCCCTGCAACCTGGAAAGGGATAGACGGTTAAGAGGGCGACTGACTGACTGAATAAAATTTGAAACCACGAACATGTTTTTCAGTGACTTTTCAATCTTCAACTATTATTTTTTTTCATAAGAAAAAAAACTGATTCTTACATGTTGTTTGAATAAAAAAAAAAATCAAATGTATAAAATGATTTTAAAAAATGTATTTACATCTATGTAACTACACACACACACACACACACACACACACACATGTTCAGATGCATATGTTTATGTGTGTGTTTACATGAATTATTTCATGTCTTTCTTTCATCCTCTTCTTGTTGACGAACGTCAACGTGTCGTATTGTGTTGTATTTTGTCAGTAAAATTTTCCACTGGTCACATCTTGGAATTCTGTTATCACGGTTCATGATGACAGTGCATGACAGAGATGACAGCTAACGTGTGAGGTTGCACAAGACACACACGTGGAAAATACCTGTGTTTATTTATCTGTTTGGTCGGTGAAAGATTTTATAACATGATGGAAGAACAAGCTTTTAATATTAAAGAATATGAACGATCTGAAGGAAAGCTCGATTCTAAAATCTATCTTTCTATCTGATTCAGATTTCAACAAACTTTTCTACTTGTGAGAAAATTTGTTTCACATTCCATATGATATTTTCATTCATTTTTTACCAGAGCCGGAAAAAAATATTAAAATGGAATGTGAGGTCTCAGGGACGCATTGGCCTAGTGGTAGAGATACCGTCTTTTGACTGGTCAAACCTGGTTCGATTCCCACTAGGCCCAAGCTGTCCCTGGGACTACAGGAAAGACACAAAAACAAAGAAAGAAAATAAAAACCCTGAAAATACAAAAAAAAAATAATAATTGGAAATTGAGTTTTGTTTTAAAAAAAAACCCTCAAAGAAAATTTTTTTTTGCTCTAAAACACATGAATGTTTAAAGAGAGGAATTAGAAAAATTTCCTCCACCTGGCCTAAAAATCTATGACCTTGACTTTTGCGACCTTGAGATTTGGTCGTATGAACTTAAAAACTTAATCAAGATCGGGTTTTTTTGGTGTTTAAAATTTCTTGAGAAGTTCGGGGAAACATCACTTTGACAAGATTTTATGACCTCGATCCTTTAAATCCTGAAAATCAGTTCATCTATAGTCCGCACTGAGTAACTGCAGGCAGTTTTTATTCAAATCTTCCACACTTTTTAGCGAAGGCATAATATAGTTTAATTGAAGTGAAAATAAAAAGAAAATATGTTCTAATGCAGTAAGAATTACGTGTGAAAATGACACCTTGACTGGAAAAATTTACATGATCGCCTCCAAACAAAAAACAATGAAGTCAAATCGTCCAAAGCCGCACAGATCTACTGCTTCTTGATGATAGTGAATGCGTGTCCAGAGGGACATTTGTAAAGAAACGCATTTCAGAAAAATGTGAACTAAATTTTTTTGGTAGGCCTGGTCTGTCTCTTCATCTGGCCCCACAACAGGCTGCCAACCTTCTCCAGGTGAAAATAATGATGAGTAATGATGAAAGTTTAACTGTGAATGAACAATAAGATATAAAAAAAACAACATGTACGTGACAGAATCTCACCCGACTTCATTCCTCACCTCTTCAGAGCTTCCTGATATGATTTGACAAAGTTAGATAAGCTGCTTGACGTAGAAATCCTTTTATCTTCAGTTGTCTGCGGTCTCAGTTTTTATGTTATTGTAATGTGAAACTTACACGACTATAAATAAAGACATTTTAAATGTTTCTGGACTAAACACACTTTATTTAGGATGTTTAATGTCCTCCAAGTGTAAGGAGTGTGTTTTCAGGAGTGTCTCACATTTTGGAGGTCACTCTAATCATTTGGCTTCCAGTCTTTGTTGTGATTTGTAAACAAACCCACATCATTAAACTCCCTCCACCAAAATTTAGACTTGATAAAAGGCAGTAAGTCAACCATTGTTGATGGAGAAGACGTCTTTATTTGTCTCGAGCGGAGACTGTGTGAAGTTTGTTAGACTGTAGTGACTCCTGCAGAAAGTTGGGGATCTCTTCTCATTCAATCAATGATTGAACCTCCATCCATGAACCTCCTCTTTGGTCTTCCTCTAGGCCTCTTTCCTGGTGGTTCCAAACCCAGCATCCTTCTTCTGATGTACTCTCTCTCTCCTCTGTACATGTCCAAACCATCTCAGTCTGACCTCTCTGACTTTAAAACCTCTAACATGTGCTGTTCCTCTGATCCTGTCCATCCTGGTCACTACCAGAGAGATCCTCAGCATCTTCATCTCTGCTACCTCCATCTTTATTATCAGTGTTTATTTATGGAACGCTTTATAACACAAAGAGATCAAAGTGTTTCCCAAATAAATTCAAGTTAAAACAATCTCTCATGAGTTCTGATGTTTTAGAGTTACATACGGTAAAATTTGGGTGTCTTAGTGATGCATGTTGAAAACAATTCACTCCAAATTTAAGCACTTATAAAGTCTATGCCTGCGTAACACGTTTGTGAATGTGATGTATCCCAAACCAGTGAAGGGATTTAAATGAAACTGCACACAGTTACTCAGTACCAACTGTCGATTGACTTGAGGAATCACCTCCAACTTTGTATTTGTTTCTACCACATCATTTGAAGTGAACTACAGTCCTTTGAACTCAGCTCTCACACCAACTTTATCTACTTGCCTCTTTTAGAAATCCCATAAAACCATTCCTATAAGAACATGGACATCAGCAAGGTGTCAAAGTTTTAACCAGTCTGTTGAAAGTTAACAATTAGCCATTGTATCATTTCTTTTAATCTTAATTGAAAAGATATTGGCAATCAAAAATCCAGCGTGGCGGACATGTTGGTTTTCTAAGATAGATGTTGATCAATAAACATTATAGAAACTATTATGTAAAAGCTTTTTAATTACAAAAAAAGTACCTTTTCTTTTGGAATTTTGTTCAAATCTGCTGAGACATTGAGGCGTTGTGATTTTTGTCATCTCAAATTTCTGGCTCGCATACTGTAGATGATCCAGATTGGTTTAATTAGATACATAATTCTTAAAAATTACAAGATTTTTTTCTCATTAGTTTTACTGTATTGGTTATTTTTTAAAAGCAAAATTGTGGCCAATGACGTTGGAGTATCCTATCTGAATTCTAAGTTTCAGATATTCTTCCCACAGTGAATAGTTTTGGATTTTCCCACCTGGTGATTAGTTGTGAGATCCAAACGCCTGACTTGAGATATTTTGGCGAATGATCATATACCTATGGTAATGTGGTTCCCTCTCATCCCTAACATTTTGGGTTTCTTTGTTCCAGGATGTTTCAGGATTACTGTGGCAGTTGTCTGTCTGACGACCAGTTCCTATGCTCCATATGTTTAGACGTGTTCAACAACCCGTCGTCCACCCCATGCGGCCACAGCTTCTGCATGGCCTGCATCAGCAGATACTGGGATGGAGTCAAGGTTTGTTTTTTTAACAACTGACTTCATCTGAAATCGTTTGCTTATGCTGGTTTTGTCTGTTCATCCAAAGATCTTCCAGTGCCCTCTGTGCAAGAAAACCTTCCAGAAGCGCCCGAACCTCCAGATCAACAGGACGCTGCGAGAAATCACAGAGCAGTTTAAATCCATGAGAGGTGGCGTGATGATCGAAAAACCAAAAGCAGGAAGAAGGGAAGGAGACGTAGGCATGCCACATGACTTATTGGATGAGCTGAGCAAGAAACTGCCTCGTCCTCGACCCCGTCCCACACCAAGGACCCACGCACACTCAAACGGAGAGTCTCCACCTTACAGTAAGCCAGACTTCCTCATGATTTAAAAAACACTGGGTCTTAAAGAAACCAAACAAAATGAAAACTTCAGGAAACTTTTGTCAATACTTTTTTTTCTGACCAACGGATTGGTTTTAACCTTCTTTCTGAGGTTCAGAGATGATCCCTGAATCCTTGGAGTCAGGGGTTTACTCACACACTCACACACACACACACACACACACACACACACACACACACACACACACACACACACACACACACACACACACACAGAAGTCTTTAACGTTTTTGAATTTGACCAACTTTATTCTGGATTTAACTCAATTCCTTCTAGATTTTATTTATTTAATTCATAATTTACTAACTTTTTCTGGATTTGACGAACTTTTCCATAAACTTCTTTAACGTTATTCCAGATTTTAGTCTGACTTTCAATAACATTGTAATTTGATTAACTTTATTACGGATTAAATCAACATGAAAGAGATTAAACTGGTGCTATTTTGGATTTTTATCTTCTTTATTCTCGCTTTCACAACTTTTTTCTTTATTATTATTATTATTTTATCCTGGATTGCATTAACATTATTATAGATTTGACCAATTTTATTCTTGATTTTTCTAACTTTATTCTGTTTCTATGACTTTTTTCAGCACCACAAACTTCTTTCTGGATTTTATTAACTTTTTAAATGATAATATCTAAGCTATGTAACATCCGGTTCCAGAAAGAATCACAGAGTCTATAATCTCTGGACTGAATTCGATCCAACACATTAACAAAATATCTTCCAAACATTCAAAGAAGTCCTGTCTGAATCCATGTTTCTATGGTTTATTGTTTCCTATGGCTCCTTTAATTTTTTAGACTGTTTAACAGCTCAAGAAACTGAATGAACAGTAAAATATTTTCACATGTCCAAATCCAATCTAGTCATAGCTTTTCTCCAACGCCGGTAAAAACAAAACACAGGTGCACAACTTGGAGTAATCTTAGTTTCTGGCTTTTTGTGGACGTTTTGAACCAAACGGGTCTCGTTACAGCAATTAGCTGAACCTTTGAACCTACGGTCACCTCTCAAAGCAGGCCCGGTGGCATCTCACACCGTCCCAGATAAGCTAGAAAAAGAAAAATCTAGGTTAAGCTGCTGTTTCCATGACCAAACCTCAGATAAGCAGAACACTGTGAGCTTGATGTCTTCCCACTGACGTTTGAGTCCATTTGTGGAAAAAAACAAAGTTGCAATGTAGCTGCTTCCTTGTCAAGGTGCTTCCTTGTCAAGGTTAGCTCTGTTCAACCGGTTTTGGATGAGCAAATATTTCATACAACTTTTCTCAGGCATCTTGGGACAGTCTGTGACTGAGGAATGTCACCGTACCAGATCATATCAGATGGGTTACATGTTCGGGTGATAATTTAAAACATTTCTCACAGTCATTGTTAAAGTTAATACAGAACTTGGTGCCGTGGACTTTAAAATTGTCCTCCTGTGTGTTTCAGGGTTGATTTTAAGGTTCTTTAATCAGTTTTTAAATGTCTTAATGGTCTTGAGCTTAGACCTTTAGGCTCTCTGGTGCTGCTTAAGTTATTTTAATTATTAGGGGGAAAAAATAAAGAGAGGCATTGTTCCATCATGACAGTCCTCACCTGTGGAACAGCCTGCCAGAGGACCTCAGGGCAACAGGTTCATATTTTTAAGAAAAGGCTTAAGACATTTTGAATTTTTCTGTTTTTGTCTAATTTATGTATTTTTTAAAATTTATTTATTTATTTTTATACTTTCACCCTCAGAATGTGGGGGAAGTTTCAAGCAATTGAGCCTTTTGTGCTTCAATAACACTTTTGTGAACGCAGAAGTTTAATTAAACAGCCCACAGTTACTCAGAACTAGCTATAGATGGACAGATTAGATCTTTAGGATTATGAACCTGAGGGTCAAAGTCACAAAAGTCAAGGTCACAAATCTTTGGAAATGCAATATCTTCCAAACAACGGAGGGAAATTTTCACTAAACTGCCCATAGTTAATCAGTACCAACTATAGAAGAACATGAGGATGCACATCTGAGTTGTCATATTTTTTCTACCTCTAATAGTCATTTGAATTCTTGTAAAAACACCAACTTTCAAACTGAAATTAATCATCAATATCAATCTTTTGAATGCCACATTTTTTTCTGCTGAAAATGTACCGTATTTGACAATCTATTGTAAACATACATGTGGCCGTCCCAAAGGGGCTACGCTGTATTTTTTTTAGATATAAATTTGTATGTATTTTTTTCTTATTTGTAAGTTATTATGTTGATATTCACTGATGATAAAAACAACGAATTAAATCCTTATTTTTAATCCATAGATGAAGCGATCTTGAGATTGCACTCACAGTTCACACTCGGCCAAGCTTCGTCAGTCCCAAACCAAAGGGCCAGCGGGAGTTTAAACCACAACGGCACACCTCCAATGCCAAAGGTTCCTTTACCCCGTGTTCCAAGCCGGAGGAGATTCACTTTAAGCGGAGTTCCTGACAGCAAGAACATCCCCATTTGTGACATCCACCACAGAGGGATCTCGGTGTGGCTCCTCTCAGATTTAACTTTAATATTCCAGAGGAATTCTACAGAATAACGTTCCATTCTTTTTCTAACTCCTGACAGATTTACTGCAAAACCGACCAGGTGTGTGTTTGTCCAGAGTGTGAGATCGAGGACCACAATGACCACGACACTGTCACTGTTGAGAGCAAGTGGATGGAAACGAAGGTTCGGAACCAAATAAAAACAGATGACAACATACAGTAATAATGAAGCCTTTAATGAGAAAATGAAGCTAAAAGTTTAGCAGAGATCCAAACCTGCATGATCTGATGCAGAGAAACTAACTTAAACTTACACTGTGAAAATGAGTGTCACTCTGAAGACTTTTTTCTCATCATGTGATCCTTTACACAGTACAGGACAGTGAGATGTACGCAAAGTAAAAGTAGAGGTGGGAAAGGCCAAACAAGGGGCCGCATTGCTACTCACTTGCTAGGTTGGACAATAAGGAGGGTGACATGAATCTGCACAGGCTGGTAAGGCAGAGAGATAGAGATGTGAAGAACAAGCAGTATGTTAAAGTGAATAAAGATAAGAATTAACAGGTTTTAGTAGCTGCCAAAAACGTCATTGGAAGATGGAAAGAGAACTTTTAATAGGGAACAAAGTGCAAGCACAAGAATAGAGTAGGATATTATGACAATAACAGGGAATGAATGAGGAGGGCATTGTAGAGGATGAAGAGTGGAAATGTTCTCCGTCTGATCGATATGGAAATGTTCCAAGCTGTTTCCACATTTCACACGCCAAAATGGACTGAAGGCATTTGACTGGTAGACATATAGGACCCACGTCATGAATGCACGGCATACATGTGGCTGTCATATCCATGTTGATCTTCTGAATTAGGCTTTTATCGAGTGTATCTGCCACACAGACGATTGCGATTTGTCAATTTTTCAGTAGGATACATTTGAGCTGAGTCAACGGAATCAATAAAAGAAACACAGTTAAGATGCAGCTTTGTCAAAGTTAAAGCGTTTGGCTTGCAGAATGATTGACCTGAACGTATCACATCCAATCCCGGATGGAGACGCGTACATCTGTAGACTTTACCTGTGAAATGGATGAGTTTTGATGTGTGAGGTGTGAACGCAGCTTAAAATGGGATGACAGAGGAGTGTCTGACACGCGAATGCAAGATACTTTAGTTTCCAACGAGTCCTAACATCGAGTCTTAAGTGTGATTTTTAATAGAACAAGAAATAGAAAACAAGAAAATGTCTCACGTTGAGTCGTTAGAGTAGACATTATAGACATAGAAAGAAAAAAAAATCAATATTAAAAACTGTTTCATTAACCTCAGTAATGGTAATCTGGATGTGTGTTTCAGGTACAAGTCAGAGCATCAGAGCAGGAAATCCAGGATTTAATTGACCAGAAAACAAGAAAACTTGAAGAAATCAAAGCGGCTGCATCAGAACTGGAGGTAAACTTCTTTAATAATAACCAGAGATCATTCCGTTATCGGCTATCAAAGGACAGCGGATGAGTAACTGGGTGTGATGTGCTGTGCAGATGGCCGTGGAGCGTGAAACAGCAGGGAGCGTGTGTTTGTTTTCCATGTTGGCCGATGCCATCGAAAGGTCACAGGTTGAGCTGATGGAGGTGATGGAGAAAAACCGGAGCGTCGCAGAGCACCAGACTGATACCATGATTAGAGAGCTGGAGAAGGAGCTGGAGGAACTCCGAGAGAGACAGACCGCTCTCGCTCAGCTCACCCAATCAGATGATCATGTCCACTGTGTGAAAGTGGGTGAACATGTAACATTCAACCACTGGCTGGAAAATTCTGGAAATATTTTTAGTAAACAGTGGACATGTATTTTTATGTTATTTTCAGACATTCTCCAGCCTTTCAAGAACACCGCACGGCAAAAACTGGGTAGGGGTATCGCTAAACTTTGACCTGGGAACTGAAAACATCTACAAATCTCTGGCAGAGACGGTAGAAAAATTCCAGGAAGAACTTTCCAAAGTTTTAGAAACAGGTGAGTAAAATGGAAAATGACAGAAACACTGACACCTACTGGAGAATTAGACTCACAGCAGTTCCCTGACCTTTTTTCTGTCTGACCTCACAGGATTTGGGTTCCCTTCCTTTATGGTGGGCAGGGTTTTTTTTTTTTAATCAATCCATTTTGATCGGGACAGAATGTATTTCATGCTGCCAAACAATTGCTGCAGTCATAAAGTCTGTGTAGTCCCTCATTCATCCAGGAGTGATCCATAGTAGAAAAAGTTTCAAAAAAGTCTTCTGGACAGTGTAATTCTTGATCGAGACGTTTCAACTTCCATCCGGAAATCATTTTCAATCTGAATGAAATGGACTGAAACCTGGATCTGAGTAAAAGGTAAAAAATAGTAAGAAGGGCTCGACCAATGAGCCTGTGTTACCTATGATGGCTGTGAATGGCTCCTATTGTAACCACAGACCAGTAAACGAGCACTATTATGAAAATGCTAAAAGCCTAGTGAATAGAAATTCCTGCTAACGAGAGGCGTGAAACTGGGTCACGAGGTGTCATCTTTTGTCCATGGCTTCAAAAGGCATAACTGCAGTCATAAAGTTATGCCTGCAATCCCTGACCGAGTTGCTGGAGTACAATGAAATTGAAGGAAATTACGATAAGCCACTTGTATGCTGATAACAGACAAACCAAAGCGTGATCAGTTAAAGTAGGATTCACATGTTGTGTCATTAAAAGTTCATTTAAATCATATTCAATAAATCTTTTCTCCAGGTTTTCCAGCTCTGTCAACAGAAGCCAAATCTCTGCGGACGTTTCACAGTGAGTTTTTAAAACATATCAGATAAAACTTTTATTATCTTCGGTCATTTATTATTAAACTCAATCTAAATTTAATCTTTAAATTATTTTTTTCTACAGGAGCAAAGAAAATACAGGATTATGCAAGTATGTTGTTTTCATTTGATTTAATGTAAGACTAAAAAACATGAAAATGATTAGAAATGTTTAGATTGAGATAAAATTTTTTGAAGGTTTTCTATTTTTACAAAAAACAATCATAAAAAAGATGCTTCTAAATTTTAAAATTGATTGTAAAAATAAGAAAACATATTTTCTCCTCTTTCTTGTCTTTCCTTTTAGTTGGGATCTAATTAAATATGACTAAACTTTTTATTATATCTTTATTTTTTTCAGTGGATGTGACTCTGGACTCTAACACGGCCCATCCCAGACTGCTGCTGTCTGAGGATATGAAAAGTGTGAGATCCGTGTTTCATACTCATTAGACATCATGAGGTGTTGTTGGGTCTTCTTCAGTCTGACAGGATGTTGTGTTTAATGACCTTCGTGTCCTTCTGAAGGTTGCATGTGGGGATCGACACCACCATGTACCCGACAGTCCTGAGAGGTTTGAAAAAGTTGTGTGTGTCCTGGGAAGGGAAGCCATCTCTTCTGGGAGACATTACTGGGAGGTAAAGAAATATCATGCATTTAAAACAAACCTATTCACATGGATTGTTCTGTTTTTATCCAAAAGAAAATTGATTTGATCAGTTTGTATTTGGTTTTGACTTTGGGGTGCAGGTGGAGGTGGGTGGAAAATCTGACTGGGATCTAGGTGTGGCCCGACAATCAGTGAACAGGAAAGGGAAGATTGATTACACTCCCAACAACGGCTTCTGGTTCCTCAGTTTGAGAGACAAGTGAGTATGAGATGATCACACCAGATGTAACTTTTATTAAAAAAAAAGCTCATTTTAAAATGACAAGAAAGACCAAATGCTCTATTTATTTGTCTATCTTTGCAAATTCAATCGGGTTGTGGGGGCAATCCCCTCAGACAGAAAACCCAGGCTTCTCTTAAACTGGCTTTATCCTCCAGCTCACCCAGAAGGATCCCGAGTAGTTCCCCGGCCAGCTGTGAGACATAGTTTCTCTAGCAGGTCCGGGTCTGGCTCTTGGTCTCCTCCTGATGGGACATGCCCGAAACACCTCACCGATGAGGCGCTCGGAAGGCATCCTAACCAGATGCCCGACCCACCCCATTTGGCTTCGCTTGACCTGGAGGACGAGCGGCTCTACTTTGAGTTCCTCCCAGATGGCAAAGCTCCTCACCGGATCTTTGAGTGAGAGCCCAGCCACCCTGCAGAGGAAGCTCATTACAGCCGCTAGTATTCGCGATCTTGTTCTGTCAGTCACCACCCACACTGGTTACCATGGTGAGGGTAGGAACATAGATCCTGGTTACCATGGTGAGGGTAGGAACGTTGATCCTGGTTACCATGGTGAGGGTAGGAATGTAGATCCTGGTTACCATGGTGAGGGTAGGAACGTTGATCCTGGTTACCATGGTGAGGGTAGGAACGTTGATCCTGGTTATCATGGTGAGGGTAGGAACGTAGATCCTGGTTACCATGGTGAGGGTAGGAACATAGATCCTGGTAACCATGGTGAGGGTAGGAACGTAGGTCCTGGTTACCATGGTGAGGGTAGGAACGTAGATCAACTTCTAAATGGTGAGCTTTGCTTTACGGCTTGTTTTTTTTTTTTTTGCACTCAATCAATTCTAAATGGATTAAATGTAAATAATCTTGATTTTTTGTTCTTTTCTCAGGAGTAAATATGCTTTTCGGAGTGAGCCGTGCACAGACGTCCAAATGAACCTGCGTCCCACTAAGATTGGAATATTTGTGGACTATGAGAAAGGACAGGTGCATCATCAGCCAGGCTTTATTCATATAGAACACTTAATAGTATTTGTTTTTACAGTTTTAAATAACTTTTTTTTTTTTTTTTTATCCTGCAGGTCTCTTTTTACAACGTCGATGCCAAAATGCACATCTACACTTTCAATGACATTTTCACAGAAAAGCTCTACCCTTTCTTCAGTCCGTGTACGAGTAAATCTGGAAAGAACGATCTGCCATTGATAATCACGCCTGTCAGAATAACAGATTTTTAATAACCAGATGTTTCTCTTCTATACTTTAGAAGATTGTAAATTTCCACCATTTTTTTTTTGTCTTTAAAAAGAACATTCAGCCAACAAACTGCTGGCTTTGCCCAAGCATGGCGGTCAGTGTTGGGCGACGAGGCCAATAAAACTGTAGATATTATATTTTACTACTTACAATGAAACACTGTGATATATTAGTATCACAGTATTTCTGACTTAAATCACTTTAAGTTACTTTGAACTAATCAGACGTGTTTTATTTGAAGATATTGTACAGAACTAATGTTACATTTTTACTCAATTAAAAGTTAATTATCCAAATTTAACTTGGATCTTTACTTTGAACTGTATTTTTGAAAAAATGGGTGCAAATCAATGAAATAAAATGTTCAGTAAAAATAAAGTACAAGTGGGGCAAAAATTTACACCTGTTTACATTATATTTAATGAACCTGTTTAAAGTCACGTAACTGCCTAATTTTTTTCAGCTAAACCCTATTTTTTGGAAAAGAATGGTTTAAAACATAATGAATTGTGCTTGAATCTTTATTTTGACCGTGTTTCTACTTAGAATTACACACACATAAGAAGCAGTGTCTGACATTCTAATTTAATTCAAACTGTTCTTGTTTTAACTCTGGATTATTTTCTATGAAGGTTTGAACAAAATAGAAAAGTGTGAACATTTTAAAGCTTATCTGAGAGAAAATTCTATGAAGTGTGTATTTAGGAGTTTTATAGCCTTCCAACGTCTACAGGATGCTTCATCTTCTCCTTCCATCATTTCCCTTCAGGGGTCTCCACAGCAAGTCAGTTTCTTCCATCTAACCCTATCTCCTGCATCCTCTTCAGTCACACCAACTATCTTCATGTCTTCCTTCACTGTATCCATGAACCTCCTCTTTGGTCTTCCTCTAGGCCTCTTTCCTGGTGGTTCCAAACCCAGCATCCTTCTTCTGATGTACTCTCTCTTTCTCCTCTGCACATGTCCAAACCATCTCAGTCTGACCTCTCTGACTTTAAAACCTCTAACATGTGCTGCTCCTCTGATCCTGTCCATCCTTCCACACTCTCCATTGCTCTGGACTGTTGATCCTATGTACTTAAAATCTTCCACCTTCTTTATCTCTTCTCCCTGAAACCTCAAAACATGATACTAATAGAAACAAATAAAAGTTGATCTTTAAGTTGATTTAATCCTACAACATAAATCTAATGGTACCAGAAATCTTAAATGGACACGTGTTGTTGTCGATGCTATTTTCTGTAATTTAAGCTGCAAATGTTCTGAATGCATATCATTTTCTTTAACAAAATGAGAACTTTGAGCGTTTAAAGAAGACAGAAAAGTATGAAGATGTTAATGCCTGTTTGAGAAAGATCTATAGTGTGTGTTGAGAGTTTTTACAGACTTTTATAAGGCTTCAATAATCAGTTTAAAAATTAAAGTTGACCACTTTGCTCATTTATTTGATGCAGGTTATTTTTTCCCATAATTTTCTAAACAACAGAATATTTTACTATAAAAAAAACTCTACATTTTTATTCATTCTTGTTTCATTTTTTTGATTGTTTTGCACTTTTCTTTGTATTTAATTCTAACTATTTGAAAAGTTTATTAGAGATTAAAAAAAAACATTCATTGAAATATTTAATCCTGGGAATAAATGAGACAAACTTAACAGAAAAGAGAGACTTTGGAAAGTTATTTTTAAATGTGGTTGTTGATGAATCTTGATAAAAATTAAATAAAAGAAAACCTGTGCAACGGGTTTGAATCTTTCTCTTTGTGTGTGTGTGTGTGTGTGTGTGTGTGTGTGTGTGTGTGTGTGTGTGTGTGTGTGTGTGTGTGTGTGTACTGTACACTGTAACATTAAAGTATTAAATTAATTTGTATAATCTTCACTTTAATAAGAAATTCACTCCAAATAATGCAAATTGATATAAAAAAAAAATTAAAAATATAAACAACTCAATGAATGGCTGAGATTTTTAATATGAAGTGTTTAGAACAGTGGTATTTAAAAGTACCAAAAAAAGTTTCCTCACAGCAAGAAGGTCAGGGTTCGAGTCCCGGGTGTAGGCAAGGTTTGAAACACTGGTCTTTCTGTGTGGAGTTAGCATGTTCTCCCCGTTTATGCATGGGTTGATTGGCCAGTACCAAATTATCCCTGGGAGTGTGTGTGTGTGTGTGTGTGGCCCTGTGACAGACTGGTGACCTGTTCATAGTGTACCCTAACTTTCACTTTAAATCAGCCGGGATAGGCTCCCGCACCCCAGATGATCCCGTCAGAGCTAAGTGCTTTAAAAGATGAAATGGAAATAAAAAGAATTCTCATAGTATTTAAAGTGATTTAAAGAAAATAAACCAATTAAAACACTGAAGAAGTTACAAATAATAATTCCAATGAGTCAAATAAAACTGTACCTTAAAATTTTAATTATAGAAAAAAATTCAAGCATGAATCCATTCCAGCAAAAAGACATTCAAATTTAAATTAGTGTCAGATAATACTTATAAAAAAACAATCACTGATAGTAATACTGCTGATATTTACTGATTCAATCACTTTGGGAGGATTTCATGCAAATCAACATCTTCATTTTAAAATAGTTTCAGACTTTCTATGAAAAAAATGTACTAAACCAGTAATAAACAGCAGCCATGTGATTGGTCAGCTCATTTGTAAGCATTGCTTTTCCTAAACAGAAGCTGTAGGGATTGTAAAGCATTTTATCTTGTAAAAAATTATGTTTTCTATTCTTATAACATCCACTAGATCACGTTTTAAAATAATAATTATCATTATTACTCTATTCTAAAACTAGGTCTCAGTTATCTCAATCAAAACCTGGTTTAGGAGCTCCTTCTTGTCCAAACTGAGGACTTTTTGGAACATCTGATCACCACTAGGTGTCACACCTCTGTACGGGTTCTTTAAAAAAAAACACAAGAAACACAATAAATACTGTATGTTTGATAAAAAAAAAGAGCTTTTAAATTTCGGCTAAAATATCAAAATGTAAAAATTACAATGTAAAACTTTAAATTTCCCACTTTTGTTTTTTTAGATTTGAATCAGAACCTAATGTACGTTTTAAAAGTTAAAACTATTTAAAATAAATCCTCACATTGATGTGGACTCTTGTTTCCATGACGATCAGAAGTTGATGCGGTCGATGCGTTCCTGCTCCATCTGAGACTTGGCCTTCTTTTTCTGCAGGAGAATGTGTTCGGCAAACTCCCGCACGGCGCCCATCCCGCCCACGCTGCGACAGGTGTACTTGGTTGCGTTGGCGGCGTCAATGGGGGCGTCGCCGGGCACGGCGCTCAAACCTGCCTGGTTCATACAGAACGCATCGTCTTTATCGTTTCCTAGGAGGAGAAACAGAGGTCAGACGAGGCCGGGAAAAAACTAACTAAACATCAAATTGTCTATTTTTTGTGAAGTATTTGCTAATATTTTTAAAAGATTTTAAAAAATGAAGGAATTACAAAATAAAGAGTAAAATTTTAATATTCCTCATGTGGTCGGGACTACTGCATGTTTTAAAGCCGTCAACGTATTAAGTGCCCACTTTATTCAGCAATTAAAACTTTCTCTTTTTACAGAATTGCTTTTCTGTTATTGTTTTAAAGTTAAGCAAGATTGCCTGTCCAATCAGTTGGCAGCTCAGAGTCACCCAGAGATGCTGTGTGAGTGAGACACGTCAACTTAAAGAGACAGAGCTAAAATTTTTAGCCCTTTGCAATGATCTAATTCTAAGTGTTTATATTACAATATCAATTTGATATCAAGATGTTGTGCAGCTTCAGTTCAAACACATTGAAAGAGAATTTTATATAGGATTAAAAAATTTGAGCGCTGCAGTGCAAACACCTTGATGTCCCCTCGTCCCATCCACCAGCGTCCCAATTCGGTCGCACTGTGTCCAACCTGGCAACCCAAAAGCTGGTGTTCAGAATGGGTCCACAAAGCCAGACCATAGTGAACACCAAACTGGCCTCTCTGTGTTTCACTGGGTCCGAGTGAGCATCTCCAGTTCCTCAAGCGAGCAATCGGATGTTTCCATGGAAACCGCAAAAACACAGGGCCTTAAGTACCTCCTCTAGACCATCTCCTTCTCGTCTTACTTCCTCCATTGTTATATAAAATGTTAATTTTGTTCCATGTATTTCTACTTTGATATTTTATGTTATCAAAAAATGGGTGAAAATTTTACATCTTGATTCCTAATTTTCTTTTTTTTTTTTCTTTTAAGAGAAGCTGGTTAAAATACGTATTAAAGTTGACATCGAAATATCACGCAAAACAATCACAACCTGGTGTGCGTATGGAGCAGCCGTCCTCCTCTGAGTACTGGAGAAAAAAATTAAATGATGTGCAGACATGATAAGATTTTTTTTTACCCATGTATGCCACGTCCTTCCACTTCAGCTTTTTCTGCTCCACGATTGGCTGAAGATCTTTAAACGGCTCCTTTCCCACTTGCAGGACTTTACAGCCCGTCATCTGGCTCAGTTTTTTATCCAGAGACTGGCTCAGTGGGTCCTCACTGGAAATCAGCAGCATGACCTGGAAAAACCAGACGCTGAATCAGATTATAATGCAACCCAATGAGGATTAACTAAAAAAAAAAAAAAACCCAAACAAACACCTCCACGTCTTCTTCCTGCAACATGCGCAGGCCTGTTATGTCTCTGATGCTGATGGAGGTCATCTCCTCGTGAGAAACCGAGAGGAATATCCGTCCGTCTGTTAAACATCCGGAAACCCTGCAGAACATCAGACGCACCACCTCTGGAGTGACCTGCCCAAAGTAGCCGTACCTGCACCGATGAGATTCAAATTAATGAAGCAAATAATGTTTCTAATTAGAATAAAAATTTGAATAAAAAACAGTAGAGAAGAATTATTTATTAGTTCAGTTTTATTAGGAGAAAGTTTTTCATTTAAACCTGAGAACTCTCTGCTCTGCCACGGGCCAGTCGATGTCCACGTCAATGTCCACGCTGAACTCTGGATCCATCACATAATAACCAATAGTTCCTCCCTGCAGAAACAAACACACACACACACACACATACACACCATAAAACAACTGGTTCAGATCTAACATGGTAGACAGGTGCCCATGGTTACCTGAAGGCAGCGCTCGTTCATAATCAGGTGTTTGGTAGCAAAATAAAAAGAACCGTTTTCACACAACTCGCCGCGCCAATCCTGCCGGCGTGGACGATTCTTCGGGTCTAAGTTCTCTGGCTGAGTGGCTGCAAAGAGAAAAAATATGCTGGTTTAACTGGTCACACTGTGGTCTAAGGACTGAGGGATTATATTTGTTTAGAGATTGATACCAATTTAAAAGGTTCAAACTCTTGATCAATTGGTCAACTTTTAGACAGAAATCCATCAGCGTCTATCAGCAAGAATTTTGCCGATCACTGATCTCTTAGAGCGCAAAAATCGACGGTTGGATCAGCCAATCAATAAATTGGTCCTCTGTCGTCATTAGCAGCATGTTAGTGATTTTACCGGTCTGTGTGCTTACATCCTTCCTCGACTTCTTTCCAGCGGAACTGGTGTCTCCTGACGACAGAGAAAACAGACGTGTACCCCTTCTCTGTGATCATCTCTAAAGCCTTTTTAAGGTGAGATGGATGGAGACACGGAGACGTCGCCTGAATGTTACAGATCACATCAACATCTGTTGGGGAAAAAAAATAGATTCTCAAACACCTGGATGAGTTCCATGCCATGATCATCTGTGTTCATCTTACCCGGGTTTAAACTGACAAACTCTTGGATGGTTTCCAGCGAGGTCGAAGAGTCTCTGGAGACTTGAGGACTCCGTCGGTGGACTTTGGCTCCCCAGGATTTTGCCACTTTTTCAATCTCATCATGATCTGTTGACACCCACACACTGGAGAAGTGAATGCACCACTGTTAGAACATCTGGTTCAATCATTTAAATGACGTCATTTAAACATGTAGTTTTAACTATCAAAGTTCTTTATCAATACACAGTCATATTTATGATGCATCAAGATGCATCACATCTCAGAAAAAAAAAAAACAAACTTGCATATTGCAAATAATTAGTCAAAATTTAAATTTTTTTTTTACAGCCTAAAAACCCAAATGCTAAATTACAAACAGACAAGAAATGAGTTTGGAAAACTTAAGGGAATAATTCCTAGATCTATTCGCTCCGTTCCCTTCTGTTGTCTTTCGCTAATCCGAAGCTGGGTCGCGGGGCAACAGCCTCAGACTGGAAGCCAGGCTTCTCTCACCCCGGCTGCATCCTCCAGCTCACCCGGAAGAATCCCGAATCGTTCCCCGGCCAGATGTGAGACATAGTCTCTCCAGCAAGTCCGGGGTCTGGCTCTCTGTCTCCTCCCGGCGGAACGTGCTCGAAACACCTCACCAGCGAGGCGCTCAGGGCATCCTGACCAGATGCCCGAACCACCCCATCTGGCTTCTCTCAACCTAGAGGAGGAGCGGCTCGACACCGAGCTCCTCCCGGATGGCAGAGGTCTTCACCCGATCTCTGGTGAGAGCCCAGCCACCCTGCGGAGGAAGCTCATTTCAGCCGCTTGTATCCGTGATCTCATTCTTTCGGTCACCACCCACAGCTAGATCTATATATTATTATTATTTTTAATACCCATGAGGGGAGACTTTTAAAAAAGTCAGCTTGTATTATCATTTATAATTTTGTGTGATATGAATAATGGATGATGGAAAATGGTTCACAAAAAAAGTAATTAGTTGAAAAAAATATATTATTTAGTTTTAGTTTTACCAAAAGTTTAAATTAACACAACAATTTATAATAAAGTTAAACACAATAAGAGATGCTTCAATTTTAACTGAACATGTTTTACTGAT
Source organism: Neostethus bicornis (assembly GCA_902685375.1). Classification (NCBI taxonomy): domain Eukaryota; kingdom Metazoa; phylum Chordata; class Actinopteri; order Atheriniformes; family Phallostethidae; genus Neostethus; species Neostethus bicornis. The sequence goes on from LR738558.1 coordinate 2,742,541, forward strand.
TTTAAAGCATTTCTTCTCTTGAACTTTGTCCGGAAACAACGTTTAGACTACTTTTATTATTGTTTTGTCTACTTTGAAGGTCATTTTGACGATAAAGCTAATGGAAACCATTTCTCACTCTGAAACTCAAAAATACATTTTAAGGCATCATAATTTCTTCTTCTCCTTTCGGTATTTCCCTTCAGGGTCACCACATCAAGTCAGTTTCTTTCATCTAACCCTATCTGCTGCATCCTCTTCAGTCACACCAGCTATCTTCATGTCTTCCTTCACTGTATCCATGAACCTCATCTTTGGTCTTCCTCTAGTCCTCTTTCCTGGTGGTTCCAAATCCAGCATCCTTCTTCTGATGTACTCGGTCTCTCTTCTCTGTACATGTCCAAACCATCTCAGTCTGGCCTCTCAGACTTTAAAACCTTTAACATGTGCTGTTCCTCTGATCCTGTCCATCCTGGTCACTCCCAGAGAGATCCTCAGCATCTTCATCTCTGCTACCTCCATCTCTGCTTCCTGTCTTTTCCTCAGTGACACTGTCTCTAGACCAATCAGCATGGCCGCTCTCACCACACTGTTTCTAGACCAATCAGCATGGCCGCTCTCACCACACTGTCTCTAGACCAATCAGCATGGCCGCTCTCACCACACTGTTTCTAGACCTATCAGCATGGCCGTTCTCACCACACTGTCTCTACACCAATCAGCATGGCCGCTCTCACCACACTGTTTCTAGACCAATCAGCATGGCCGCTCTCACCACACTGTCTCTAGACCAATCAGCATGGCCGCTCTCACCACACTGTCTCTAGACCAATCAGCATGGCCGCTCTCACCACACTGTCTCTAGACCAATCAGCATGGCCGCTCTCACTACGGTTTTGTATACCTTTCCTTTCATTTTAGCTGAAACTCTTCTGTCACACATCACACTTGATACTTTTCTCCACCCGTTCCAGCCTGCCTGCACATGCTTCTTCACCTCTTTTCCACACTCTCCATTGCTCTGGACTGTTGATCCTAAGTACTTAAAATCTTCCAGCTTCTTTATCTCTTCTCCCTGTAACCTCACTTTTCCATTTGGATCCCTCTCATTCACACACATGTACTCTGTTTTACTCTGACTAATCTTCATTCTGATTCTTTCTAGTGCAGAAAGGCGTCGTATTTAATAAAAAATACGTGAATTTAAATGAGTGTTGTTTACCTGTCAAAGGCGTTGGAGTCTATAGCAGCCCGTAGAACCCATCCAATAAGAGGAACACCAGCTAACATTTTAATATTTTTAAGAGGTATTCCTTTACTTCCTCCTCTGGCTAGAATTAAAGCACAGATGTGTAGTTTTTTTTCTCCAGATGCTCTTTGATCGGTGCTCTTAGCTGATAAATCCTCATTTAACCTCGAGGTTTTACCGACAACTGTCAGGTTCTGGCTTTGAAGATGTCGCTTCATTTCAGCTTTGGTTTTTAAAGGGTTTCTAATGTGTAATTAAATTTAAAAAATGGTAAAATCTTTCATTTAGCTTCTTCCTCGGTTTCCTTGTGTACGTTTGACGTACAGATGAAAGCTCGAGTGAAAGTCTCGCGAGCTTTGATGACCAGAGTTCCATGGTGACGTCACGAGCCGAACAGCTGGCGGGAGATTTGAAGTGGGCGGGGCTTCTCAGACTGAAAACAAACATGGTGGAAAAACTTCTATAGTTAACCCTATAAAGCCCACCCAAAGAAATAAATGTCAGAAAATTCTAATTTTTTGGAAAAATAAATAATAATAAAAATAATAAATTAATAACTATTAATAATCATTAATGATTAATTAAGAATTATTAATAATTATTAATAATAATAAATTGCATATCAAATATGATACGTGGGCTTTATAGGGTTAAATAAAAATGTATAAAAACAACATTTGTACGAGCTTGTCTTATTTCAGTTTTCTTTACTCTTAATATTAATATACACTACACCACTTGACTGTTTCCATTGTGAAACCACCAAAAAGGCCTGCTAACATTTACCCCAAATGTTGAAGTTGCTGCTTCTGTAATCACTGAGTGATGAATGTTGACCCACATTTTTTTTTCATATTTTACTGTTATTTTTTTTTAGTCATTTGAGAGAAGTTAATGATACATTTTGATGACAGGAGCACTCAGTGTGGTCAGGCTGTGATTTATGCGGACATTTCATCATAATATTTTTTATTCCTTTATTTATTTTTGGAGATTAAAATTTAAATTAGCATACAGCATTGAAATAACTACTGCATAATAACTCAGAAAAAAATATTTGCAAAGAATAGGCAGCAGAAAAACTGGCTGAATCCCAATCATTTTTCTAATGACTTGTCTTTTCTCTTTTTTTCCTCATGGAATTTTCTTTACACCCCGCAGCCTGTGGATGGCGCTCTTTGCCGGTAACATAGTAACATAATGTTGTAACTTTAACTTTAGAAAAAGTAACTTTTTAGATTAATTCTTCTTCTTCTTTCATCATTTCCCTTCAGAGGTTGCCACAGTAAGTCAGTTTCTTCCATCTAACCCTATCTGCTGCATCCTCTTTGGTCACACCAACTATCTTCATGTCTTCCTTCACTGTATCCATGAACCTCCTCTTTGGTCTTCCTCTAGTCCTCTTTCCTGGTGGTTCCAAACCCAGCATCCTTCTTCTGATGTACTCTCTCTCTCTCCTCTGCACATGTCCAAACCATCTCAGTCTGACCTCTCTGACTTTAAAACCTCTAACATGTGCTGTTCCTCTAATCCTGTCCATCTTGGTCACTCCCAGAGAGATCCTCAGCATCTTCATCTCTGCTACCTCCATCTCTGTTTCCTGTCCTTTTCTCAGTGACACTGTCTCTAGACCAAACTCTTTTTCCTAAAATGTAATGGAATTAGTAATTCTATTACACTTTGATGACTTTATTCTCAACACTGATCGCAGACTAGATTCATAATGATTATTTAAATGGTAAATGGACTCTACTTATATAGCGCTTTTCTACCTGCATCGGTACTCAAAACGCTTTACAGCGTAGCTCACGTTCACTCATTCACACATACCTGATGGGGATGCTGCCATGAAAGGTGCAAACCACCATCAGGAGCAATTGGGGGTTCAGTGTCTTGCTCAAGGAACTCGGCATGAACTTATGGCGGAGGATCGAACCAGCAACCCTCCGGTTACAGGGCGGTCACCCTACTCACTGAGCCATCCTTTCCCCTAATATATATTTCCTAATATATTTAATGACAGCATATTTTATTGTAAAAAAAAACATTTATTTTATAATACATTTACAGTGATATATTTTTGGTTATTTTTAGTTTACTGCAGTAAAAATACTGCAGTTTTTGCCATTTTAATACAAGTACATTGTAAAACATATGAATATACTCTTAGATCTAAATAAATCCTACACCATATAAGAATGCATATAGTAAAAAGTATAGATGTATGTTCAGTTCTATGTTGTAACTTGGTTAAAAGAGTCATTTGTGTAAGTTTTTTTTTTTTTTTTTTTTTTTATATTTTGTTATCAAAATTTATTATGTCGGGGGTTTTGTCTGAATTTCTGAAAAAGAAAAAGGTCAATAGAAGGCGTCAGTGTAGATTTTTATAGTAGAGTTCAAAGGACTGTAGTTCACTTGTTATTAGTGGTGGTATGATATGAAGCGTTTCTTAAGTTTACTGATAGTTCGTACTGAGTAAATGTAAACGGTTTTATTCAAATTCCTTCAGTGATTTGGAAGATATTGTGTTGACGAGAATTTATGATCTTGACTTTTGTGATCTTGCCCTTTGGTGGTGCAATTTTGAAAATCTATTAACTTCATTTAATGTTGACATATCCATATTCTATTTGCAGAGGCATTAAAAAAGTCTGTTACTGCTTTCTTCCTCCATATGTAGCGGAGTAGGTTAAGCTCTGAGCAATAACATCATGTCTAATGTTGCCAATTTAGTTCAAATCCTTTCCGTAGTTTGAATAATATCGTAAGCCCCAAAAAATTGTGAAGGTTATCAAATCATATGTCTCACTCCTATAAACTTGTGACCTTGACATGCAAACCAAACAATTTTATCTATATTTGGTACTGAGTAACTGTGGTTGAAGTTATTAAAACCCACATTGTGGTTGTTAATGTTCTAGAATACAAAGAGAAAAGACCTTTAAAGAATCTTTTTGTTCTGAACCACCAGGAGGCTCTATTTACTCCACAGTTAGATCCACTCACCTGACCTCAGGTGATCAGGTGTTACTGTTAGAGCTTTACGGTTTATTTTCTGAACTCATCGTCTATTCGCTTAAAGAACTACACCTCACACACTCCTATTATTTAACAAACTCTGTGACACACTTAGCTACACACACTCTAACACACACCTCAGGTATGCTACCTGACCGGTGTTACCACTGCTTCTGATAAGACAATGGTTATAAAACCAGTGTGGAGACAGACAACAACAAATGATTAAAAAAAAAAAAAAAAAAACCTCGTAAGTCATTTCAGACTCTAAACTTGATCGTTTTCAGAATTTTCAGAGCTAAAAATTTTCATAAAACTGCTAAAAAAAAACCCACTTTTGTGCCAAATATGATTTTTTTCACAACTTTTTACTTTATTTCTTCATTTTTTATTCATAAATGTATTATCACCTAATGTATTTGTTTGCAAATGAGTTGCAAATCTTGGGATCCTTCCGGGTGAGCTGGAGGATGCAGCCGGGGAGAGAGAGGCCTGGGCTGCCCGTTTGAGGCTGTTGCCCCCGCGACCCGACACCGGAACAAGCGGAAGATGACGGAACGGAACGGATTATCCTTGAAGTCTGATTCTGCAGAACAAACCAGAATGACTGGATGTGCTGGGCCAAAAATATAGACAAATTTATATATAATGATATATCAGTCACCTTCTTAACCATCTGTCCCTCACAGGGTGCAGGAGCCCACCCGACTGATTCAAGGTGATGGGCTGGGTACACCCCGAACATGTCGTCAGGCAAACACATACAACACACACACATTCCCAGGGGCAATTTGGCACCAGCCAATCAACCTAACATGCATGTCTTTGGAGGGTGGGAGGAAAACGGAGTACCCAGAGAAAATCCACACAGACATGGGGAGAACATGCAAACTCCACACAGAAATGCCATTGTTCTAAGCCTCGTCCCCCCCTGGGACTTGGACTCATGACCTTCTCGCTGTGAGGCCACTGTGCTATCCACTGTGCTACCCACTGCATCACCGTGCCGCCCTATAATAATATATAATTTATATAAATAACTTATTTATATAAATCGTTCAGTTGATCATTTTCAAATCAATAAACCTGTCTTTAAGAGCGTTGACTTTTGTTGGAGGTATTTTAAGTGACTTCTTATTCCTCAGCGTAAGAAATAAAACTGAATTTTGTCTTCCTGCCTTTATCCATTTTTTAATTAGTCATCTTTCAGTTTATTTAAGCCAATCAAATAAACATTTTTATCTCCCACAAAATCATTTAAAGTAGTCCAATGAAGCAGCTAAAAATTTTAAAGTATTTCAAAAGCTTTTCAAATGATTTGATGCATTTATAGTGAGAAATAAGAACATCTGTGTTTTTGATGATTAGGTTACTAATAAACAATTAGAATTATTTTAAAAGCTAAAATTAAACGGTTAAAGATGTTCGTTGGGAAATTTTTAGCAGAATGTCTCAATGATGCATTCATTGTCAATGGAAAGTCAGAAAATTGATGTTTTTGATGGTGATGATCAAAAGAAATCTGATTTGATTTTGGTAAAAACATAGCTATGAAACTAAAGTATAATCAGTTCATCCAAATCTGGAACAGAGTAACTGTGGGTACTTTCCGTTCTGTCGTCTTCCGCTTGTTCCGGGGTCCGGTCGCGGGGGCAACAGCCTCAAACGGGCAGCCCAGGCCTCTCTCTCCTCAGCTGCATCTTCTAGCTCACCTGGAAGGATCCCAAGTCGTTCCCCGGCCAGCTGTGAGACATAGTCTCTCCAGCGGATCCGGGGTCTGCCCCTTGGTCTCCTCCCGGTGGGACGTGCCCGAAACACCTCACCTGCGAGGCGCTCGGGGGGCATCCTGACCAGATGCCCAAACCACCCCATCTGGCTCCTCTCGACCTGGAGGAGGAGCGGCTCGACACCGAGCTCCTCCCGGATGGCAGAGCTCCTCACCCGATCTCTGAGGGAGAGCCCAGGCACCCTGCGGAGGAAGCTCATTTCGGCCGTTTGTACACGCGATCCCATACTTTCGGTCACCACCCACAGCTGGTTACCATGGTGAGGGTTGGAACGTAGATCGACTTGTAAATCGAGAGCTTTGCTTTTCGGCTCAGCTCTCTCTTTACCACGACGGACCGATGCAGCGTCCTAGTTGTTGCTGATGCCGCACCGATCCGCCTGTCGATCTCCCGCTCCATCCTTCCCCCACTCGTGAACAAGACCCCGAGATACTTATACTCCTCCACTTGGGGCAGGACCCTGTCCCTGACCCGGAGGGGGCATTCCACCCTTTTCTGTGGGTACTTTAATTAAAATTCCATACTTGCTTTTATATGACTCTGGACCTAATCTTAGTGACCTTGAACTTTGGTTGCATGAGTCTGACAACATAATCAGTCAATCTATAGTTGCTACTGAGTAACTGAAGGCAGTTTTAAAGCCCTTTATTGGTTTGGGAAATAATGCATTCACAAGGATTCGTGACCTCAACCTTTGTGACCACACGGCCACAAAAACTAGTCAGTTAATCTAAATTTAGTACTAATAAAGGTTTTCTTGATTCTTGAGTAACTGTCAGCAGTTTCAATAAAACGTCCTCTGTATTTTGGGAGATGTCCTATTGACCAAAAGTGTTAAACACAGACAGCCCGAGTGTTTAGATTTTCTTGTTAGCAGAGACATAAAAACCGGTCGAAACTATAGAAAAGACTTAGTCACCTTCTTATCCGTCTATCCCTTGCGGATCGCAGGGGGTGCCAGAGCCCATCCCAGCAGGGTACAACCCGAACAGGTCGCCAGTCTGTCGCAGGGCCACACATACAAACATCCACACACATTCTCATTCCTAGGGGCAATTTGGCATCGGCCAATCAACCTACCATGCATGTCTTTGGAGGGCAGGAGGAAAGCGGAGCACCTGGAGGAAACCCACACAAACATGGGGAGAACATGCAAACTCCACACAGAACAGTCAGTGTTCCAAGCCTCATCTTCAACCAGGACTCGAACCCACAACCTTCTTGGTTTGAGGCCACTGTGCTACCCACTGCGCCACCGTGCTGCCCAGAGAAGACTTAAATCAAGTTAATTGAATAAATATGTAGATTTATAATTTTATGTCAATATTTTGATATAAAACTGGTGAATGGAGGTTTGCACTAGAAAGAATCGGAATGAAGATTAGTCAGAGTAAAACAGAGTACATGTGTGTGAATGAGAGGGATCCAAATGGAAAAGTGAGGCTACAGGGAGAAGCGATAAAGAAGGTGGAAGATTTTAAGTACTTGGGATCAACAGTCCAGAGCAATGGAGAGTGTGGAAAAGAGGTGAAGAAGCGTGTTCAGGCAGGCTGGAACGAGTGGAGGAAAGTATCAGGTGTGATGTGTGATAGAAGAGTTTCAGCTAAAATGAAAGGAAAAGTGTACAAAACCGTGGTGAGAGCGGCCATGCTGTTTGGTCTAGAAACAGTAGCACTGAAGAAAAGAGAGGAAGCAGAGATGGAGGTAGCAGAGATGAAGATGCTGATGATCTCTCTGGGAGTGACCAGGTTGGACAGGATCAGAGGAACAGCACATGTTAGAGGTTTTGGGGATAAAGTTAGAGAGGCAAGACTGAGATGGTTTGGACATGTACAGAGGAGAGAGAGAGAGTACATCAGAAGAAGGATGCTGGATTTGGAACCACCAGGAAAGAGGACTAGAGGAAGACCAAAGAGGAGGTTCATGGATACAGTGAAGGAAGACATGAAGATAGTTAGTGTGACCAAAGAGGAGGCAGGAGATAGGGTTAGATGAAAGAAACTGACTTGCTGTGGCGACCCCTAACGGGAAAAGCCGAAAGAAGAAGAAGATTTTGATATAAAACTAATCGTATTGTGTTTTAAACAGTTTAACTTCCCTTAAATCAGATTAAATCGCATCATGTGGAAAATATGCCCTACTTATAGCGTTAACACGTCTCTGTAGCTCGCAGCAGTTTGGATGAGACGAAGCTGCCGAGCAGGTTGAACCGAGTAGTTTCCTCTCACATTATTTGTCTTCCATTGCTGCATTTTTCTCTTTGTTTTCATCCGTTCATCTCTTCCAGGCAGGAGGTAAAAAACAGCACAGACACAACCTGTGTGGTTAAACAAAACTATTCTATCATTTAAAAAACAAGTTTAGGACCCCAAAAATCAGAATTCTATCAGTCTCCTGTCTGTACGCCAGTATCGATGGCAGTTGAACAAACAAAAAGGATGTAAAAAAAAGAAAAAAAGAAAGTGGAGGAGTGAGTGGGTTACTGATGTTCCTGTACTCCTCCAACAGCCCAAGCAACATACCATTCATACAGTGTTCTAACAAACCTCGCTACACCCATAACCTCTACTCGGCTTCTGTGGAAACTCATTCAGCCGTGCAGCTAAGAAACGATAAGATGTGAAAAAAAAAAAACATGTTGAGAGAAAACAAAGAAAGAAACATGAAAGAGTAAAAAAAAAAAACACACATTAGTCCAAAGTTTGACATCAAAGTCGCTTTCACACAGTTAATCAGAAAGAAACATGGAATCAGAACGAGTAAAACCAAACTGAACAAAACCAGGACATACACATATTTAGTGCCTCATTTTCAGGGAGGAAAATCTACTAAAAGAACAAAACTAAGTTGGCCCCAAATCATAAACATCAGTTCATCTATAGTTGGTAGTAAGTTACTGTAGCTAGTTTAATTAAAAGCCCTCCAGGGCGTTCACAATCATTTGAGACTTTGACCATTGTGATCTTGACCTTTGATGATGACTCTGAAAACCTAATCAGTTAATCTATAGTTGGTACCTTTCATGGTTGCTGCTGTACACAGAAATTTCCAACGTGTGGGATCAATAAAGTATTTCTGATTAACTGTAGGTAGTTTGATTAAATTCCATTTGGTGGTTTGGGAGATATCGCTTTCACAAGAGTTTGTGCCCTCAACTTTTGTGACCTCGGGTTTATGTCTTCTGAAATCAGTTAATCTATAGTTGGTCTTGAGTAATAACTGGTACCTTAACTAAGATCCCTTCAATGGTTTGAGAGAATTTGTGTCCTTAACTTTTAGGACCTTTACGTTTTGTCAACTAACTGTTTGACAAAACGCTACAGTTATAATAATAATAAAAATTTTATTTATAACGCACTTTCTATCTCCAGTGGAGATCTCAAAGTGCTACAATGACCAAAAACAACAACAAACAGCAAAATTAAATAAATCCACAACACAAAAAACAAACAAAAAAAACCCATTAAAAAATTTGTTGAAAAGCCTTAAGAAAAAAAAATGTCTTGAGTCTTTTCTTAAAAACCTCAACGCTCTGCGGAGCCCTCAAGATCTCGGGAAGAGCGTTCCAGAGCCATGGAGCAGCTGCCTGGAAGGCCCTGTCCCCCATAGTGGAGAGTTTGGTCCTTGGTTGGTGCAGGCAGTAGGAGGAGGAGGAGGAGCGCAGGTCTTGGAGAGTGGTGTGGAGGGTTAGGAGTTCTTGGAGATAAACAGGTGCAGTGCCGTGTATGCACTGATGGGTACTGAGTAATTACTGGTAGTTTTATCATGGTAATAACTTGTCATGTGGAATAATGAATGAAAAGGTGTAAGAAAATTTGCAGAGAAGAGAAGTAGGTGGAATTAGAGGACAGAAGAGAAGTGTACCAAACTTTACCCAACTTCTGCCTAGCTGCAAAAAGAGAAGAGTGTTTAGAGTCCAGAGAGATTTTATTGGTCTGATAGAACATTCATGAGGTTTTTAGGGCTGAACTCAGACAAGGTCTCGGTTTAGGAAAATAACTGTAACCGTTGTATCAGTCCATTATGCATACAAGCATTACGTTTCGTTATGTGGTTCCTTCTATTTATCTACAAAACCCAACGCTTCAAATAAAACAAAGAGACTCTATCAGATGAAAATGAGTCCACGTGCAAAAACCACAACGATTTAAACTTTAAACTGAACCAAACTCATCCAACCAGCTTTTCAGCCTGGTTGGAATTGGTCCAGTTGAAACAGAAACGGCTCCAGAACCAGCCAGGCTGGATGCGTGGGTGCATCAAGGAAAAGTTCAGGAGGTAAGAATGACTCAGCGTTTCAGTTAGCACCCAGTAGAACCAGTAGCAAGAGGGTAATGAAACGTCCTTGAAAAACGACAGTGGGCAAATAGAATAGATCTCATAGAGATCTGCATGATGAGGGCTGCAGGTCAGAAAAACTAGGATTTAACCAAGGCCGATGTGTATATATCAGTGAACGGTCTTTTCAGCCACGGAGATTTCAGCCATGGACATTTAAGCCAAAAAACTGCAACCTAGGCTATTTGCGCCACGGTGACTCGGAGATTTCAGCCACGGACATTTGAAGAACTGCAACCTAGGCTAGGCTATTTGAGCCTTGGGATAAAAATGACTAAAACCAATTATTTTCTGTAGTGCAACTGTTTATTTACAATAAAATTTTTACATAAAATATCACAATTTTCTACATAAAATAGGTTTTTTGGCCCAAATGTCCGAGGCTGAAATGTCCTAAATTCGGTGGCGCACATGGCTCAAATATCCTAGGTTGCAGTTTTTTGGCCCAAATGTCCGTGGCTGAAATCTCCGAGGCTGAAATGTCCTAGAACCGTATATATCAAGCACCGAGGCTTCCTCAGTCTGATGATGCCCAGGACAGCAACACAGCTCGTTCATCAGGATCTGAAGATGAACCATAGTTTAACCAGTAAAACCAGAAACATACTGCTAATGAAAACAGAGAAATTCAGAAAATCTCAACCGAGCTGGATTATGGAAAACCCCCAAGACTAACCCCCCAAAAAAATTTATATTGAATTCTTCCTTTACATGCTAAAGAGAAACTGGGGGGTTAAACTGGTTCTTCAATTTGAATATTCAATCTATAACAACTCTGGTTAGTACTGTCACTACTTTAAAATAAATTTGTGTGCTGCACTCCTTACACCGCAGCAGGCTGCCCTTCAACGGCGCCAATGGTGGGAGAAGCGGGGGTTAGGTGTCTTCTCCAAGGACCCTAGACGTGCTCTCCGTGGGACGCAAACCCGCGACCTTCCGGTCCGCGGGCGAACGCTCTAACCACGCGGCCACCGTCTCCACCCATTTCATCTCAATTCTGGAGTTTTACGCTCTTTCCAGGACATGTTTTGCAAATCAAACCAGAGATAAGAAGGTGGCCTCCATTGAACTACTTCAAGTGTGGCCAAAATGACTAAAGTGCTATTCAATCAAATGCAAATCCGTTAAAATACATAAAATACAAAGATACATAAAATCCTCATGCAGGAAAGTGAACAAAATAAACCTAAAACAACTTGTAGGATTATTATCGCTGTCCAAAGTAAAAGAATCATAATGAGTTAATTGTATTTTTTTTTACTCACTACTCTCTCTATTCATCCCTCACTAGGAGAAATTTGTGTGCAGCACTTTTACACCGCAGCATGCTGCCCACAACAGCGCCAATGGTGGGAGAAACGGGGGTTAGGTGTCTTCTCCAAGGACCCTAGACGTGCACTCAGTGGGATGCAAAACCGCAAACTTCCGTTTGACTTCCGGTCCACGGGCGAACGCTCTAACCACTGAGCCACCGACTCCCCCATTGTATGTTAGTGGTTAAATTGTTTGCTGTTATTAAGATGTTATTAGCTGCCTGTCTGCACAATAAGTAAAAAGTAAAGAAAGAATTGATAATAAACTAAAATAAAAATGCTTTACGCTCATATTGTAATCAACAGGAGCTTCATTTGTTAGAGTTTGTAAAAGTTTGAGTTTTATGTCAAGTTTCCTCATCATGAGCTTCTATTAAACTCAGTGAATTTCTATGAATCAGTTTTAGAAACGGAAAGTTTTAGATCGTTAAGTGATACTTTTGAGTATTTTATTGTTTATTTTAGCAAATATCTTTTTGTGTTTTTGGATAAATTGCTCATGTAAATGTACAAAAAATTTTTAGATCACCATCTAGAGCTCAACTGGTTGAAATTTGCAACTTTGCCAGTATATTTTCCACAGAAAACTGAGATAAATTGCGTTTTTTATGTTTGGGATAGTTTTAGATCACTATTTAGTTTCCATCAAAAAGAATTTTTGTGACTTCTGAGTCATTTCTCAGAATTCCATTTCAGAATTCACTACAAAACTTGCCTCCTCACCTACCAATGTGTCCATGGAAATGCCCCAACTTACCTCACTGAGCTCCTCTCCCCACTCATCAACCCAAGACACCTTCGCTCAAATTCCACCCACTGCCTCCACCAGCCCAGGACCAGGCTGACCACAATGGGGGACAGAGCCTTCCAGGCCGTTGCCCCACGACTGTGGAATGAGCTCCCGGAACTCCTCAGGGCCACAAAGTGTGGACACTTTTAAAAAAGGCCTAAAGACATTCATTTTTAATAAGGCTTTTAATCTTTGATTTTATGATTCTTCGTTTTCAGAATGTAGATTTTAGTTTTTAAAATGTTTTTATTGTTTTTACCTTTCTATGTAGCGCTTTGGGATTTTTTCTTAAAGTGTAAAGCGCACTACAAATAAAATGTATTATTATTATTATTATTTCTTTAAGCAAATATATTTGGTTGTTTTTGATGATTTGATCATGTATATCAATGGAAACATTTAACATTGGAACTTAGTGCTCATTTTATGGGAGTTTTGTGACTTTTCAAGTTATAATTTCCTTTTTTTTTTGTATGTAAGGGATGGTATAAGATCCACCTGTAGTGCTCATCTAGTTGGGTATTTTTTACTTTCTACAATTAGTAGATCATGAACTAGATCATTTTTAGAAAATAGTTAAAGATATTTGAATAAATCCCTTTCTACATGTATGGAATTGTTTTAGATCTTCATTTAGTGCTCATTAAAAGGACATCAGGGAACTTTGAACTCATTTTAACCAAATATATTTAACTGTTTTAGATCATTTTTTCCTTAAAAGTATGGGATGATTTTTAAATCCTCATTCAGAGCTCTGTAAGTTTGATAAATATGACTTTTTACAGTTAGTAGTTTGTAAATAAAGTCATTTTAACTACCTTTAAGTTTGGGTAAACTTCTCTTTAATATGTATGAGACAGCTTTTGATCTTCTTTAAGTGGACATCAAAAGGAAGTCAGTAACCTTTCAAGTCATTCTGAACAAATTCAATGATCAGTTTTAGATAAATTGTTGTTTTAAATGTATGGATCGACTCATATATCCATGTACAGTGCACACTGAGATGAATAATTATGACTTTGTACAAATTAATAGGTAGTAAATTAATAAATTTTTTAGCAAAGTTATAAAGCTTTTTGGATAAATCAACATTATACGTATGAGATAGTTTAAATCAACATTTAGTTCTCAAGCCCTTGTTAAAAAAAATTTTTTTTAAGTAATTTTTAGCAAATTCATTTTGTTGTATTAATAAATTTCTCTTTCAAATGTACAGAAAAGTTTTAGATCACAATTTAGTCCACCAGTCACCTTCTTAACCATCCATCCCTTACAGGGTTGCGGGAGCCCATTCCAGCTGATTCAAGGCAAGGGGCAAGGTACACTCCAAACAGGTCGTCAGTCTGTTGCAGAGCCAGACATATACAACCATACACATACATTCCTAGGGGCCTCCTCACACCCTCCTAACATGCATGTTTTTGGAGGGTGTGAGGAAACCGGAGTACATGAAGAAAACCCATGCAGACACAGGGAGAACATGCAAACTCCACACAGAGAGGCCAGTGTTCCAAGCCTCGTCCACAGCCCGGACGTGAACCCACAACCTTCTTGCCATGAGGCCACTATGCTACCCAGTGCGCCGCCGTGCCACCCTAGATCACTATTTAGTGCTTATTAATATTTTTTTGTGACTTCTTAGTCTTTTTTTTTTTTGGTAGAAAGGTGCCTTAGAAATAAAATGTAAGTCAGTCAGTCAGTCACCTTCTTATCCGTCTATCCCTTATACGGCGGGGGGTGCCAGAGCCCAGCCCGGCTGATTCAAGGCAAGGGACAGGGTACACCCCGAACAGGTCGCCAGTCTGTCGCAGAAAATAAAATGTATTATTAATAAATCCGTCAGATTGTCGAGTCTCGGATTGAAGAGGAGCAGTGTGGTTTCCGTCCTGGACGTGGAACTACGGACCAGCTCTATATCCTCTTCAGGATCCTGGAGGGGTCATGGGAGTTTGCCCAACCAGTCTAAATATATGAAGCTGTTTCTGATAAATCAGAAAGTTTTAGATCCTCCTTTAGAGCTCATGTAGCTGGTACAGACTCTACTAAATTTTTTTAATATATATATGTAGCTGTTCAAGATGAACTGCTCTTAAAAAGAACAGAACAGTGATAGATTAACTTTTAGTAGCTACTAATTCAGTTAGATTTCTGTGACTTTTTATAATTACAAGACATTATTTTAGCAAATATCTTGAGATCAGATCCTCTTTTGAATGTTAGGGATAGTTTTAGATCGCTTTACAACTCATCTGACTTTGTTCAAGAACAAGTCACAGAGTACCAGTCTGAACTGTGGAAACATTGGTACACCTGTTGATTTAAATAGTGGTTCGATGTGTAATATGTATGTTTTTATTTTTTTCTGTTTTGTTGATATTTTTTGTGTATTTCTGTAGTCTGTAATAAAGTTGATGATTATTTAAAAACCTAAAATTTTCTTTTATGAGGATTTATCCTAAAATAAAGAGCTGATTTGAACTTTTTGATTACTTTTAAACTTCAAACTTTACATGAGTTCTTATCACATGAGGGTGTTGATTCATTTCTTCCTTTTTGACGGGTTGCCACCTTAAAGCGGAATGAAGAAGAGGAAAGAGAAAGAGAGGAGAGGTAAACCGGTTCAGCAGGTATCCAGTCTGTCACCGTTATTTCTCAGGCGCATGCGCCGTGCGGAGTTTCCTGCTTTTTTTTTAATGAGTACCTGTGCAGCGGACCCACCTCTATGTGTGTGTGTGTGTCTCTCTCTCTTTCTCTCTCTCTCTCTCTTTAACCAGCTCCTCACACACACTCACTCCCGTTATTTCTCCTGTTGATGTTTTCTCCTCTCTACCTGTCGGTGCTCACCTGTCCGGACTCACCTGTCCGATCACAGACACAAACAAGCTGCTTTTGTTTTTTTATTCCAAAGAAAAGAAGATTTGGTTTAAAAAAGATTTAAAGGAGTGTGTATCCCTCCCTTCTTGTGATCGTGCTTCCTGTTTGGGACTGTTACCTGCGCTCAGGTTTTTTTAAAACCATGCCGAGGGCCTTTCTGGTTAAAAAAGCGAACATTTCTCCCGGAAAGAGAAACTGGAGCGAGTTACCGGATCATGAACGAGGGGACGTGTACATCCCAGGTCAGTGGAACTGATTTTATTTTTAAAAAAACTCAAACTAGAGAGATCATTTTGTATTTAGCGCGTGTTTTTTGGGGGGTTTCGCCTGAATTTACGCACATATGAGAATAAAATGACGGTAAAGCAGATGAAGAGGAGTCAGAATAACGGACGAGTCAACAAGCTAGTTCCTGGTTTGAAATCTTACAAACATGATGGAAACTATTTTACTTTGATTTTTTTTTTGTTGCATAACTTTTATTTTTAAAATGACAAAGTGTTTCAAAAATATTTTTTTCTGTTTTATTTATCTTGAATTTATCATGACTGCGACCTTAAAACAATCAGAAGAATCCCGTTGATTTTTCTCATCGACCTTCAACCCCTGATTGTATTTGGACTTGTTCCTTTCCTCACAGCTTGGAGTCATAAAATCAGATCTGAAGCACTGCACACACACACACTCACACACAGACACACACACACGCCATCTAACATGTAACCAACACAACAATCATAAAGATCACAGAAAATAGTCCTGATTTATCTAGCTTCAATTCTGATCCCTGACATGATCTGTGACATCTCCAGAGCTGATTGTAAAAGTTTGTGTGTGTGTGTGTGTGTGTGTTAATGCTTGGTTTTGGGGCGCTCACCTCTGCTCCCCACCTCCTCATCAACAACAATCCTCATTGTCACCACAATGGTGAGTTTTATTGTAAGAGCAGGCTGAGATCAGATAACAAGTAACGGACTACACCCTCTCCACGAACCCTTCCCCCACCTGTGTGTGTGTGTGTGTGTGTGTGTGTGTGTGTGTGTGTGTGTGGGTGTGTGTGTGTGTGGGTGTGTGTGTGTGTGTGTGTGTGCCCTCATCTCCGTTACCTTTTAATCATTGACTTCACACTTCCTTCTGATTTTCTATTCGGATGAAATGGAAGAAAATGGCGTAAGAAGCTTATAAAATGTCTGATAAAACAGATTTTTATTTTTTTATTTATTTTTGGATTAAACTGCTTGTTGGTTGTTAATCTTCTAGAAAATGTTCTTTAAAATCTATTAAAAATATATCAAACTTTACAAATGAGCAGATATTTATTTGTTTAGAACAGATTCTGTGCGTAATTACGTACAATCTTAATCCAAGCCAACGGTTTCAGGCATGCGCCGTTACTTGATGTACCTGCCCGGCGTGTATTTGTGTGCGCGTACACACACACACACATACACACACAGATCCTTGCTGACATACTGGTTGGTAATGTGCGGGTTTGAGACTCTTTCAGTTTGAAGAGTTTTCCTTCTTTTTTCTGATTATTTTTGCACCACAGCCTGTTTTTTTTTCTTCTCATCAAACAGAAATCTCCGTTTTGCTTTGTTCCAGCCTTTTGTTTCCAAACTCATTCCACACCTGTCTTTTGTTTTGTAACATCTACCCATTTAAAGTTAGACGTACACACTTTTTATCAACTTTTATAACTTCCAAATATCATTTAAAATGAAGATTTTTCACATCAAAATACTCGATTCTTTATAGTCACAGTTAAATTTGGTCAAACTCTCAGTTATGAGTAAAAATGAAGATTTGACAAAGTTAATTGATTCTTTTAAGTTGAACAACAAAGTTCTTTTAAAGTATTTCTTTTGATGGATTGTGTTGAACTTTCTAACTCCTCTTTTATATTTAGAAGAGGCTACAGGTGGTGATAAATGTACCCCAAGAATGAAACACTAAGATACGAATTTCGCCAGTTTCTGTGTGGTTATACAAGTCTCGTGATATTTTTAATACGTTTTCACACATGCAAGATGCCGGCGTGTGGAGAACTTGTTTTACAGGCCACTTATGGTTAATTTTACTCATGCTTATGAATCAGTTAAATTGGTTTATTTGTACATCACAGAGGGTTAGGGTTACATATCCTAACCAAGGTATGTACACCTGGTTGAGCTATAAATTATTTTAATTAATATAAACTGCTGATATATTCATACACGATGCCTCCTACTTCATATATTGATTTTTTTTTTTTATCTAGACGAGAGTCTAAAAAATAGGAAGGATGGGCTCGACCAATGAGCCTGTGTTCCCTAAGATGGCCGTGAATGGCTGTATTAAACCCACACATTATCATTTCATTCAGATCTGTCCATTTCATTCAGATTGAAAATGATTTCCGGATGGAAGTCGAAACGTCTCGTTCAAGAATTAAACTGTCCAGAAGACTTTTTTAAAAACTTTTTCTACTATGGATCACTCCTGGATGAATGAGGGACTACACGGATTTAGACGAGAGTCTTTCTGTCCTTTTCCTACCGTCTATTGTATTTGTATCACACAGCACACTCGGCCAGAGCTACCGATGCAATGATGACAACAGGTCAAAAAACTTTGTCCAAACTTTAGATAGACATATGGAGGGAGATCTGTATCCATAGCTCTGCCTTTAATTTACCTAAAAGTGTAATTAACATCTTAATACTTAAGTAAACAAATAGACAAATCTGCTTTAAAGTCATTTTGAATGAAAGATAATTCAAATACTTTAAAGTATAAAAGATTACGTTTCTGTCTCACATCCATGAATAACTTAGATGAGTTTTTGACATAGAACCTGAATAAGGTCAGCAGAGTTTAGACATAAAGTATCAATAAATGAACAAAAAGGAATTAGCCCGGCTGGTCCCACTTAGTTCCTTCCATTATGTTCATTTTACTCCAGACACTAAGGCAGGTATTGCCAGCATTAGCTTACAACTGCAGGAATTTTATGACTTCCAACCTTTCAGAGAACAGATATGACGACGTGAAGTGAACGCAAATGCAAACGTCCGTCTGACATATTTGTAGTTCTTTAGATGAAAAAAAAAGGAGATCAACCATGTTATACATTTTCTGTTGGCAACAATTCTACGGATTGAGAATTTAAAGACAGTGTTTAGAAAGTTTATTCAGGGTAAAGACGGGTTGGAAAAGTTTGTTTTTAGTCTCTGTTTTCTAAACTACACTGACTGTTCAGGTGCATTACATACGTCACATCCGGTCCTGACCAGAGATGAATGATCGGGACGTTAAAATAGGTATCCACCCAATGCAAACCCCAATGCTGGGAGGTCAGACTGTTTTCAGGAACCCTAACCCTATCCATATGAGTGTAGTTGCCATTAACCTAAAAGTGGGTTTTTGTAAGTTTAAAATGACTTTAGAAGATAAATTCAGTGTTTTTTACTTCAAAGTTCCAGTTTGTTTTCTAGATGTTAAAATCCTCAATTGTTTTTAATCAGATTTCTAATCATTCACTGAAAAAAAACCTTGTAAAATAAATTGTATTTACACAAATTAATAACCTGTCAGCCTGATTATTAAGATAATTTAGCTGTATTTTAAAAGTCTCTCATTTTCTTATAAACACTAATAGTTTCATTGAAATTATTGGTTATGATTTATGTAACTGTATATAATATACAGAGTTAAAAATTGATTTATAGTCATGGGAAAGGTGATTATAAAAAAAATCTAAATTTTGCCATCCATTGTGCTTTTCTATAGTATTGTTACAAACAATAGTTAATACTTTAATGCCATTTTCTAGTAGATTTAAAGAAACTACTTAACTGTTAATTTTACAATTCCAAATAAAATAGACTGTTTTTTACTCATAAATTACAGCAATATTCTGTACGTTACGAGTCAAAGTATTAGTGATGCTAAAAAACTAAACATTTGTGGAAGACCTCAAAAAGCTGTGCTTTTTTTTTTTAAAGGTTTAAATGATAATAAATCAGAATAACTGCCTTTTTACACAAAACTGCTTCATTTTTATTCATTTCAGAAAATTTCCTAAGCGTTGCTATGCCAATCTACCATAATGAAAGGCACGTTTCAACGACATAAAACTATGTTATCTGTTCATGTTTTGATTTTGAAACCTATATAGTAACTTTGTGTGGTGTTTTCTATCTTCTTCTTTCATCATCTCCCTTCAGGGGGCGCCACAGCAAGTCAGTTTCTTCCATCTAACCCTATCTGCTGCATCCTCTTCAGTCACACCAACTATCTTCATGTCTTCCTTCACTGTATCCATGAACCTCCTCTTTGGTCTTTCCTGGTGGTTCCAAACCCAGCATCCTTCTTCTGATGTACTCTCTCTCTCCTCTGCACATGTCCAAACCATCTCAGTCTGGCCTCTCTGACTTTAAAACCTCTAACATGTGCTGTTCCTCTGATCCTGTCCGTCCTGGTCACTCCCAGTTCCACACCCGTTCCAGTCTGCCTGCACACGCTTCTTCACCTCTTTTCCACACTCTCCATTGCTCAGTCATGACGGTTATTTATAATCTGCCATCATCCATTTATTTCTTAATTTATCTGTTTCTTTTACCTGGATATGAACTCAGAGTTTAAATCATCCTAATTTTTGTTTCACTGATTCACTTTTTATAGTTTAATTTTTATCAGACGTAAAAAAAAAAGATCCCAAACGTGACAAAAATGCTACTAAAAACAAATAACCAGCATGATTGCAGCTGTTTTTTTTTTCTTCTAAATAACACTCGATTTGGAACGTTGGCTAAAAGTAAAGATTTCACTTGATTCTAAACACGTTTGTCTCTAAATTTGCAGACATACATAAATGTGACAAAAGGCTGTTTTTTATGCAAAGTAAATGAATGCAACTTTTTGTCATGCATTTTTTAAACGTCAGTTTTTCACTGCTTTGTGTCATCTCTAGAATGATGTTGGCTTGTCATGTTGGTGGCCTGAAGTGCTTCAACAAATTTGATGTGCAAACAAGCGCAAATTTGGACAACTCTTGTGCACTTGTTCACTAGTTCTGTGCAGCTCTGCTTGTGTTTTAATAAGACTTTAAGTGGCTAAGTTTTTGGTACGTGTGCGTTAAAAGGTTAATGTTTAGGCTAGTAGATAAAGAAAAGGAAACAGCCATCCACACCGCCATGGCACAAACTACACCTTCAGCAAATACACATAAAGACTGACTCACATCAATGTTTGATAGATTTATCTACTAATTATTGATTTTTTTCAGCTTAATGATAAAAATATTAAATAAGCTCTCAGGACCAATTCTTTTCCTCTTTTCTTCAACTCGCAGTATTTCCACAAGTGGAATCCTGGGGTTAATTTGAAGCCCCTCAACATTTCTCCCACAAACACACACTTCATTCATAGCTGAGGGGATAAGGAGGGGTGAGCAAACAATACAAGATGAGATTAAATGTCTCACTCGCTGCAGTCACCACACAGATTTCACCATTTAAGAGTCATTAAGACAGATTTTAAGAGAATGCTCTGGCCTTTTGGTTGCTGGATGATTTGAGTTTTATCGTTTGAATCAATAAGCAGGGATTAATTAAAAGATCAAGTAGTGTTTAAAAGGAAGAATACCTAAGGCAGGTATAAGAAAAAGAGATGCAGAGAAGATGGGAATAAATTCTTTGTTAAAATTTGCTCCACTTTAAAAACTCTATATTAAGGAAATACTTTTTTTTTATTGCACTCAGTCAAAATATTAAGTTAAGCTTCCAAGAAGCAGCTTGTTTTTCCTCGAAGGGATTCTTGCTTCGAGAGCCATCTTTGCCAGGTCGGTGTGTACCGTTAGCTCTTCAGGTTTACAGGGCGTCTCTTATGTACACTCATCTTTAAAGCTCACTGTTGGGCCTCATTTGCATCCACATTTGGGTTTTATCTGATTGGAACTCGGCAACTTCAACTGATTCATTGTTTTCACCGCGGTCAGCTACACCTGCCCTGGGCTAGCTTAACACACACACCTGCACGCCGGGCTGTATACTGTGCTGTTGGTTCAATGGTTTCTCCTTCCGTCTCTCTCTCTTACACACACATACACACACATTCTAGCCCTGTGGAGGTGGATTGTTTGAGGAAGGTACAGAGCAAGCACTGCAGGACCGTCTGGTCTAACAAGTCTAACTGTAATGGGGATGTCTTTGTGTTTTTGAGTTATCAGGCATGTGTGTGCGTGCAAAATAAGTCACATGAGACAATAAGCCAAATATGAACACACCCACGCCCACTCGCAAAGTACACGGCCATGTCCAACTACTAATGTTTGTTAATTTAGCGGTTGTGCAAATACAAGGTGGTGCAGGCTGAGTGTTTTCTACCTTGTGTTTACCTGGTGCTCTCTGTCTTAACACAGATAAAATCATATAAATATGACAGAGTTCTATTTAGGTACACTTTCTTCTGTTTTAAAATTGAGTCATGCCAAAGTTATTCAGACAAAAACACAACAGTAGGACTTCCACTAAGAGCCAGGGATTAGGAACATCGCTCATCTCCATGGGTGAAGCCTGGACACCTTCAAAGTCTTCTCCGATGACCTAAAAATATCTGAATGACAAACTGCTGTTAGGTCAATCCGGCCATTAAGATCTATAAAATATTGCTTTTTTTTCTGTCATGGCTTTTGCGATAGCTGTGTAGATTCCAAACATGTGCCAAACAAATGCTGTAACATATTACAGAATTTGACCAATCACATATCAGCCACCGTTTGTTGCCAGGTATGGACTTCTAGCTGGCTTGGACTATGTCACCAGTTACAGGATTGCTGCTTGAACAGCTGTGCTAGTAAATGGAGAGTTAGAGGCAGGTTACATGGATGGAAAGATTATTTTGTTGCTGTACGGGGCTGTCGGGGGCGTTAGCCTTGTGGGAGAGTTGCCTTCTTTCAACCGGGAGAACCTGGTTCGATTCCTCCCAGGCCTGCTCACAGTCTAAAAGAAGAAGAAGAAAAGAAAGAAAAAACCTTCAATCCGCAAAACACGGATGGAATTTTTTTTTCAATAAAATTTTTGAGACAGGCTTTTCAAGAAAATAAAAAGTTGAACTAAGTAAAGAACTCCGGGAGCATGTGACAGAAATGGTGTCCACATGTGTAGAAAACTTCATCAGAAATATGAAGGACAAGCTGGACTTTAGGCATTGCTGAGAAGAGAAAAAAAAATTTTTTCTACAAATAATCCATCATTTTAGAAGTAAAATGTTATATTCTTGTGTATTATAAAAGCTTGAGTTGTTTATTGATGGTTTTGTGTGTCATGACAGTATGCACAAAAGAGAGTTTTTCGCCACTGGATTTACCTGAGTTTTTCATTCGTCATGTCCAAGCTATTTATTCATTAAAGTTAGATGTTTCATTACTATAAAATGGTGATTGGTTGATGCAGATGGAGCACTACTGAAGGTTTAGATGTAAATGACCTGGCCTGAAGAACAAAGTAAATAAGATTAAATTTACAACTAAAATATTCCTTTTTTCCCCTCCAGTCTCCATCTTCCCCCAATCGAGCCTGATGTTGGAAGCTGAGGCGAGTTTGGCTGAGAATGTACCCCTGTGCCTCAGCAAAAACCCGCGCCCCGACACACACGCCGAGCTGCCCTCCAGCACGGTGCTGGGACGGCCTCAGAGCCCACCTGCTCCACTAGAGAACACCATAGGAATCAGGAGGAGATCCCAGGGTGGACCCACTTATATTCGATCTAAAATGAAGGTAAATCTAAAGGCTTATTTACAAGCATTAAGTCTCTCGATTTACAAGGCGATCTACGTTCCCACCCTCACCTATGGTCACCAGCTGTGGGTGGTGACCGAAAGAATGAGATTGTGGATACAAGCCACCAAAATGAGCTTCCTCCATAGGTTGGCTGGGCTCTCACTCAGAGATTGGGTGAGGAGCTCTGCCATCTGGGAGGAGCTCGGTCCTCCTCCAGGTCGAGATGAGCCAGATGGCGTGGACCAGATGCCCCCCGAGCACCTCGCTGGTGAGGTGTTTTAGACACGTCCTACCGGGAGGAGACCAAGTGGCAGACCCCGGACCTGATGGAGAGACTGTGTCTCACAGCTGGCCGGGGAACGACTTGGGATCCTTCCGGGTGAGCTGGAGGATTCAGCCAGGGAGGGAGAAGCCTTGGCTTCCCATCTGAGGCTGTTGCCCCCACGACCTAGCCTCAGATAAGCGGAAAACGACGGAACAGAACATCTTATATTCTTTAAAAAAAAAACATGCATTTTCCATTAACCAATTGATTAAATTATGTAATTAAAATTGATAAAGTTCAACTAAAATGTAACTATTGTCAGAAAATATTTTATTAACATAAGTAATGAAATAAAAACGTATATTTTTCTTTCGCTCCATCTCAGGTGACTACAGGAGAGTTACCTCTCAATTCCGGTTCTTCACGTCTTCCTCCTGTTCCCACTCCTCCTACATCCAGTCCTGATGCCACCACAGCTTCAGTGGCCCCAAAACCAACCTCTGCTCCTTCAGAGACGGTTCCCATGGACAGCGAATCATCAAGCCAAAGACAAAATGCATCAACAACATCAACAGGAGGGTTTGTGTGTCAGGTAATCATAACACCAGTCATTTTTTAAATGAGAAAAAAAAGCAAAGTAATTGATTTGACAGAAGTTAGATTATACAGTCCTTTAAAATCTGTAGAAATTTGCTGTAAAGTTTGTTTTTTGTGTGTGTTGTTGTGCCTACAGATCTGCATGAAGACCTTCCAGTACCAGCGTATGCTAAACCGCCACGCTAAGTGCCACAACGATACCAAGAGACACTTCTGTAACTTCTGTGGGAAGGGCTTCAACGACACTTTCGACCTTAAGAGACACGTTCGCACGCATACAGGTAGGTTTACACGCCTCTAATCCATACACACACAAATAACACTCATAACACCACTTTGCCTTTTATTCAGGGGTCCGTCCTTATAAGTGCACCCTGTGCGACAAAGCCTTCACCCAACGCTGCTCACTGGAGTCCCACATGAAGAAGATCCACAGCATCACCTTGAAGTACGCCTACAAGGAGCGCCGCAACAAGCTGTACGTGTGTGAGGAATGCGGCCACACAGCTGCGACTCAGGATGAGCTGCAGATCCACCTCCAACTGCTCCACCCGGACAGCCCACTGCTGAAGGGAAAGGCTGCCAGGAGGGCTGCAGGATTGTTGGGAGGACCTGTTGGTTCCACACCTGGATCTCCACATGAACTAGATAGTGATGACACAACTGGATCAGCTGGGCAGTAAAAGAGAAATAAAATAAAGCTCTGAGATGTGTGATTGTATTTACTATTCATACTGTATTTGCAGTATGTCTGGATTCAAACTACTGACTATACGTCACGTACCAGTTGGTACCAAGACACTGGATCTTTGAGTTTTTGTTTTTTGAATGTAAAGCCGTCAGATTTTACTGTTAATATTCAAACTACAGCCTTAGATATTTTTATTGGTGTCAGTGGAAAAGGATTTTTTTTATATATTATTTGTGTTTCTGTGTGAGATTCTATCATCTGTACAGCAAAAAAAAAAAAAGAAAAAAAGAATTGTTTTCTATTAAAAAAAGAACTTTATTCATTAAAGAAAATAATATATTTAAAAAGAACTGGTTGAGTTTTTTGTTAATTGGATTTAAAGGATTTCATAATAGTGTTTAAGTCAAGAAAAATCAGCAAAACTTCATGTATAGTCTTTTTTTTTTACTGGTTTAAGTTCCGTTTCGTTCCGTCATCTTAGTTCCGTTTTGTTCCGTTTCGCTCCTAACCCTTGTTCCGGGGTCGGGTCGCAGGGGCAACAGCCTCAAACAGGTAGCCCAGGCCTCTCTCTCGATTTACAAGTCGATCTACGTTCCAACCCTCACCTATGGTAACCAGGTGTGGGTGGTGATCGAAAGAATGAGATTGCGGGTACAAGCGGCCGAAATGAGCTTCCTCCGCAGGGTGGCTGGGCTCTCACTCAGAGATCGGGTGAGGAGCTTTGCCATTCAGGAGGAGCTCAGTGTCGAGCTGCTCCTCCTCCAGGTTGAGAGGAGCCAGATGGGGTGGTTTGGGCATCTGGTCAGGATGCCCCCCCGAGCGCCTTGCTAGCGAGGTGTTTCGGGCACGTCCCACCAGCAGGAGACCAAGTGGCAGATCCCAGACCCGCTGGAGAGACTATGTCCCACACCTGGCCGGGGAACGACTTGGGATCCTTCCGGGTGAGCTGGAGGATGCAGCCGGGGCGAGAGAGGCTTGGGCTACTGGTTTAAGTCCACATTATAAATTATTTGTATTTAAAAAAAAAACAAAAACATCTGGATTTTTACTCTTTATTTTTGTCAAAAAGAACATTTCAGAAGCTTTTAAGGCATTTCTTAACTTTAAAATGAAAAAAAAAAAGAATCATCTATAATTTTCTCAAGATTCCCATTTCTTGAATTTAGAGACTATAACAGGTTTAACAGGTCTTCATTCTATCACAGGAATATGTTTACTTACTGTCTACTAATTCATTTGTAACGGTCTTAATCGGACCCGGGATCTTTTAGTCTTTGTAAAACAGCACATCGACTTGTCTTAGATGTAAAATATGTTCCATAGAAACTCATTGTGACCCAGACTGAGAGTCCCCCTGCTCAGAAAGTACCTAAGGTTTATGTATTCATTTAGTTTCTACTTCTTTTCACACACCCCTGCTTTGTTGTGCTACTGTTTCTGTCTCATTATGTTGCTTTCCCCAGGCTCAGGGCTATGTGTGTGTGTGTGTCAGTGTGTTAGAAAGGTGGGTGAGGTTGGATTCCTGATCCCTGTCAGGTCTTGTTGGAGGATTCCAGTTCTCTGCAGCCTGAGGACTAAGAAGAAGAATCAGATAACGGTCATGAAAGTTACAAAGACCTCAGCGGATAAAGAAAAATCATCATGATTGTTCTTTTAAAAACTTTGATCACACATTAATCTAAAGTTTTTATAACTTTAACAAGCTTATCAGATGTATAAAAGTCTGTTAAGTTTTTTTTTTTTTTTAGATGAGTACTAATCTTTCGTCTTGTCTCCATCTGGCAATCTGAAGGGTTTTTTTTCTCTGTATTTAAGTTGTGGAAATGTTCCCATTATTTACTAATAAATAAGTTTTTAATTTTTACAGCCGATCAAATTTAAACTTTAGCGCCACCATCAGGTTGAAATGATAGTTTAGATTATGGTAATAACAACTCAATTTAATTTAATGACAAATCGATTGCATTGAAAATCCTTCCTTTAGTGATATTTCCCAAACCACAGATGGGATTTTAATTAAACTGCCCACAATAACTCAGTACCAACTATATATGAACTGATTAGGTTTCCAGGCCAAAGCCAACAATGGTCAAGATTATAAAGAACAAGGTCATAAATGTATATACACCGAGTGGGGGTATATTAGTCAAAGCCTTGGGGACGACTTATATTTGTATTTTGTGGGTTTTAAACTTTTTTTTTTTAAAATGGAGCTCATCAAAAGAAATCTGATAAACAGGTTAGAAATTTTTATCAGTTTATTGACAAAGTAATTAATATGAATGAAAAACAGAAAAGGGAGAATTTATAAGATCATGGTATAGTTTATTTTCAGAGATAAAATTTATGTATTGCTTTATTATTAAGACAGATTTTTTATTCATTTTGGTCCAAAATGCCATTTTAATTTATTTCTTAAACTATGCAGAATTTTTACAATCAAAACAGCTCAATTATGAAATCAAGTTTTATTTTCTCTGTAAATAAAACTACTTCTTGCTGTTTCTCTTTTCACCATTAGATGTCACTGTTTCTAACATCCTGGTGAGTGACGTCACCATTGTAAACACGGAAGTGCTTTTCTTTAAAAACAAGGCGCTACAGTTGATGCTGTACAAATAAAAAAAGGTAAAAACTCTTTATCAGGCTGAGAAATTAACCATAAAACTTTGTATTATCAGATAAAAGTGCAAAGGTGTATTTTATTTTATGCTTTTGTGGTATTTTGGTTTAAACTAATGCTAATAATATTAGCATCTGATGCTAATTTGTTCTGAGGTTTATTTATTTATTTTTTTTAGGAATGCCCGCTTCAGAACCAGTTCGTTTGGGTCGGAAACGTGCTTTACCGTCCACTCCAAACCCATTGTTTCTCCAGTGGCTCACAGAGCTCCGAGACGAGGCCAAAGAGAAGGGTCTGAAAATCTCCTACACCTATCAAAAGGTAGAAACACAAACATGGTGTGGTCACTACTCACTCAGCAGTGTGGAGCAGATCATCAGCTCACAATCAAACTAAAACCTCTTTGCCTTAAAGTTTCGTGTTCTCACCCCTTAATGATGTTGTGATCGAGTCCAGTGTTTTTCAACCAGTGTGCTGTTTCAGCTCATATGGTGATCAAGATCTACCGGTAGTTCCTAAGATTGTTTTGGTCGATCTCATGCTGTTTTTGTTTTAAAAAAAGAAATACATATTGAATTGAAGCGTATTGAATTGGATCGGTGCGGCATCAACAATAACTAGGACGCTGCATCGGTCCGTCGTGGTAAAGAGAGAGGTGAGCCGAAAAACAAAGCTCTCGATTTACAAGACGATCTACGTTCCTACCCTCACCATGGTAACCAGGATCTACGTTCCTACCCTCACCATGGTAACCAGGATCTACGTTCCTACCCATACCATGGTAACCAGGATCTACGTTCCTACCCTCACCTATGGTCACCAGCTGTGGGTGGTAACCGAAAGAATGAGATCGCGAGTACAAGCGGCCCAAATGAGCTTCCTCCGCAGGGTGGCTGGGCTCTCACTCAGAGATCGGGTGAGGAGCTCTGCCATTCGGGAGGAGCTCGGTGTCGAGCCGCTCCTCCTCCAGGTCGAGAGGAGCCTCATCTGGTCAGGATGTTCCCCGAGCGCCTCGCGGGCGAGGTGTTTTGGGCACGCCCCACCGGGAGGAGACCAAGGGGCAGACCCCGGACCCGCTGGAGAGACAGGAGCCGCCGGGGAACGACTTGGGATCCTTCCAGGTGAGCTAGACGATGCAGCCGGGGAGAGAGAGGCCTGGGCTGCCCGCTCTAGGCTGTTGCCCCCGCGACCCGACCCCGGAACAAGCGGAAGATGACGGAACGGATTGAAGCATAGTTCTTTATGTTTATCAGTATGAAACCATGTCATTTTGTGTAGAGACAGGGTGAGCTGTCCTGCAATAAGTTATTTACTGTAACCATAGCAACCCACTCTTCTCTATTTTGGTTGCACGTTGCTGTCCATCCCTCCAAAAAAGTAACCCCGTCCCGTGGATCCTATGTTCTACATGTTTTTGAGACATGAGGAAAGTGAAGGTTGCCTTTCAAAGCAGAAAAATAACTGATTCTAATTAAATCTCACGTTTGATGCAAGATATTAAAAATTAAATAAGTTTTTCTTGCATTCTGGATAAATCATCTGAAAGGTTGATTGTCTGGAACTAAACATGTTAACGTGGATCACTAATTACTATTGTATTATTATAACACTATCTTATTAATAAAGGCAGCGTTAGAGAATTGTTTTTTAAAAAATTTTGTTGGTGGTGTGCCTCAAGATTTTCTTTGATGGAAAAATGTACCTTTTCATAAAAAAGGTTGAAAAACACTGATCTCGTCTGTAACATCTCTCAACAACGCACACACTCACAATCTCCCCCCCCCCACAAAACGTAACAAAATTAGTCCAGTTTTCAGAAAACTTAAGATTTCTCTTAAGTCTGTCTCTTTCTTGCATTAGCTCATAAGGGCTAAGGCCCAAGGCGCTGACCTGGGCGGCTGACTGCTGCAGTGCTCCCAGTGCTTGAGGAGTTGGTTAGATCCCAGGGGACCAGAGGAGAAGTAGTCGATCTGGAGGAAATGCGGAGGTTATTTGCGGTTTCCATGGAAACGTCCAGTTGCTTGCTTGAGGAACTGGAGGCGCTCACTCGGACCCAGTGAATACAGAGAGGCCAGTTTGGTGTTCTTCACTGGGGCCTGGTTTTGTGGACCCATTCCGGAGTCCAGCTTTTGGGTTGCCAGGTTGAACACAGTGCAACCGGACTGGGATGCCGGTGGATGGGCAGCGGGGAATCGAGGTGTTTACACTGCAGCACTCAAATTTCCCTTCAGGGATTAATAAAATATATTTAATTCAATGAGAAACCTGGAAAGAAAAAACCCTGTTCTTAGAAATGAATGTGTGTTCAAATTTATCATCATCTTCATCAGTTGCTTCTTTATTCATTTTTCATTGTGTTATCATTTGTAATTCTCTCCGGGTTGAGAGAACCCAGATGGGCTGGCTCGGGCATCTTGTCAGGATGCCTCTTGAACACCTTGCTGGTTTGGTGAGCCAGACCCCTCTGCATTTAAAGTAGTACAAGATTTCCACCTGAATGACAAATTGATTTGTATGCACTGTTCTAAATCAAATAAATGAATAAAAATGTAATCAGTGAATCCAAAACGTCTCCTTTTGGTAAATTTGAGACTGAAAAAGTAAATAAAATTTACTTGCTTGTGCTTTTTTTCCGCAGGCAATCAATTCTTTAAATAAGTACCCACTCCCACTGAAAAACGCCAAAGAGGCAAAAATCCTTCAAAACTTTGGAGATGGCATCTGTAAAATCCTAGATGACAAACTGCAGAGATACTACAGAGAGAACGGTGAGAAACATGAGTTTAACCACTAAAAACACATTTATAATACAAAATAAACAACATTCAATAACTATCTAATAGTTTTCTAAACATCACAGAAACAAGCTTTGAATTTACTAAAATTCACCATCATCTGTTTTTATTTTTTTTTGTTATCAGGCTCCAACGCTCCAATTCACTGCATTCCCAAAGCAGCGTCCCCTCCTGTGAGGATAGAGAACAACAACCTGGCTCCATCCAGAAAGGTGAACATGAACTTTAACAACTCTTTTTGTCACGTTTCATCTTCTGAACTGCTTTGTTTCCTTCGTGGTTATGGGGGATGCCGGAGCCCATCCCGGCTGATTTATGATTAGAGGCAGGGTACACCCCGAACAGGTCACTTTTACAGCTCTTTGGTTTTTTTTTGGTTATATAAAGACAACCTTTCAGTTATTGACGTTCCACTTTCAGACATTCCTGGGTGGATTTATTAGACTAAGTTATGTGAGTAATCTATGATGACAAACTGGGTGAGTAAATACTTTTGGCAAAATAGAGAAAGAGAAACAAACACTGAGCTGAAACAATTTAATTAGTTTAATTTGATCAAATTAAATAAGCATGCTGGGACCCAAACAGGTCAGATAATTTCTAACCAGTTAAAAGTACCACAGCGCCACCAAGTGACTACATTAAATAATACAACAATGTGCCTCAGAGTGAGAAAATATCTCTAGGATATTTTTTGCTGTTTTTGGGTCTAATAAAGTGTTTAAATTTCAAATAAACCTTTTAATGATCCACAAATTAGATTCTATAATTTATCCTGGAAATGATTAGTTTAATATATGATTTTATTTTTGTTTGATAGAAGAATGCTGCAGATAAAGACGGTAAGAATGTTAGAGCAGGAGGAGGAGGAGGAGGGAGGAAGAAGAGAGAATATGTTCCTCAGAAGAGATCTGGAGGTTATGCTGTCCTGCTAACTCTCTACAGACAGTCACAGGTACTTTTCTTCCTCCTCCTCTTTGCTCTCTCTCCATGTCGTGGTACGTACATTCACTGCCATCTGTTTACCTCAGATTCCTGGAAACAAAGGTTTCATGTTTAAGTTGGAGCTTCAAGCAGAAGCTCAACATCTGTGTGATAAATCGTTCACAGTGGTGAGTTTTTCACACACTTCTAATGCCAACAATTCAATCCGCTTCAATTAAACTAGAGGTTTTTTTTTTTATTTTCACTATTTTTTATTTGTACTTTTTATTTTCTTTATTTAATTTCTCTTTTATTTTCTCTGTCTCTATCTGTTTTTTTTTTCTTTATTTTTTTGCTCTCTTTTTTTTATTATTACTATTTTTTTTAACCAATTTGATTCTTTTCCCACTTTTTTCTTTGCATTTTGCTTTTTGTCTTTTTTTTTCTTATAATTTTTTTTACCTGTTTGTCTCTATTAGTATTGTTTTTTCTTCTAATGTGTTTTTTTTTTTTTACATCTCTATTCTTCCCACTCTTTTTGACCCTTTTTTTTTTTTTTAATTCTACTTTTGTTTTTTTTGTGTGTGTCTTTTTTTCTGTTACTATTTTCCTTCATGTGTCCGTGTGCTTCTGTGTTTAGCCCGACCTCGGCAGTAAGTACACAGCCTGGTCCTCCGTCAGCACTTTGATCCAGAAGAACTTGGTGATAAAAACTCACAATCCTGCTCGGTGAGAAAAACATTGGATTTTTTTATTGGTTTTTTTCTACAAGAGAAATTCTTACCTCTTTATAATGTTGTGAAAAATTCTATTTCTATTGCTGTATTTTTATGTGGAGAATCAAGTTTGGACTTTATTGTCTTTTACTTAATGAGATTGAAAGCTTGATGAATATAACCCAAGCTTAGAATGATTTAATAAAAATATCTTAAACCGATCTGTTACCTCCTGATTTGTTCAGGTAACGGAATGTTTTCCAACTGAGCATAAAAGAAACTTTTTTTGTTCCAGGTTTTCTCTGACAGAAGCTGGTCTGTCTCTGGCTGAAAGACTTGCATCAATAAATCTACAGAACAAGGATGATCCAGAGGAGGATGAAGATGAAGAGAGAGATGAGGAAGATGTTGTTGATCTCACTGATATTAGAGACGACGAACAGGAGGAACGTCCCAGCGTTACAGAGAAAGCTACAACTCAGCAGAGCTCTGGTCAGAAAATCCTCCATCTTTACAGATTTTTATTTCTTTCTCTTCAAACTTGAATTTCTCACAATTTTTTACACACTTTTTCCACTTTTTAACAGTGGAAACAAAACAATAATGAAGGCAAAATTGAAAGTTTGCAAACAAAGATGACTTAAATTATGTCAACAATGTTAAAGATGAAGACGAATTATTCCAACTTTACGTCCAACTCCTTTGTTGATTTTTGTAACAGAAAACTAAGACACTGGTCGTCTTTTATCAAAATCTTGTACGCCAAAATTTAGACGTTAAGGTGGTGTGTGACCAAAGCGATACGCTCATTAGGAGCGCTCAAATCCCTACGCCTTATCGAGAGGTTTCTGTAAATATATATCAAAATCAAATGAAGACTGGTTCAGATGTGGACAGATCATTACCAAACTATGTTTAATCAGAACATGCAGTTTAAAGTAAAGCAGTTATAAGATTAAAAAAAAGACTTTAATATTAAAATTAATATGAGGTTTGAATTTTAGATCCAGGTTCAGCCAGAGTTCAAAATATTGAACACTTTTCAGCTTTTAATTTTTTCATCTTCCTCTAATTTTCTGTCTAATCAGCTTTGCGTTTTTATTTTTCTCTGTTTAATCTTTATTCCTTATCTCTCCTCTTTCATCATCAGCAGATCATCAATATGAAGAGACGGTGAAGAAAGCGAGTGGAGAACGTCTCCTGCCGGGAACCTATGAGATCCTCCTTTGTGTAGACTTCATAGAGACCACCGGGTAAGTAGGACCCGTCTGCTCCCAGTAAGCTCTGCTGCTAAACTATGAGTTTCTGTTCTGTTTTCTTCAGTGGCAGCCATCACCGGAAACAGGAGCTGGTGAAGGAGCTCCAGAGGAACGGTGTAATTTTCGACATCAGGAAACTAAATGTGGGAGATTTTCTGTGGATAGCACGAGAAAAAATGCTTCCTGTTCCAGGTAAGATATTTATTTATCCATTCATTAGTCCATCCATCCATTTACACTTTCTTTTTCAGGTCAGCTCCGAGCTCCAACCGGCAGAGAGCTGGTACTCGATTACATCATTGAGCGGAAAAGAATGGACGACTTGTGTGGAAGCATCATTGATGGACGCTTCAGAGAGCAAAAGGTCAGAACGTTGTGTGTGTTTTTGTGTGTGTGTGTGTGTGTGTGTGTGTGTGTTTGGTTTTGTAACCACTGTTTTAACTATCATTTTCTTTCCATCCATCAGTTTCGTCTGAAGAGGTGTGGCCTTCGTAAGCCCATTTATTTAGTGGAGGGAAACAAAACGGCTGCTTCTCACCTGAGTTTACCTGAAACTACTTTACAGCAGGCTATAGTCAACACGCAAGTAAGTTCAAACGGCAGAAGGAATAGAGGGGAAAAAAAGTCAATATAGACCTGATATACAACTTGGATCTATTATTGGTTTTTAAGAGGGACGATTGGATCGATACTAAGGTATCACATAACGTTAAGCTTTTGTCACTTCCTGTTGCCAAGTCTTGGACCTAATAAAGGATCTACAGGTGTTACCATGGCAACACTAACAAATAGTTCACTATCACTTCTTATGAAAAAACTCTCAAATTTAAACAGTAAATAAACAATAAATAGTACTCATAATCTCTGTCATTTTTCTTACTTTCCTAAAATGACCATTTTTTTTTTCTTTTATTGGTTTTGAAGTAAATCTAAAAATCTGTTAATAATGTTTAAAAAGTTAAAACCATTCAGGAATAAGTCTTAAGTAGTTTCGTTCCGTCGCCTTCCGCTCATCCGGGACCGGGAAGAGCCTCGGACAGGAAGCCCAGGCCTCTCTCACCCGGCTGCATCCTCCAGTTCACCCAGAAGGATCCAGAGTTGTTCTCCAGCCAGCTGTGAGACATAGTCTCCCCAGCAGGTCTGGGGTCTGCATCTTGGTCTCCTACCGATGATGTGCCCGAAACACCTCACCAGCGAGGCGCTCGGGCTGCATCCTGACCAGATGCCCGAACCACCCCATCTGGCTTCTCTCGACCTGGAGGAGTGGCTCGACAACGAGCACCTCCCGGATGACAGATCCTCCCCCTTTAAATAGTCAATTATTTAATTGTGTCATTTTATCTGTGTGACTGTGTGTGTGTGGTTTTTTTAAGGTGGTGGATGGTTTCTTTGTGAAGAGGGTTCAGGATGTTCGGGAATCGGCTGCTTATCTCACTGTGATGACACGATATCTAACTAAACTTTATCAGGTACAAATAACTTTTTTGATTTCACTCTTTTGTTTAATTCACTCTTCTTTTAAATCAAACTTCTGGTTTAATAACAATAAATTTATGTAAAACATGATGAAATGTATATTTTTATCACTCTTTCTTTTCAGAATCGAACGCTGGTGTGTCGCTCCAGAGAGCTGGAGGGGGATGAGATGAGCGATCTGGAACAAAGAGCCTCCCCGTTTTGCTCCCTTATTTCCTTTGCAGAGTTCAACCATGGTGCAGTAAAGAATAAGGCGCGTCTCAGGGAAACCTCACCGTCTGGTGTCGTTTCACATCTAAACCCAGTTTCCTTTCTGATTTACAGTGTCAGACGGTGAGAGAAGTGTTTGCCAGACAGTTGATGCAGATTAGTGGTTTGTCTGGTGATAAAGCAGCTGCCATCCTGGAGAAATACAGCACGCCACACAGGTACAGGACAGAAACCATCACCAGACTTAGGGTCAACCCTATCCAACCGTGACTTTACTTACTACTGACTTATGGTCCAAAAATACTGTATTTTACGTTTTTGTGCTTGAAAATGTAAAAAAGCATTATTTGATCCATTTCTGGGAACATGCTTGCGGTCACATGAATGATAAATTTTTCCGGACAAGTGAAAAAACATGGCAGAGATTCACAAGTTTGGGTCCAAATATTTGTTTGGATTTTTTTTCCAGTGAGAAGTATTTAGTCTAGTTTTCTAATATCTGTTTTTTTAAAGAACATATAGTAGGTTCTTCAATTAACAGAGAACAACTGTAATTATAAAGCCTTGTATTAACACCGGGGTCTGTTAGTTAAAAAGAACCTCACAATCAGCACATGTAATAACCAACCAGAGCAAGAACACCCTACCTGAGAGCCTCCTTCTTCTGGAAGAAAAATAAATAGAAACCTGGTGAGACCCAGTTGGAGAAGATATTCTCTCCCAGGAACGATTATCAGAGTAAACCTAGTTCTAGAATAATGTATTACAATGACATTCATGTTTATAGGATGTAACAGATGAGCTTCATTCAGACAGATGGGTCTTTAGTAGATGAGTTTAGGGGTGCTCATACAGACTGATGCAAATCCCTCTTTTATGCATCTCTTTCTTTCTTTTCAGCCTCCTCATTGCGTACGAACGATGTACAACCGAAGCAGAGAAAGAAAAACTTCTGTGTTGTATCAGATACGGAAAACTCAATAGGTTTGTTAACCATTCCAGTTATGATGTATCGGAATTATCCTCACTTTTTCCTGATCTGGTCACAAGAACAATAACCTAAACCAGGAGATCGTGACATTGAGGGGTCTTCTCCCTCCTGGTTTAGGAATGGGAAAATAAACACTAAACACACTCTTTTCCTTCTGCTTTATTCCCCAGTTTCATTTTTCTTTGATTATTTTCTGATTGTTTTCATTTTGTTTTACAGGAACTTGGGTCCAGCTCTGAGCAGAACAGTTTACCAGCTGTACTGTACGCAGGGAAAACTGTCATAAATTCAACGTTTCTCACTTTGTTCGTTTTATATCAACAATTATCTCTGTAAATTTTCATCACTTCCATATTAATAATATTCTTTACATGTCGAGGTAAATCGATCATGTTCATTTCAAGTTGCTGCTAAACCTTTAGTTTACGTTAAAGTTACCATGAAGAAGTTGTAAAGATGTTTTAATAAACATATTCTTAATTTTGTAATAAACTTATTGTTGGATGACTTTTTCTTTTCAATGTTAACCTATAAAAATCATTTTACAAAAGCAGCAGCATGCTGGTAATGAAAACAGACCACAGTGTGACCAGTAGAACTGGTCGGAGGGGCTAGCTCAGTGGTAGGATGTTCATTGTTGGACTGAAAGAAGCTGTTTGATTTCCACTGGGCCCATACCCAAGTGTTCTTGGGATAGACGCCTAACCCCGTTTTCCCCACCATTGGCGCCATTGTGGTTGCCTGTTGCGGTGCAATGCAGCGCAGAAATTTTTCCCGTTGAGGGACCATATTAAATAAAAACTTACATACACTGCTTGAAGTCTGCTTAGTAATGTGGCTGATTAGTCATTAGATTCCTGAGTCTACACATCTTTTAACCTTGAAACATAGCCATTTTTAGAACTTGTTTTCTCACCGTAATGTGAGCTGGTTGTTCACTTTCATTTCTCAACCCTTTTGTAAAAACAAATAGAAATAAAGTAAAAAAATGGACGAAAAATAACTTGTTTTATTTTTGTAATAAAAAGTTCTACATTAAGTTCTATGAATACGTATATTGCACGTCTGGTATCTTTTTCTTTGAGCGTCACCCAAAACACACTGTATCTGCTTCTAAAGTTCAGCCCTTTTGATTTGTTTGAATCCTTTTCACTCCTTCGTTTTGAGAAACTTTGTAACTCAAAAGTTTGCAGCCTGTTTTATCCAAAATTCAATCAATGACAAAGTTCACTTTGAATGGGTCAAATGGATTTTATGTTAATTTGGATCTTACCAAATTAAGATCACAAGAGGGCAGCAGCAGCCTTTGTTGGAAAACCCTAAATTTCCACATCTTCCAGCTCATTCAGAACGATACAGAGGTGGTCCAGCCCTTTCAGCAGAGTATGGGTAAATCCCTGGGTCACCAGAACCAGATGCTTACAAGGTAAGCATTCCCAGTAGGTCCATGAACCACTTGTCTCTGCTCGACACAGAGCAGCAAGTACTCCCGCCCAAGATTGCAGAGCTCTTCTATTTTTATACCTCCTAACAGGATGCAGAAGAGACATTAAGCACTCAGGTTGTCACTGCGTTCATCTGTTTGTAACATTTTTTGTGAACGCAATATCTTCAAAATAAGTAAAGGCCTTCAAATGAAACAACCTACACTTAATCAGTACCAACTATAGAGGAACTGTCTCCGGGGTCACAAAGGTTGAGGCCACAAATTCTTGTGAAAGTAACATTTTTCAAAGCATTAAAGAAATTTTAGTAAAAACCCTCAGTATCTCAGTACCAGTTTTGAATACCGTCTGATCTGAAACCATGAAGTTTGATTCCTCCCTCTTTCAGAGTGTCTTTGTTACTCTGGACTCATTGGGAACACTTTACCTGCAGGTAATGCTCTCTGCAGACCATTAAGTAACAATACAATCCTGAAGATTCAAGTTAGGATAGGACGCTGCATCGGTCCGTCGTGGTAAAGAGAGAGCTGAGCCGAAAAGTAAAGCTCTCGATTTACAAGTCGATCTATGTTCCTACCCTCACCATGGTAATCAGGATCTACGTTCCTACCCTCACCATGGTAACCAAGATCTACGTTCCTACCCTCACCATGTTAACCAGGATCTACGTTCCTACCCTCACTATGGTAACCAGGATCTACAGTCCTACCCTCACCATGGTAACCAGGATCTATGTTCCTACCCTTACCATGGTAACCAGGATCTACGTTCCTACCCTCACCATGGTAACCAGGATCTACATTCCTACCCTCACCATGGTAACCAGGATCTATGTTCCTACCCTCACCATGGTAACCAGGATCTACGTTCCTACCCTCACCTATGTTCACCAGCTGTGGGTGGTGACCGAAAGAATGAGATCGCGGGTACAAGCGGCCGAAATGAGCTTCCTCCGCAGGGTGGCTGGGCTCTCACTCAGAGATCGGGTGAGGAGCTCTGCCATCCGGGAGGAGCTCGGTGTCGAGCCGCTCCTCCTCCAGGTCGAGAGGAGCCAGATGGGGTGGTTCGGGCATCTGGTCAGGATGCCCCCCGAGCGCCTCGCGGGCGAGGTGTTTCGGGCATGTCCCACCGGGAGGAGACCAAGGGGCAGACCCCGGACCCGCTGGAGAGATTATGTCTCACAGCTGGCTGGGGAACGACTTGGGATCCTTCCAGGTGAGCTAGAGGATGCAGCCGGGCAGAGAGAGGCCTGGGCTGCCCGCTTGAGGCTGTTGCCCCCGCGACCCGACCCCGGAACAAGTGGAAGATGACGGAACGGAACGGAAAGATTCAAGTTAAAAAACACATTCTAGGAGCAGACACTAATCCAGAATGATGGATTAGAATCTGATGATGGAAACAGCAGATCTAGGAAACTTCAGACATAGGTTTGACCTTTACTTTATATATGGCACACACATTCTTTGTCTACAGGTCAAGGTAGAGAAGTTTTTAATTCTCTCAAGGCCTCTGAACCTCCTCCTGAAAAATGAAATGATCATTGTCTCTTTTTTCCTCTCTCAGAACAGATGATTTTCTTCAACATCACGCTAATGACGTGAAAAAGTAATTACACCTCTGAATATCACCAAAAGATTAAAAAAACAAAACAAACTACTGCTTTAGATACTTTCGTACTAATTTATGCTTGATCTATGCCTGACGTCACTTTCGGGCTAGTGACGTCACTAACGTCACTTTCGTGACGTCATTTTCGGGTTAGTGACGTCACGTTAACGCGCTCTATAGAAACAGAATGTGTCGTTCTGTCTCCAGGATGTTTTCTGGTCTTCAGGAGAACCTGAAGATTGTCTGAACTCAGAAAAAAAAATCTGGAAACCAGACTCTGGAATCAAAAAGGAGAAGTCTGTGCGGTATGAAAGCATGAGTTTATACTTTTATCCCGGACAGGGTCTCAGAGGGTGCTTTTCATGACGTCACCAACACGAAAGTCGACCATTTTGGAGGCATAAATCAGCGTGAAACTTTCAACGAATCAGTATTTTGTTTTGTTTTTAAAATCTTTTGGTGTTGTTCAGAAGGGTAATTAGGTTTCCACGCCATTAGCGTGGTATGGCCGAAAATCGTCCGGTAGCTACAGTTGATTGGTGGAGGTGAACGGTCTTTTCAGCCGTGGACATTTCAGCCAAAAAACTGCAACCTAGGCTATTTGAGCCATGGGATAAAAATGACTAAAAGCAATTATTTTCTGTAGTGCAACTTTTTATTTACAATAAAATGTTAACATAAACTATCACAATTTTCTACATACCAGTGGCTGGCACAGTTTCCCCGCAGTAAGGAGGTCTGGAATCTGAGTGCTGAGTGGGGATGAGGCTTGGAACACTGGCCTTTCTGTGTGGAGTGTGCATGTTCTTCCCGTGTATGCATGGGTTTACTCCGGGTACTCCGTTTTCTCCCACCCTCCGAAAACATGCATGTTAGGTTAATTGGCCTCTATGAAATTGCCCCTTAGGAATCTGTGTGTGGCTCCGTGACAGACTGGCGACCTTTTTGGGATGTACCCTGCGTTTTGCCTTGGATAGGCTCCATCACCAGTAAACCACTGGTTTAGTATTTTATTTAAATAAGTAAATTGCCATATCCTATCAGTGAGGTGGATGAAGGAGGCAGCGGCACCTAACTAACCCAACAGTAGACTTTATTTAAACAGTTTTTACCACCTTTTTTTTTAGAACAAACTAAAACATTTGTAACTTTACTGCTACCAGCTTACAAATGAGAAAAGAGTCCAATTTTATGTACTGTTTTCATGTTTAGCCCATTTTTTTAGTGCACGTAGCTGAAACAGAGATGCACTGTGGCCACTGATAGATGGTGTTTAGACGTGGACAGGGTACACCAGTTTAATGTAAGTGAGTGAAAATTCTTTATTCAGTGATGTAGGATAAACAGGATGTGTTTCTGATCCTCTGACAGGGAGAAGATGATGTTCATGCTGCTGCTGCTGCTGATCCTCATCTCATGTGTCTCTGGTAAGTTTCCATCTTCAGAAATCTCTCTAGATGTAGCTTAAAGACTCCCATGTTCCAGTTCTCAGTGTGTCTGCTCCTCTCTGTCTCCTCTGCAGCATCATTTGTAGTGAATGTGTCCCAGAGCTCCTATCAGGCAGAGGAGAAGCACAACATCACACTGGAGTGGACCTTCACCACCACACCTGGAACACCTACAAAGATCCATATGATAGCCTGTAGGTTGGAGGATGGAGGAAGAAATCCATTCCTGTATCATGAAATAGAAGGTCTGGAGATTCCAGAGGTTCTGGAAAAGTTTTCAGGACGAGTTCAGATTAACAAAGATGTCCTCAGAGAAGGAAGAATCAGACTTCATGTTTCCAGACTGAGAACTAATGATTCTGGATGGTGTGGATGTGACGTGGTCACAGATTCTGGATCTGGATCCAGAAGACTTTATCTTAATGTCACAGGTCAGTTTCTTCAATGAAACTTTATTAAATTAAAACCAATAATATCTGTTAATAATCTCAAGGTGCTAATTTCAACAGAGAAACAGTTTTTTTTTTATCCTGATCACCTGTGTTAATTCCAGAAGAAGAGGATCATCCTGGACCAGAAGAGGATCATCCTGAACTAGAAGTGGATCATCCTGAACCACAAGATGATCAGCCTCTACCGGAAGAGGATCATCCTGAACCAAAAGTGGATCATCCTGAACCTCAAGAGGATCAGCCTCTATCAGAAGAGGATCATTCTGGACTAGAATTACCAGATGAAAAAAAATCTCCAGGAGTACCTTCAGGAGTACCTCCAGGAGAAGAGATGTCTGCGACCTGGCTGAACATTGTAATTGTGGTGGTATCAGTACTAATGGGGTTTCTACTTCTTAGTTGCTGCTTATATTTCTTCTGTACACTAAACTAACAGATTTGATCAAGTAGCACTAATGAACCAAATGGTCCAGAGAAAGAAAGTCCTGTTATGTAAACAGACAGAAAGTATATTCTCATACATTCTTGTTACATTTGTTTTATTTTCTACAGGAAGAGTTTAGCAGAGCAGACGATGGTCTAATCCATGTTCTCTTGAACTGGAACGTTTAGATGAGATGTTTCCTTAAAGTTTACAAATGATTTCAGTTCCGAAGATGTTTTGAGAAACAGAAGCTCCTGAACATGATAACATTCCTCATCGTGTTTTAAAGTTCTCACTAACATGTTCTACGTGTTACTGATGAGTCACACAATGAGGCACAACTTTACGTGTTTGATGATGGAACTGCATTGGTCTGTCGTGGTAAAGAAAGAGCTGAGCCAAAAAGCAAAGCTCACGATTTACAAGTCGATTTACGTTCCTACCCTCACCATGGTAACCAGGATCTACATTCCTACCCTTACCATGTTAACCAGGATCTACGTTCCTACCTTCACCATGGTCACCAGCTGTGGGTGGTAACTGAAAGAATGCGATCGCAGACACAAGCGGCCAAAATGAGCTTCCTCTGGAGGGAGGCTGGGCTTTCACTCAGAGATCGGGTGAGAAGTTCTGCCATCCAGGAGGAGCTCGGTGTCGAGCCGCTCCTCCTCCAGGTCGAGATGAGCCAGATGGGGTGGTTCGGGCATCTGGTCAGGATGCCCCCCAAGCGCCTCGCTAGTGAGGTGTTTCGGGCAAGTCCCACCAGGAGGAGACCAAAAGGCAGACCCCGGACCCACTGGAGAGACTATGTCTCACAGCTGGCTGGGGAACAACTCGAAATCCTTTCAGGTGAGCTGGAAGAAGAGAAAGAGAAAAAAAATTCCCAGGAAAGTTTATCTGGAACGAGGAACAAACGCTGCCTCAAAACCAAAGAAACGCAGTTCTTTCTTTGTGCCTGTTATCTTGTTGATCTGCATTCCGAAACAACAGCAACGTCTCTTTCCCCTTAACACACTCAACCATCAGGTTGCTCACATAAAAAGTCTCAGTAGATTGTAACGAGAGAGAGAGATTGAGTCTTTACAAAGAGGAAACAGTTTCACAAGAATACAAAACAATCTCAAAAGGTACATCAAAGTACACTAAACACTATTTAACAGCCGTTTCCAATCAATATTGTTCCAACATCTGGGAAAAGACTTAGGTCGACACCGAAAACAATTTTATTTAAAGACTTTAAAAGATTTAAAAGATCGCGGGTACAAGCGGCCGAAATGAGCTTCCTCCGCAGGGTGGCTGGGCTCTCACTCAGAGATCGGGTGAGGAGCTCTGCCATCCGGGAGGAGCTCGGTGTCGAGCCGCTCCTCCTCCAGGTCGAGAGGACCCAGATGGGGTGGTTCGGGCATCTGATCAGGATGGCCTCCAAGCGCCTCGCTAGTGAGGTGTTTTGGGCACATCCCACCGGGAGGAGACCAAGGGGCAGACTCCGGACCCGCTGGAGAGACTATGTCTCACAGCTGGCCGGGGAAAGACTTGGGATCCTTCCGGGTGAGCTGGAGGATGCAGCCGGGGAGAGAGAGGCCTGGGCTGCCCGCTTAAGGCTGTTGCCCCCGCGACCCGGCCGCGGATAAGCGGAAGACGACGGAACAGAACAAGTGTCCGGTTTCATCCCGGTTCTGTTCAGGTTAGACTTTAATGATTGTGTTTGCTCACATGATGGGAATCTGTTTACTTACCTCGCTGATGACACCCTGCTATCTTTTACCTAATCAGTCAAATTTACACTGCTGATTATATAAGTCAAACTGGTGATGAATGGAAGCTTTTTTTTCAATGATGTCTAAATATCTTAGAGTAACAATAATGGCATCTTTAAAAAAAAAAAAACGAACATTTTTTTACTTCTACTATACTGTATGAAGCAAAGTGTGTATTGATTGAAGGAACACATTAACACACACTAACTTCGTATTGTCTGCTAAAATGAGGTAGGACACATACCATAAATATTTCCAGTCCTAACAGCAAAATGTTCATCATCGATCTGTCTAAATTTAATCTCATTTCATTTAAAACGTCACATTTACGTTTTTTTTTATATGGTGTTGATATTTAGAAAATTAAAATAATAAATGTATTAACTGATACATTTTTTTAGGTGTCTCATTTCTAGTATTGTTTTTTTTCGTCTTCTGAACCATTCCAACCCTAATAGGGCCAGAGGGGTGCCGGAGCCTTTCCCGGCTGACAGGCAGGATACACCCGGAACAGGTCACCAGTCTGTTGCAGGGCCACACACACACACACACACACACACACACACACACACACACACACACAAATAATAAATAATATGAAACAATTAAATATAAATGTTATAAACATAAAAATTAAAATCTCAGAGATAATTTTTATGACATTAAAACCAGAGTCAGACTTTAAGATCTGTTTTCTGAAATCTAAACTCATCATTTATTTATTCTGGATAATTTTTAACAAAATCAAACATGTACTGATTTATTTTAATTACTTTCTTCATTTTAATAACTTCATAATAATTTGATGTGTTTTATGTATTTTTTAATTTTATTTGAAGCATTTTGATTATTTTAAACCTGAAAATAGTTGTATGAATAATATTTTAAAAACTGAGTACTTGTAGTTTTTATCGATTGTTTACTGGTTTCATTTCTAAACTGATTTCATCTGATTGAAAGGATTTATATGAATTATTAATCAGACAGAGTAAATCCTTCTCTGACACTGAGTTACAAAAACACTGGGAAAGACACAGAAACTGACAGAAAGATTCTCAACCACACCCTCAAACAAACTCCTGCACGATGATCAGATGATTTGTGATAAATATTCCATGGGTGTACCCTACAGGTCACATTGTTAAACACAGGAATGTGAAGTCCTTAACGTGATCATGTTCATAGAAACATGACTAACAATAAGACTGAACCTGTTGAAGCTTGAGGTAGACTTAGATATGAATCACCTGCAGTTCAGCAGAAATCAAATCTACACCAAAATTACCAGACTTTATCTTTACTT
Organism: Neostethus bicornis; assembly: GCA_902685375.1. Taxonomy (NCBI): domain Eukaryota; kingdom Metazoa; phylum Chordata; class Actinopteri; order Atheriniformes; family Phallostethidae; genus Neostethus; species Neostethus bicornis. Next base: position 2,786,636 of record LR738558.1, read on the forward strand.
TCCTGGAAAAAAAGGTTTTTAAATAATCTTTTCCACATATATTTGGAAAATTTAGAGATCCAGTGTTTCCTAAATTACAAGACAGTAAATGACATGTAAAAAGAACATCTGAATTTTAAACCGAACATCTGCTATGTGTCCAGGCAGAAATTGTTCACATTTTCTACTAAATACTGAAAATAGATTCAGAGTAAATGTGTAAAAACTACCCTGAGAACAAACTGTTCTTCTTTCTGAAGGTAAAATCAAAGTAAATCGTTTTTGTTCTAAAAAACAGACACGATCTTGTCAGACCAGTTTGTCTACTTCTCATGCTGGAAAGTAAAACTAAACATGAAGGTTTAACCAGCAGAAAAAAACCTCCTAGTTTAATGCACCAGTTGGTGATGTAACTGGTGTAACCCAGACTATGTTTTTATTATTTCTGGGTCACTTTGTTTTATTTTCCTGCTTTAAAACTTTGAACTGCTCTGTTTTTAAATGTTATATTGTTCACAGCAGCTTTTTGGAGACTTTCTAGTTTAGAAAGTTCCTAAAAAAAAAGGTTTTCATTGATAAAACATTTGTTTCCAGCAGAGATTTTACTTGATCACAGGTCTGAAAAGGAAGGTTTTTATTTCAATAAACTTTATTTGTAATTCTTCACAATCATTTCTTTCCAAAAGGATTAAGTTTGATGTTTCAACAGCAGTTGAACACCACAAAAAACTCAGTTGAATTATTTGCACAATATTTCATTTTAGACAAACTTACACATGATTTTAGATTTTATTCTCATCTCATTTATAAATGTTTATTTTAAAATATTAAAAGTTACAAAAAACCCCAAATATATCAATTTTATCATAATTCTACTGATTAATTCATATTTTTCACATTATTCTCATGTTTTAATAAATAAATCTTAAGATATTTACTGAAACAATTAAATTTAAATGTTATAAATATAAAAATTAAAATCCCAGAGATGATTTTTATGACATTAAAACCAGAGTCAGACTTTATTAAGATCTGTTTTCTGAAATCTAAACTCAACATTTATTTATTCAGGATTATTTTTAACACAAAAGAAAAATATAGTGACTTGTTCCTGTTATTGTTACTGGTTTTATTTAGAAACTAATGCCATCTGATTGAAAAGATTTATGTGAATTATTCATCAAACAGAGATTCTTGTAGAGTTCCTCCCTGAAAGAAAGTTACAGACACGCCAAAAAATACACAAACACACGTAACCACCTTCTAACAGATTGTTGGTGCTCAGATGTTGTCAGTTTGTGACACCCTTTACACACACTAATTGGTCGTAAAAAGGAATCTGCTGTTGCACAAAAGTCTGTGGCAATACCTTCAGGTGACATTGTTAAACAGAGGAGTCTGGATTCAAACCAAGGTCTTGTTTATAGAAACATGACTCTAACAAAAAGACAGAACCTGTTTAATCTTGAGGTAGACTTAGATATGAATCACCTGCAGTTCAGTAAAACATTCAGAAGGAAATCAAATCTACACCAAAAACAACCAGATTTTATCTTTACTTTCCTGGAAAAAAGAAAAAGTTTTAAATAATCTTCTTCACAGTGATTTGGAAAATTTATAAATTCTTGTTTTTTCTAAATTATAAGACAGTAAAGGACATGTAAAAGAACATCTGGATTTTAAACCAAACATCTGCTATGTAGGGCAGCATGGTGGTGCAGTGAAAAGCACAGTGGCCTCACAGCAAGAAGGTTGGGGTTTGAGTCCGGGGGGGGAGAGGCTTGGAACTCTGTCCTTTCTGTGTGGAGTTTGCATGTTCTCCCCGTGTTTGCGTGGGTTTCCTCCCACCCTTCAACTTCAGCTGACAAAGTTTTTTCATCCTTTCTCGTGGATTATGGTTAAGTTTTTGCATAAAGAACTTTGTTGCAATGAAACTAATTTTTTATATTGTAAAAATAAAGTTTGAATTTTTCTCTTTTTAACATAAAGTGTGATGTTTCACCGGATTTTTTTATCACCGCAAAAATGATTCATATTTTCTACTAAATACTGAAAACAGATCCAGAAAATTGATACACAGTAAATGTGTAAAAACTACTCTGAGAGCACGTCCTGCAGGTCATACTGATGCTAAAATGAAAGTAAACCCTCAGTGTTCTAAAAAAACAAAGATGATCAGATCAGACCAGTTTGTCTACTTCTCATGTTGGAAACCACTCTCATGAGCGTGTACCCAGGAAAAAATATCTGCTGTTGTAGGTAATAACTGCACCATGGTGGTTTTATTCACCTGCTTTAAAACTTTGAACCACTCTGTTTTAAAATGTTATATTGTTCGCAGCAGCTTTTTGGAGACTTTCTAGTTTAGAAAGTTCCTAAAAAAATAAAGTTTGTTTCTTTGAAACTAAGACAATCTTTTAAGCAGAGATTTTACTTGATCACAGGTCTGAAGAGAAAGGTTTTTATTTCAATAAACTTGATTTCAAATCTAATTCTTTACAATCATTTCTTTCCAGGAGGACTAAGATTGATGTTTTAATTTGTATATTTATATATACAGTATATATATATAGTACTGTATATAAAGATAGATGTTTTAACAGCAGTAAGAAGTTTTTTTTCTCAGACCTTTAGTTTTTCCAGTTGTAGGAATCAAACTGTTTTTTCCAGTTGGACTCTATGGGATACATTTTAAAGTAGCGCTTACATATTACACATAAAGTCAGAATGAGTCATGTAACAAACCTTCTCACCCCTCTGTTTGGATGAAGAATGATTTCTTATTCTCCAAAACTTGTAAAGAATATATGCTGGTTCTTTTCTGCTGGATTAATAATCTATGCAAATTATTTCCATCAGATACAAACTATTTCTAATAAAAACAGTAAAAAAAAAAAAAAAAAAAAAAAGACAGTAAAAACTACAAGAACCAAAGAAACCACATTTCTTTTAATGAATATAAACAATTAATTTGTCTAAAGTTTAATTTCTTCAGCAAAAAACCCCCCAAAACAACTAGTTTTAATGTAGTTTACATTTTTTCACTTTTTGTGGAAACCCTTTTCTGGAAGAGGACCATGGTCTCTCATTTAGAGGCTCTGATTTTCATCCCGGTCGATTCACACTTGGCAGTCCTGTGAGGGTTGGACATCAGGACCTGATAAAGCCAACAGGATCAAATCACCAGCAAAAAGCACCTGCATGTCTTCATGTACTTTTTCACTTTGACCTTTAGTTCTTACACTCACTCACTTACTCACGCACGCACGCAAATACACACTCCTTTTACATGACAAACTTCTGTCACTAAAACACCACAAAAAAGCTCTAAGTGTAATTTTTATACAATATTTTATTTTAGAAAAACTTACAGATAATTTTAAACTTTTTTCTCATTTCATTTATAAATGTTTATTTTAAAACATTAAAAGTTACAAAAAAATCCAAAATATATCAATTTGATCATAATTTTACTGATTAATTCATGTTTTTAACATTATTCTCATGTTATAATAAATTAATCTTAAGATATTTACTAACAAATTGAATTTAAATGTTATAAATATGAAAATTAAAATCTCAGAGATAATTTTTATGACATTAAAACCAGAGTCAGACTTTAAGATCTGTCTTCTGAAATCTAAACTCATCATTTATTTATTCTGGATTATTTTTAACACAAAATCAAACATGTTGTGATTTATTTTAATTACTTTCTTCATTTTAATAACTTCATGATGATTTGAAGTGTTTTATGTCATTTTTCACTTCATTACAAGCATTTTGATCACTTTAATCCTGGAAATAGTTGTGTAAATAATGTTTGAAAAACTGAGTACTTATCGTTTTTATTGATTGTTTACTCTTTTCATTTATAAATTGATTTAATCTGATTGAAAGGATTTGTGTGAATTATTAATCAAACAGAGCAGAGTTCCTCTCTGAAAGAAAGTTACAGAAACACACAAAAAGACAGAAGCTGAATCTCAACCACACCCTACAACAAACTACATGCTGGTTCTTTTCTGCTGGATTAATAATCCGTACAAATTATTTCCATTAGATACAAACAGTTTTGAATAAAAACAGAAAGAAAAAAAAAAAAACAGTAAAAACTACAAGAACCATAGTAAAAACATGTTTTTATGTTATAGAAACATAAAAAGTCATAAAAATACAAACTAAAAATACAATCAATTTGTCCAAAGTTTATTTCTTCACTGAAACACCACAAAAAAATCAAAGTGTAATTTTTTACACAATATTTTATTCTAGACAAATTTACACATGAATTTAGATTTTATTTTCATCTCATTTATAAATGTATATTTTAAAAGATTAAAAGTTACAAAAAAAACCAAATATATCAATTTCATCATAATTTCACTGATTAATTCATATTTTTAACATTATTCTCTTGTTTTAATAAATAAATCTTAAGATATTTACTGAAAAAATGATACTTAAATGTTTTAAATATAAAAATTAAAATCTCAGAGATAATTTTTATGACATTAAAACCAGAGTCAGACTTTAAGATCCGTTTTCTGAAATCTAAACTCATCATTTATTTATTCAGGATTATTTTTAACAAAATCAAACATGTTGTGATTTATTTTAATTACTTTCTTCATTATAATAACTTCATAATGATTTGAAGTGTTTAATGTAATTTTTCATTTTATTGAAATCATTTTGATTATTTTAAACCTGAAAATAGTTGTATGAATAAAGTTTTAAAAACTGAGTACTTGTAGTTTTTATTGATTGTTTACTGGTTTTATTTATAAACTAATTTTATCTGATAGAGAGGATTTGTGTGAATTTTTAACCAAACAGAAATTCTAGTTGAGTCTTTTCCTGACAGTTGGTTACACACCCATCAGACTGATGCAAACACACAAGCAACCAACTAAATGCAGAAAAACTCTTGGCATAGTCTTCGTGCCAAGAATGTGCCAAGAGTTTTTGATGATTTGCCTGTTGTTCACTTCCTTTTCCCAAATATTCTGTGAAAAGGACAGAATCTGTTGAAGCTTTAGGTGACATGAATGTGAATCACCTGCAGTCCAGAAAAACATAATGAAGGATATAAAATCTACACCAAAAGAAACCAGACTTTATCTTTACCTTTCTGGAAAAAAGTTTTTAAGTCATCTTTGCCATAACATTTTAGAAAATTTAGAAAATCCTGTTTTTTCCAAAATACAAGACAGTAAATGACATGTAAAAAACATCTGGATTTTAAACCAAACATTTGCTATGTGTCCAGGAAGAGCAGCAGCAACTCTAAAAAAAGATCATTTTATTAACGACCAGAGAAGAAACAACAACACTGATCATCCTAAAGTTTTTATGTCTAGAAAATAAAGATGTTAAAACACAGCTGACAAAGTTTTTTCATCCTTCCTCATGAATTATGGTTAAGTTTTTGAATCAAGAACTTTGTTGGAACAAAACAAAAATTTTTATTTTGTGAAAAAAAGTTAGAACGTCTTTCTTTTTTTAACATAAAGTCTGATGTTTCACTGAATTTTTTTTTTTTATCACAGCAGAAAATATTCACATTTTCTACTAAATACTGAAAAGAAAGTCACTGTAAATGTGTAATAGTATTTACAGATAAGATAACAAACGGTTCTTCTGTCTGAAGCTAAAATAAAAGTTTTAGCTTCAGACTTCACACTCGGCAGTCCTGTGAGGGTTGGAGATCAGGACCCGATGGAGCCAACAGTATCAAATCACCAACAAAAAGCACCTGCATGTCTTCATGTACTTCACTTTGACTTTTAGTCCTCACGCACACACGCAAACATACACACAAATGTTTTTCTTTTACATAAACTTCTGTCACTGAAACACCACAAAAAAACTCAGTGTAATTTTTACACAAAATTTTATTTTAGAAAAACTTACAGATAATTTTAGACTTTTTTCTCATTTCATTTATAAATGTATATTTTAAAACATTAAAAGTTACAAAAAAATCCAAAACATATCGATTTCATCATAATTTTACTGATTATTTCATATTTTTAACATTATTCTCATGTTTTAATAAATAAATCTTAAGATATTTACTGAAAAAATTATATAAAAATGTTATAAATGTTATATAAAAGACTTTAAGCTCTGTCTTCTGAAATCTAAACTCATCATTTATTTATTCAGGATTAATTTTAACAAAATCAAACATGTTGTGATTTATTTTAATTATTTGCTTCATTTTAATGACTTCATAATAATTTGAAGTGTTTTATGTCATTTTTCATTTTATTTGACACATTTTGATCATTTTAAACCTGGAAATAGTTGTATAAATAATGTTTGAAATACTGAGTACTTATCGTTGTTATTGATTGTTTACTGGTTTCATTTATAAACTAATTTCATCTGATTGAAAGGATTTGTGTGAATAAATTAATCAAACAGAGATTCTAGTAGAGTTCCTCCCTGAAAGAAAGTTACAGAAACACCCAAAACGACACAGAAACTGACAAAAAGATTCTCAACCACACCCTACAACAAACTCCTGCAGCATTACATTTTTGGTGTTCAGATGTAGAGGATCAGCACCTGCAACAATGACAAACAATGACAAGACATTGTCATTGCCAGTTTGTTATCGGCGGATGAGTGGTAACAAGCAGATTTCTTAGCAGGTTTTGTTTCGCAGGGAGACCACACTCAGGGTAGAGTCAAAACAGGAATTTAATCCAAGACAGCTCTTCATACGTATCATACCACACTCATCCTAGTTCAACATTTTAAAACTAACAAACTACAAACTACTAACAGTTAGCAATGGCTAGCTTTTGTTGTTGTTGTTAGCATGTGTAAAAGCATTTACAGAACGAAGAACAAACGGTTCTGAAGCTAAAATGTTTTAAAAAAACAGACACAATCTTGTCAGACTAGTTTGTCTGCTTCTGATACTTTTCCTAATGTTGTTCATCACCGGTGCTAAAGACCGGTAGTTTGGATTTGGTCCAATTGCAACAAAGGTAAAATTAGTTGGTTTAACTGATGTAATCCAGAATATCTGTTCCTTCTTTCTGCATCACTTTGTTTTATCTGCTTTTAACTTCTTTATTTCTGAATGTATTATTGTTCAGCTTTTTGGAGACTTTCTAGTTTAGAACATTTATAAAAAATAAAGTTTTTCATTCATAAAACATTTCTGTCCAGAAATGTTTTATGAATTTCTGTTGGTGTTGGTGACCAGTTTGATCAGCAAAGGGTCACTGATGCCAGTTGATGAAAGAAATGGATTCAACATGAAAAAGATTGAAATGATTTTATCCACAGACCTGTGATTCAGACCTGGAATCACAGGTCTGATTCCAGTAAAATCAGACCTGTGATTTTACTGGATCACAGGTCTGAGGAAGAAGGTTTTTAATTCAATAAACTTTATTTCCAATCAAATTCTCCACAATCATTTCTTCAAAGAGGATTAAGATTGATGTTTTAACAGCAGTAAGAAGTTTTTTTCAGACCTTTAGTTTTTCCTGTTGAATGAATCAAACTGGTATTTAGTTGGACTGTGGGGAACACATTTTCAACAAGTAGGAAATTGCAGTAGTTTGTTACTAAAGTAGTTTGTTACTAAAGTAGTTTGTTACTAAAGTGATCTGGCAGTTACCTCCCCTAGCAGTGCAGGATTTCAACAGTTACTGAATATCTGCTCTGACTATGAACTTGAACATGATATCATTTACAATACCAAAAAGAGTGTAGTCCTTGTATGCCGGACCAAAGCAAATAAGGACCTTTGTTTCCCTGATTTCTATTTGTCCAAGCAAACCGTCAGTGTTTACAATAAAACAAAGTGTCTGGGTCACTTCATCACAGACCATCTCGGTGATGAGGATGACATTAATCAGCAGTGTCATATTCTATACGCCCAGGCTAACATGTTAATCAGAAAATTACACATGTGCACAGACAGAGTTAAAATAAATATTTTTAAAACATACTGCATACCACTGTATACAGTATCCTCCCCACCCCATTACCCCCCACCCACCCCCAGGGGTGCAAATAAAAAAAGGCTACATTACAAAAGCTCAAAGTAACATTTAATGATGCATTCAGAATGCTGTTAAAAAAGCCCAGGTCCAGCAGTGCAAGTCTCCTGTTCTGCCAGGCCAGAGGCAGCATAGTTCAGGATCTGTTGAGAATGTTGATTAACAAGTTCCTACAGTGTGTTGTATGATTGATCCTGGTAACACAATAGTGAGAGTCTTGGTGAATCCTAGTGTCAGTACAATCAGGTATAATGTCCTTTCTATGGAAACACTGATACAGATGTTTATTATAACTGGCTTGTATCTTTTATTTTTATTTCTTGTCTGATTGTCTGTGTGAAAATGGACCTTGAGTCTGGAAGACAGATGATGAAACTGCTCATACTTCAGTTTGTTCAATCAGAATCAGTCCGAAAGAAACTTACCACTCCCTCACACACACAGAAACACCCAAGCCCACATTCCAGACATAAACACAAACAGACACACCCACACCCTCCACACACAAGACACACACACACACATGCTACACATACAGTATATAAACGTGCTGTCACTTTTGATTCAGTCTTAAGAAAACCTTACAACCTGCAGCAATGTTTGATTGGACTCAGAGAGAAACTTGAATCTAGAAACAATTGGGAAAAACCTGGATGGTATGTCTGATTGATTCTATCTGTTTGATTCTTTTTAGTTTCTTATTTTCTGTGTGTTTACATGTGTATAACTTTTTTTTCCTGATCTTTAAATGTGTGTGTATAGTTGTCATGATTCAGGTTCAGACACACGCCTTCTCCAGGTAGTGTGATTCAGTTTCTCAATCAGAGAAAAAGAAATAAAGAAATCTTCCACCTCAAACTGTGATCATGTAGAATCTCTGATGAACAGAAAAGTTCTAAAAATGAAAATTCTCACTTTTATGGAAATAAAATAATTTATATATATATATACAGTATATATATCTGTTTAACTGTCCAGTGTTTCAGAATGAATTATGGTTGTGTTTGTAGACTTATTGGACAAATTTACTCTGAAATACTCAGATTTTATTTTATCTAAAGAATTCATGAAGAATTAAAAGTTCTTTCATTCCAGAACTTTGTAGCATGCCTGTAGCGCCACCTTGTGGCAGAAACATCTTACTGAGCCACATACAATCTGCAGGTTTCCATGGTGATGTAACTGAGTGAGAAAGTTCTTTATTCGGTGATGTAGAATAAACAGGATGATGAACAGGATCAGATGTTAGAATGACTGGATGAAGTCAGACTGAACATTCTCCTTCTTCTACCTTGAAGGACTGATCTTTAATCTGATGTGTTTCTGATCCTCTGACAGGAAGAAGATGATGTTCAGGATGCTGCTGCTGCTGATCCTCATCTCATGTGTCTCTGGTGAGTTTCCATCTTCAGAAAGCTCTCTAGATGTAGTTTAAAGACTCCCATGTTCCAGTTCTCAGTGTGTCTGCTCCTCTCTGTCTCCTCTGCAGCATCATTTGTAGTGAATGTGTCCCAGAGCTCCTATCAGGCAGAGGAGAAGCACAACATCACACTGGAGTGGACCTTCACCACCACACCTGGAACACCCACAAAGACAGAACTTGATATAATCTGTAAACAGATATTTGAGAATACATCAGCTTTCCTGTATCATGTATTTAAAGGAAAAGAGAGACCAGAGGTTCTGGAAAAGTTTTCAGGAAGAGTTCAGAGTGACAGAGACGTCCTCAGAGAAGGAAGAATCAGACTTCATGTTTCCAGACTGAGAACTGATGATTCTGGATGGTATGGATGTGAAGTGGTCACAGATTCTGGTTCTGGATACAGAGGACTTTATCTCAATGTCACAGGTCAGTTTTTTTAAAAAATAATTCTTAATTTAATTGGTAATTGATTACTATTAGTTATGTAAGATTTTATTCAAATGACCAGATTGAATTGCTTTCCAGCAGAAAAGAATCATCTTGAGATGACAAGTTCAGCTGATGAAGAAAAACCCTCAGAGTCCAGGAAACAGATTTGGATTCCAGTATTGTTGGTAGCAGGTTTCTTACTAGCTGTTTGTTTAATTGTATATTTTGTCATTGTTTCTAAAAAAGAAAAGTCACATTTAAAAAAAAATGTTCTGAACGTTGAAGAAAAAGACTCTCTATCCTCCAACAGAACAGAGAGTTTATCATCTGAGAAAATAGAGTGTGAGCTGCTGAATCAGTGAAGATAGAACAATCTAATAAACTGATCCGTTAATTAGTGGAGTTCATTATTAAATGAGAGGAACTTTTATCTACTGATGGATGAAAACAGGAGGAATAAAGAGGAAAATATGAAGAAAGAAACTGGAAACAAAATGAACTTCCTGTGGAGGAGATTTTAAAATCAAAAGCTGTGGAATCGTTATTCCGAAACTTGGGTTGATTTTTATGTTAAATTAAATGAATTACTCTATTCATCCCTCACCGGGGAAATTTGTGTGCTGCTCTCCTTACACCGCAGCAGGCTGCCCTTCGACGGCGCCAATGGTGGGAGAAGCGGGGGTTAGGTGACCCTAGACATGCTCTCTGTGGGACGCGAACCCGCAAACTTCCGGTCCGCGCACGAACGCTCTAACCACTGAGCTGCCGTCTCAACATTTCTGTTTACTTCTGTTTCCTGCTGCAGTGAGTCCAGTCACTGGAGCAGGTCAGGAGAGCATTTAATTTCCTCCAGTCAGAGAGGTCGCTTTACAGAGTGTAAAACTAAAATTTATACTTTTAAGCATCATTTGCACATGAAATCTGCACTGTTTCTAGAAACTTTGGATAAACAGTATTTATGTCAGTTGTTTTCAGTTACATAAAATTCAATTATATTTTGTTTTATTTTTGTGCATTTTTTTTAATTGTGGTGCTCCTCGATAACGCTGTGAAACTTTCAATTTTTTAAAATAAAACACTTTCTTGAACAAAAAAATAAAGTTTGAATAAACTTTCAAAATGTCTCCGGATTTTTTTCTTCAATCTGAAAAAAAAAATCACAACCATCTGACATATCAAATATGTCAGATGTTCAGATCAGTTTTACTGATCAGCAGCAATGGAACAGAAAGCTGCTGCTGATCCACAAACTTTTCTCTTTTTCTACAATAGTCCTCTGCAGGATGGAGAGATGGTTAAAGTTCATGTTGAAATGTTTTACACACTTTCTGTTCAGTTTTTATCCAAACAGATCGGTTTCATCCACTTTTTGTTCTCACTTATATACACGCTTCATTTTTTTTTACCAGCACTCAAAGAAAACACACACACATTTTTTCTATGATGATCTTGTTTTTTCTACTAAAATATAAAGTAATATTTAAATGGTATCATTTCCTTTTTAACACTTTATTTTGGAGAGAACTTACTGATGACATTTTTAAATCAGTATTTTCACATTTTAGCACATTAAAAACAAAAAGTAAACATTTTTTATGTATTTTCATTCTGGTCTACACATATTTGTCAGCATTTAATATTTTTGTGACTATAGGTGACGTTGACCTCTTACTGTGCTGAGGCAGTGTTAAAGAGTTTGAGGGTGGGAGGTCACAAGCACAATGCCAGGTTTTTGTCCAATTCAAGGTCAAAAACACCTTGAAGTTTGACTGACATCCAATGTGATTTGTTGGATGGCAGAAGAGGACTTGATGCTGAACAGAATCAGAAAAATAATACCAGGGGCTCAAAGAACAGGACAATTTCCCAAGGAAATGAATAACTGCTTTATAAATTTTTGAGTGGTGCTCTATACAGGCTTTTTCTAAAAGAAAGAGACATATACACTTTTTTCCGTGCACAAAAGTTCTAGCCACCAACACAATAATACCATTTTAAAATTACAAATTTAAAACAGTTTATTGAATAATTACAAATTAATATTTAAGAGAAGGTTTTACAAGATGCATTAGTTCAAAAACAAGTACTCCTGTTAAAAAAAAAAGTTCAAGCAATGTGACTGGCGAGGTAAAAAAAGACAAATTTTTAAGAAACGCATCAAAATTTCAAACCAACTTTGGTTTAATAACTTTGCTGTTCGGTTCGTGGTGACCGAAAGAACGTAGGTGAGAGACGTAGATCGACTGGTAAATCGACACGTTTGCTTCACTGATCAGATCTTTCTTCTCAACGACAGACCGATAAAACATACTAATTATTGCGGACACCGCACCGATCGGTCTGTTGATTTGTAATATTGGGTTATACAAATAAAATTGAATTAAAGATGAATGAAAATAGATTAATTCAGTCACATCCACAGGTTTTTATACCTTGCATGTGGTCTCAGTCATAAGAATTTTCCACTCAGTGAAGAGTGTGTGGGATTTCCTTTCTCAATGACTCATGCTGATCAACTCATTCAACCAATAAAACAAAACAGAATTTAAAACAGCAAAAAATCTATGTTGAAAAGGATCAAATCAAGTATGCTAAATCTAGTAATTAGTTTGAACCATGTTGTTACAGCCACTAACTTTTTGTTTTGTTTCCCTCCTCTCCTGAGTCAGTGTCTGCTGATTGGTGGCTGATTGGCAGATGGCCAATCCACCAAATAAACTGGAGGGAACAAGCAGCAGCAGGAGGAGGACTTTTGCTCAGTGTGACGCTGATGACTTTCTACCGTGGTCGTGTTGTGGTTTGTATGTGTTGGTCTGTGGTGGGAGCCTGTGGATTAGGTAGTCTGGGGTACCCTTTATTTACAGTATGCTCACGTAGGTTTGGAATCCTGTCTATGACCACCAGGTAGGAGGTTGGTGCCACCCGCTGTATGTTTTGACCCTGGTTATCAGTTTAACTAGACAGAGTTCTTTTGCTGTTTTCTTTGTTAGTTAGCGTGAGCTTTAGGCCCTGTTTTACTTATTTCATTGTTTTGGCACCACCTAACATCCCTTCCTCCCCCACAGGTGGAAAAACCACTTAAATAAACATTGTATACAACTGATTACTTGTCTCCTCGCCTGGTTTGTGGCTATTTGTTGCACCCCCTCTCATTGGGGTCGTAACAATGTGTAGCAGGTGGAGTATTTTAATGCATGGTTTTAATAGTTTTATTCTGCATGTTTTTATTGTGTTATGGTTTTTAGCATGTTTTTACCATTTTAATTAATTTTATTTACTTCACCTGCTACTAAGAAGTGATGCAGTCCCTGATTAGTAAATAAGGTGCAGCTGGGGGAAGAAGGAGGGCGTCTTGGAGAGCGAGCAAAGCCAGAAACCAGCAGGTTAAAGGCAGAGGGGAGCCCTCCATTTGAACTGTGGGCTGGTGGCGACACACCACCGTGCGGAGAGGGCTCCCCCTGCAGAAGGATACAGGCGATCTGATCCCCGCCAGGCGAGTGGACCCTCCCCCGTCAAGGGTACTTGATCTTGGACAAGCGAGTTACCCGGTGGGATACCCAAGAACTCTGGTTTTATGGACTATTGAGTACTTTTAAAGTTGTTTTTATACCTAGTCTATGTTGTTAGTGTATTTTAATGATGTTTAACCGAGTTTTGTGGTCTGTGCCTCTGCTTTTTACCCGGTGCGCCCCGCCCGAATCCCGAACCGGCCGACTCGCCCTCGTGCCGCTACACGTGCGGTTACAACCTATTCAAAGCAGGCAGCTCATTAACCTATACAGGAAGTGATTTCAAACCACATGGCATAACAAAGACAGCGCGCTAAAAATTTAAAAACAGAAAAAAAATCTCTTTTTCTTCCAGATTCTGACCGATACTAAATCTGATGTTGCTAATCTGATCTTAGATCTTTACTAATACTACAAATAAAGTAGTTTATTTGTCTAAAGTTTTATTCATTCAACAAAAAACAACTTATTTTAATTTAGTTTCACTTTTTAAAAACGTAACTTTATAAAAATGAAATTGTTCTAAATAAAACTTCATGAAAATCTGTTTTATTTTCAATAATTCATGATGGAAAATATTTTAACCGAATATATGATTTAATAAAGTGATATATTTACACTTTTTGAGATTCGTTTTTAGAGAAATAAAATTATATTCTTAATGAGGTGGACAGAAAAAAGAACAGGAATAGTTTTGAAAGAAACAGGTTGAAGAAGAATCTAAAACTGTGTTTGACTCCTTCCTTGTTCTTTTGTTGGATGGTAATGTTCTCTCTCAAAAAACAACAAAAACAGCTCATTGTCCAATCAGTCTGTAAACGAGGAGCAGTCATGTCTGATTCAGTCCTGAGGGAAAAAAAAACTAAGAACCTGCAGGCAGCAATGTTTGATTGGACTCAGAGAGAAACTTAAAACCAGAATCTGTAAACAATTAGGAGAAACCTGGATGGTACTGTATGTCTGATTGATTCTATCTGTATGTTTCTTCTTAGTTTTTTTATTATCTTTGTGTTTACATGTGTGTGTAACTTTTTTTTCCTGATCTCGAAAAGGTGTTTGTATAGTTTTTCTGATTCAGGTTCAGACACACACCTTCTTCAGGTAATAACAATACATTTTATTTAAAAGTGCCTTTCAGGAAACACTCAGAAAAAAATTGGGGTCAGTCCTCTGAAAGGCTGATTGTCTGGAACTAAACATGTTAAAATGACAAATATGATGCAAAACTTTCAAAAGTACAGAATAAGAAGGTGCTCATTGTGACAAAGGGTTAAAAAATTGCTTTTGATGAAGTAATTAAATCATTTACTTCAAGCATAATTTATCTCTATGTACTGTAAATAAGATCGTGTATTTGGTTCCTACAAAGTTTAGATGTAATGTTTGACTTTTTTAAAAATTTTTGGTTAATCTTTCCAACTCGTAAATTTCGTTAGTATCTGACATGTTCAACCTGTGTGGGCATCCTGTTCTCTACCAACCCTCATGTGGGAAATTAGAAGCTGGCATTACCTCTGAAGCGAACGCTGAAACTTTCTCTATGTTATTATCTGTGTTTAATTTTCTTTCTTTGATGTGTGTGTGTGTTTTATATGATATATTAATACTTATTAAAATATTATAAAGACAATATTTCCCAAATTATCTCCATCTTCATCTCTGCTACCTCCATCTTTGTTTCCTGTCTTTTCTTCAGTGCTACTGTTTCTAGACCAATCAGCATGGCCGCTCTCACCACGGTTTTGTACACTTTCTCTTTCATTCTAGCTGAAACTCTTATATCACACATCACACCTGATACTTTTCTCCACCCATTCCAGTCTGCCTGCACACGCTTCTTCATCTCTTTTCCACACTCTCCATTACTCTGAACTGTTGATGATAAGTACCTAAAATCCTCCACCTTCTTAATCTCTTTTTCCTGTAACCTCGTAAAATATTGAAATACATGTAAATAAATGTAAAAGTATAAAATAAGAAAAATCTGCTTATCTAGTAGATAAGTTATATAGTAGAAAAACAGAACTGTTTGTGTTAAAAAATCCAGAGAAATGTTCAATTTAAATTTGACACTTTATTAAAATAGAGACTTCATGTTCAGAAAAAATTAAAGTGCTTCAAGAAAATAAAATATTACAGCAGGTACAAAAGAAATGTTAAACTAAACTATAAAAACAGTATTTTAATAAAACAGACTTTACTTTTAATCAAGAAAAAAATACCATAAAGTTCAATAAAGTCATTATTTCTCTGACATTTTTTATTTTATACATAAATAAAACTGTATTCAGTTTAACAAAGTCATAAAACTTCAGAGTTTCATATTTAATACATCTTTTTAATGGATAACATTTTATTCACTTTCCTTAAAGTGTTTTAAAATCAGATCTTTAAACAACATGTCATATAAAGTATTATAACAATATAAAATATAGATTTACTTCAGAAAAACTTCCTTTGATTCAGGATTAAAACAGTTCTTTACATTTTTAACATCATATATAAAATGAGATTCAAAGTGTGTGCAAAGAAATAAAGAGTGTTTTTGGGATCTTGTTCCACACATGGAGACCCTAGAATGTGAATCCAGAGTCTCCATGTCTGCTTTGGACTCTGCTGTGGAACAGCAGCATCAGAAAACAGAAGATGGAAGAAAAGTCTTTCATTCTGATTTCAAGAAGAAGAAGAAGTGGAGGTCTTCATGTTGTTACTTTCCTTCTCATGATCGTCTGGTTCTTTAGTGAAATGTGAGAAGATCTGTTGGACTTTAGACCTGAAGAATGGAAAAAAATACACTCTAACAAGAAGTAGAACTACTAATAATACTACTAGAAGCACTGGAAGCAGGATGAACATCCACTGTTTAAAGGTTTCTTCTCCTTCAGGTGAGGTTTTTGTTTCAGGAGATTCTTCTGGTCCAGGATGATCCTCTTTTGCTGGAAAACAAATCAAACAGGTTATTTGTATAAAACACATTAATAATTATGATATATTTGACTTGAATAAAGTTGTCATTAAAGAACCTAACCTGTGACATTAAGATAAAGGCTTCTGTATCCAGAACCAGAATCTGTGACCACTTCACATCCACACCATCCAGAATCATTAGTTCTCAGTCTGGAAACATGAAGTCTGATTCTTCCTTCTCTGAGGACGTCTTTGTTAATCTGAACTCGTCCTGAAAACTTTTCCAAAACCTCTGGAATCTCCACACCTTCTATTTCATGATACAGGAATGGATCTCTTCCTCCATCAAACAACCAACAAGCTATCATCTGGATCTTTGTAGGTGTTCCAGGTGTGGTGGTGAAGGTCCACTCCAGTGTGATGTTGTGCTTCTCCTCTGCCTGATAGGAGCTCTGGGACACATTCACTACAAATGATGCTGCAGAGGAGTCAGAGAGGAGCAGACACACTGAGAACTGGAACATGGGAGTCTTTAAACTACATCTAGAGAGATTTCTGAAGATAGAAACTCACCAGAGACACATGAGATGACGATCAGCAGCATCCTGGACATCATCTTCTCCCTGTCAGAGGATCAGAATGTTACAGTGAACTGTGAAACATGATGAGAAAGTTCTTATTAAAAGAGGAGGTGATAATGAAACCGAGAGAACCTACGTCACAGTAACACAGTAGATGTTACTGTACAAGACACACCCATAACTGTGTCATTATTGACAGAGACGTTTAAAGGACAAAAAGATGTCTGCTGCACAGATAATAAAAAGATTTGTATTTTTTTGTCAGTTGTCATGAATAAAGTTTTTATTATAAATATCAATGTATAGCCATCCTCTCAGTCTAACTTCCATTCAGTAGTGTGTTGAACACACCTACCACAATGTGACAAAAGAACCCAACGTTTCACGTTGACTAAAACTCATCAATAGGCGTATCATTTTGTTTTAAACGGGTGTGCTATTTTATTTTATTTATTTTTTTTGTTAAAATGATACAATTATTTTAGTTTTTTGCACAATAATTCTGAATCTCCTACAAAAAAAAACATAAATACCTCCCCCTGTCACAAGAACCAACCATGCTTTTTAAAAAAAAACCCCACTGATGTTCTGACCAAATTAAATTCAAGAAGAAATATATAAGTTACTTTACTTACAGAAAGTCATAAATAATCTACTTAATAAAAAATCAAACATATCTCCAGCTCTGTTTGACTACTTTAATAAAGTATTTTTATTTAAAAATATGAGTTCTGATTTTCTGTTTGAAATAAAATATAGAAACATACAGACTTACCGTTCAAGTTGGTCATTTAGTTTCACAGAGTTAATCTTTCCAAAGAGCATTCGTGGTGAAACTGCTCCGGCTTACACACTTCCGTTCTAAATGAACGGACATGATTGTGATTGGCTGTAAATTAAGTGGGAGGTCCCAGTGCACAGCGCTCAGCCAGTGAGGCTCTGTGGACTGTGAAAAGGGGCGGACACAGATGCAGTTACTACACTGGATTCTTTCCAAACTCTCCTGTTTTGGGCTCTACAGGCTTTGCTGTCATGTCACATGTCTTTTCATGTTACATGGTGACTCATTTCCGATTCCTTTTTAGGTTTTATTGCAACACCCTCATTTTAATAAGCTCCTCCTCTTCACTCAGCTCATTTTGTCCAATGTAAAAATGAATTCTTCTGGTTTCCTTTTCTGCTTCATCAGGTTTTTGCTACACTAATAATAATAATAATGTATTTTATTTATAATGCACTCTATACTTGAAATCAAGTCTCAGAGTGCTACATGGATTAAAACATTAAAACTTAAAACAATTAAAACAGTACAGTACAGTAAAAACAAACATAGAATGCAAACAAATTTAAAAATTATAAGCTTTTTTAAAAAGGTGGGTTTTTAGTCCTTTTTTAAAGGCATCCTCCGTCTGTGGGGCCCTGAGGTAGTCTGGGAGGGCATTCCACAGGCGGGGAGCAGCAGCCTTGAAGCCCCTGTCGCCCATTGTTTTTAGCCGTGTCCTGGGTGGGTTCAGACAATGCTGTTGGCCTGACCGGGTCCTGGTTGAGGTATTGAGTGTGAGTAGTTCTGAGAGGTAAGTGGGGGCCTCACCGTGCAGACAGTGATGGGTGTGAAGGAGGACTTTATATTCAACACGGAGGTGAACGGGAAGCCAGTGAAGGCTGTGAAGGATGGGGGTGATGTGCTCGTATTTCCGCACCCTCATCAGGACCCTGGCAGCGCTGTTCTGAACATGCTGGAGCTTTTGAGTGCTCCTGCCAGGGATCCCGATGAGAAGCGCATTACAGTAATCCAGCCTGGAGGAGACAAAGGCATGGACGAGCTTCTCAGCAGCCGGGAGGGAGAGAGATGGACGAAGTTTTGAGATGTTACGGAGGTGAAAGAAGGAAGTTTTGCAAATGTGGGTGACATGATTGTCAAAGGTGAGGTGGGGGTCGAACTTAACCCCGAGGTTGGTGACAGAGGGAGAGAGGGGAATGTTGTGGCCAAAGAGGGAAATTGAGTTTATGGGGGAGGAGCGAAGTTGTTGAGGAGTACCAATTTGAATGGCTTCGGTTTTAGAGCCGTTCAACTGAAGAAAATTTTGGCTCATCCATGCCTTTATGTCCTCCAGGCAGGAGCTGAAGTGTTTGAGAGTGGCAGAGGGGGACCCAGAGGGAGTGACTTTGAGGTAGAGCTGTGTGTCGTCCGCATAGCAGTGGAAATTAATGCCATGTGTGCTGATGACACTACCAAGGGGGAGCATGTAAATTGTGAAGAGGGTAGGACCGAGCACAGAGCCCTGGGGAACCCCACAGGTGACTGTGTGGGTTCTGGATTTAGCTTCCCCCAGGACCACGCACTCGGTCCGATC
The DNA here is from genome assembly GCA_902685375.1 of Neostethus bicornis. NCBI lineage: Eukaryota > Metazoa > Chordata > Actinopteri > Atheriniformes > Phallostethidae > Neostethus > Neostethus bicornis. The sequence continues at coordinate 2,805,848 of LR738558.1, forward strand.
AGTGAGGTAGGACTGGAACCATTGAAGGACAGTGCCTGAGAGTCCAATGTGGTGCTGAAGACGGTGGAGAAGGATGTTGTGATCAATGGTGTCAAATGCAGCAGAGAGGTCGAGGAGAATAAGGAGGGATGTGGAACCGGAATCAGAGACCATCAGCAGGTCACTGGTGACTCTGATCAAAGCTGTCTCTGTGCTGTGGAATGGGCGAAAACCAGATTGAAATTTCTCATAGAGGTTATTTGATTTTAGATGATTGTGAAGCTGAGAGGAGACAATTTTTTCAAGAATTTTGGATATGAAAGGAAGATTTGAGATTGGGCGGTAATTTGATAAGACTTCAGGGTCAAGGGTGTGTTTTTTGAGAAATGGTTTGACGAGAGCTGTTTTGAGGGATGGCGGGATGATGCCGGTCTCAAGAGAGAGATTGATGATTTTGGTTATGAGGGGAGTGATCAGTTTGTTATGGTTTTTAAGCAGAGGGGACGGGAGGGGGTCCAAAGATGATGTGGATGATTTAGAGTTACGGATAGTTTTCTCGACCTCCTGCTGCGCTGTGGGGGAAAAGTGAGAAAAAGGCTTTAGGAAAGACGGGGATGGAGTTTCATTTGTGAAACTGTGTGTCAGGGTAGAACGAATATTATCGATTTTGGAGGTGAAATAATCAAGGAACCGGTTGCAGTTTGTTGCTGTGGGAGTTTGATGTGTGGAAATCTGTGGTCTGAGAAGATGATTGATGGTTGAGAATAGTTTTTTTGAGTTTCCTGAATTGTTATTGATGATTGGGGAGTAGTGTTCTGACCTGGCCGATGTGAGAGCTTTAGCGTAGGAGCGTTGGTGTTCCCGGTAGGCCAACTTATGCACCGTCAGGCCAGATGTTTGGTACGCTCGCTCCAGGACACGGCCAGATCTTTTCATGGCTCTGAGCCTGTCTGTGAACCAGGGAGCTGAACGAGTGAATGTGACAGTCCGGGTTTTAAGAGGGGCATGGAGATCCAGGATGGAGGTGAGACTGGAGTAAAGCAGGTGTTCAGAAGATCCTCCACTAGAGAATGAAAAAAAACATTTTGAAAAGACAGAAAATAGAAAAAGATTCCGTTCGTTCTGTCATCTTCCGCTCATCCAGGGCCGGATCGCGGGGGCAACGGCCTCAGATGGGAAGCCCAGGTTTCTCTCACCCCGGCTGCATCCTCCAGCTCACCCGGAAGGATTCTGAGTCGTCCCCAGCCAGCTGTGAGACATAGTCTCTCCAGCGGATCCAGGGTCTCCCATTCGGTTTTCACCCGGTGGGACGTGCCCAAAACACCTCACCAGTGAGGCGCTCGGGGGGCATCCTGACCAGATGTCGAACCACCCCATTTGGCTCCTCTCGACCTGGAGGAGGAGCGGCTCGACACCGAGCTCCTCCCGGATGAAAGAGGTCCTCACCCGATCTCTGAGTGAGAGCATTAGAATTGAATGAGACAATTAGACTGGAAGAATCTAATTCATAAATGAATCAGTAGGTCTGAATGAGACATGGAGGTAGAACATGAAGGTTACAAAATCTGATCGAACTGGATACCAGGAGGTTTTACACATTCTATACCCAGTACATACGAGATGATTTAGTCTGTATGTAAAGAATCTGTAAAGAGTAAAACTCCATGAAGTCTGTAATCCATCCTCCCAAATGAGATGGGGTAGGTTCCTCCTCTCTGCTCTTTGATGAGTTTTAGTCCAAAAGAAGATGTTTGTATGTGTGAGACTGGATGAAAACATGGACGGAGAAGGACTGATCTTTGATCTGATGTGTTTCTGATCCTCTGAAAGTGAGAAGATTTTGTTCAGGATGCTGCTCCTCCTCCTCAGCTCATGTGTCTGTGGTGAGTTTCCATCTTCAGAAACCTCTCTAGATGTAGTTTAAAGACTCCCATGTTCCAGATCCAGAACTGGATCTGACACTGTCAGATCAGTGTGTCTGCTCCTCTCTGTCTCCTCTGCAGCATCATTTGTAGCAGAGGTGTCAAGTAACGAAGTAAGAGTACTTCGTTACCTTACTCAAGTAGAAAATCTCGTTATCTCTACTTTAACAAAGTAATTATTTTTTTGTCTACTTTTTACTTTTACTCGCTACATTTTTATACAATTATCTGTACTTTTACTTCGTTTTTTTTTCAAAAAGTAGTCGCTACTATCGCCATTTTGTCACTGTTAAAAATAAAGAAAAAGTCAGTAAAACCAATCGGATCATTCGCGCCATTCAGTTTGAATGTGATTGGATGAGCCTAGTCAACGCAATCTCAACGCAACTTCCTGTTGCTCCATCTCCGACATGAGACACACAGGACCACACAACGAAGAAGGACGGGACTCCTAAAGCAAAAATGAGCCAGCCATCGACGAGCGCGGATACCCGGGATGGGGACAATAAACAAGAGGATGAGACCCAAAAGGACACTGGTTTAGCCCACCCATGGCCTTATTTGAAAGAGATTTTTGACTTTGTTGAGCGAAAAAACGATTCATACAAAATGCTTTGCAAACTCTGCCTTCCAAAGAAACACGAGCTCATGGCGTTCAAAACTTCGCCTTCAAATTTGAGGAAACATGTCGAGGTAAGCTGAAAACATATTACTAACCTAATAATGATCAACCTAGTTAAATCGTAGTACGCCATGCGTACGGATTTCGCCTTGCTAGCTACAGTATGGCGAGCTGCATGCTAACACTTTGTCTTTACTTCCTGGTTCTATTTTATTTCGTAACCATTGAACTGTGTTTGATTAGCTCTCTGTTAAATTATTGTTTAGAGTTTTGATTGTAAGATGTTGTGTGATTTAATATTGTTGTTTTGTGTAATACTGTTTTAATATTAAGTGGATCGACTGCTTTAACAATGAGATAGAAATGCATGCAACACTCAGTAACAACTGAGAGCAGGAACTTTAGATGTGTTCGAGATGATTTGCGCATTTCATGGATTTCAGATAAGACCAAGCATTGCAAGGATCGGGGGAAAGCCCCTGGAAGTCTATGAGAAAACAGTTTCTTCTTATTTTAGAAAAACAAGATCAGAAAGTAACATTTACATACATCCGCTTTAAAATTTTTACACAATAAATTTACTAATTTGTTGAAGAAGCGCAACAAGTCAATACGTGTTCAAGTTAATTTCAGTTTTTGTTTTTAGACTTCATTAAACAAAAACACAGACAGTAAATTATTTACACCGTTCATTAAAAGTTACAATCAATTTTATTGTAATGATTTACTTGCATAACTTTGAAACAATTATTTAATAAAATTGAGATAAAATTTCAAACCTCATTCTTAATATTGAGCAGTTTTTAGCTCTTTAAAATATTAACAAATCTACCATTTTTTCTTATTTCCTGATTTGCGAAGCTGTAATGTAAACATTAAATGGAAGATTTTCTTTATTATTATTATTGTTGATTCTATTATATAGTTTAGTTACTGGTGCAATGAATGAGTTTTAAATCCTAGAGATCCAGCAGATTTCAGTGTGTGAAATCGCTTAAGAAACAGACACATTTTTACATTAAAGGGGCCATCTCATGCAAAAGTGACTTTCCAGAGTTTTCTAGCTTGTAAGAGTGATGTCCGGGCCTTGTATATGTCACCAAAGGGCTTTCTAGATTGATTTAGCCCGTTTTTCTGTGGATTTCTGGTACGCTCAGACAAAACAACCAATGAGCAGATGTCTAAAGTATGACGCATTTTGACGTAGCCCGGACGGACTTCGCACACGCCCCCCTCCGCAGCAAACCCTCCCTCCTCACCACCCGCCCTCCTCACCCGCCTCCACTCCGGCCTTACGCCCTCACAAACTCACTTTCAACGTCCGATATACAGGCTGGTTCGCTGCTCTGCCTCTTTTTTATTTTCTTGCTTGAACACGCTTTTTAGATTAATCGACATGATAAAATCTTACATTTCAGACGCTACCAAACCGCTACGCACGGGTTTACGCCCGCCTTCCCCCTCCCGCTCAGAGATGGGCGGAGGAATAGCGGCTCAGTGAGAGCAGAGGGCGGAGCTTGTACTTTCTCAGGATGGGCGGAGGGATGAGCAGACCCGGCCTTTCATAGTTCCGGGTCTGTGACTGCGCTCCACCAAATCGATATATTTTCATAACTATGATGTAATGCATGTTGCAAACCCCACATTTTGCGTGTGTATGTGCAGAGGATACAATGTGGAAAGAGTTGTTTTGCATGAGATGGGACCGTTAATGTATGCTTTATTAATTTAATAACATTCACACAGAATGATACTGTGAAGGTTTTGTAAAAACACAACTGCATCATATATGTTGGTCTGATATTTATTAACATGTAACATAATTCTTATGAAACACAGTCTTATGATTGTATAATTATTAGTATCCTAACTCAAATCACATTTTCTCACATATAACCAAGCTCACCTACTCCACATCTTGTTTTGGCTTGTGGTTCTTGAAGTAATGTCAAGATAGTAGCATAGACCAGTGGAACCAATCCCTAACTGGTGGGTTTACTTTCATCCATAAACTTCAAGCATGACATTACTACCACAGTACAAGATAATCTGAGTTTGTGATTCCAGAGAAATGACACAACTCTCAATATGCCTTTACTTTCTCCACAGAAGAAACACCCCACAAAGCTGGAAAAGTACATCCAACTAACCCAAAAAAGGAGATCATCCACACAAGATTTGTTGGCTCTGCCCATAAAGCAATCAAAGTTGTGGGAGAATCAAAGAGTCTCCCAGGAAAGTGTAGACAAGGCAGTCCTGAAGTTTGTGGTCCAAGGCTTGCACCCACCCCACATTGTCCAGCAACCATGTTTTATTGATCTTGTTCAGCAACTTCAGCCGAATGTGAATGTTATGACACGCAACACTCTTGTGAATAAAGTTGCAAAAGCCTCAGCGGAGATGAAGATAAAAGTCAAAGCGGTTCTCGGTGAAGCTGAGTATATCGCAACTACTGCAGATTGCTGGACCGCACACCGCCGCAGCTTTATTGGGGTCACTGCCCATTGGTTTTGCTCACAAACAATGCAAAGATTCTGTGCTGCCCTTGCCTGCAAACAACTAAAAGGATCTCATAATTTCTCAACCCTGGCTGGAGCCCTAAATGACATTTACACAGAATACAATATAAGAGAAAAGATTGTACGAACAACAACTGATAATGGGTCAAACTTTTTGAAGGCCTTCAGAGTGTACGGGCAGACAGAAGAGAACGATATTCAGTTTGATGGAGACGGTGAGGAAGGAAATGGTGGTGGCCAAAATGATGAATGTGATGAAGAGGAAACCACAGAGGGTGAATTCATTGACACTGGAGCACTTTTGGATGAAGATGATTTCGTAGAATTCCAGTTACCCAAACACCACAGATGTGCATGCCATCTCCTCAATCTAGTCTCCACAGTTGATGCCTCAAAGGCAGAGGACAGTCCAGTGTACAAGAAAATATCAAGGTCCACATTTGGTAAATCTGCTAGTCTGTGGAAGTTAAGCTCAAGATCAACAACTGCAGCTGAAGTAATCGAAGACTACTGCAAACTGCAACTTGTAAGGCCAGTTCCTACAAGATGGAATTCATTCTTCTCAGCCGTTGAAAGACTAGTGAGAATAATAAAAGAAAGGGGTGAAGTAGCACTTGCAGCTGTCTGCAGTAAACTAAACATACCCCAGTAAGTGTTTTATTTGCCTTTTAATTAACGTGATTCAACAATTTTCTACTTTTGTACATTAACTAAAGTGTTGCTCTTAAAATGTCTATTAAAAAGACAGAAAATTATCAAAACTGTTATCAGAACTGTGAAAAACAAACACAAATTTAATTTTAGCAGGCTGAAAGTTTAGTTTGATAAATTGCAATACATACCTAATTAAAACACCACAGTAAAACCCAAGTTACTTGTCAAGTCTTTTTTAATAAATTTAGAAAACAAAGTAATTTATCTGAATAATTTATTTTTCAAACTTTTTGAGAAAAGTTCTTTCACCCTAGCAGCAGAACTATGTAAGAGCACAGAGGGAATTAATGTGTTTAAAATGATTGTAAACTAAAAGTTTTTCATTTTGTTCTTCCCTACTTGTTTTCACACTGAAAAGTATCAATAAGAATACCGACGAAATATCAAATACAAAGCGGTATGAGGAAGAGTAGAAGTATTGATAAAATGGCACCAATACCCATCCCTAGTGAACAATCTTTTTTTCTGAGATTGAAGTTGTATCAACTCGGCTGAATCTTTTATATTATTTTATTTTCCTTTTTGTATTTGTGCAGGTTTACACCAGCAGAACTTGCATTTCTCTCAGAATATGCAAAACAATGAGTCCAGTTGCTAAGGCACTTGATGTTCTTCAAAGTGAAACCAGCGTGCAGATGGGATGGTTGGTCCCTACCATAACTCTGCTGAAGAATAAACTACAGCATTTATGTGGATCTACCAAGTTCTGTGAGCCTTTGATTGCTGCCCTTCTTTTAGGCCTTGATAAACGGTTTGGAGAGATGCTTGCTGACCCAGAGCTGATAGCCTCTGCCATTCTTGTTCCTAAGTTTAAGACCTGCTGGACAAGTGATCAAAATGTCCTGAAACTTGGTAAGTGCTCAACTGTCCTGTAATTTTTTGAATTTCTTTGGAGCCGCTGGAATGAGGCTGACATTTTATTTATTGGCACACACAAGCACACATAATAGCCATTGCACATTACAGTAATTTTACAATAGTCTTATATTATTTCATCTGCACTAACTTTTTGTATTATAATTTATTCTGCAGGCCTTGATTATATTAGAACACACTTGAAGGTTCAGGTCGGGAATCTCGCCAGCGAGAGCTCTGTTTCATCTGAGGAAGACGACTTGTTTTCCTCTTTAAAAAAGACTAACCCTCTTGAAATGACACATCAACTGGATGCATACCTTGGGTGCCCAGGAGACACATCAGAAGTCTTAAAATGTTTTCCTGCTGTATTCCAGCTGTCACGCAGGCTGAATGTGGCACTCCAGCCTCAGGAGCCTGTGAAAGACTGTTCAGTGTTGCCGGACTCGTCTTCTGCCCGAGAAGAGCACGAACTGTCTCAAAGAACTTTGAGAACCAGCTGCTTTTGAGGCTTAACAAAGCCTTTTGGTAATTTTTTTTTTTGGCAGTGATGCAGAGTGAAATTTGGTAGCTGCAGGAATGTTGCTTTTTGCCCTATTTGTGTTAATAAACATTTGAGTGTGTTCATTAATTTCCAATAAAGGTTGTTAAGAAAAAAATGTTTCTGATTCATAAAGTTTCACACCACAACACTGAATCATTTAGTTATTATATTCTGCTCCTTGAAGCATGTGATAATGGTTAAAAACATGTTAACACGCTTTTGTTAACAATATTCCATTTTTTCTGAAAATTACTTTTACTTTTTTTACTTTAAGTAGTTTTAAAATAGGTTACTTTTCACTTTTACTTAAGTAGAAAACTTGAGTTGATACTTCTACTTTTACTAAAGTCGTTTTTTAACTCGGTATTTATACTTCTACTTGAGTAGAAAATGTTAGTACTTTTGACACCTCTGATTTGTAGTGAATGTGTCCCAGAGCTCCTATCAGGCAGAGGAGAAGCACAACATCACACTGGAGTGGACCTTCACCACCACACCTGGAACATCTACAAAGATCCATATAATAGCTTGTAGGTTGTTTGATGGAGGAAGAAATCCATTCCTGTATCATGAAATAGAAGGTGTGGAGATTCCAGAGGTTCTGGAAAAGTTTTCTGGACGAGTTCAGATTAATAAAGACGTCCTCAGAGAAGGAAGAATCAGACTTCATGTTTCCAGACTGAGAACTGATGATTCTGGACCGTATGGATGTGACATGGTTACAGATTCTGGTTCTGGATCCAGAGAACTTTATCTTAAAGTCACAGGTCAGTTTTTCAGTCATATTAACTCAGTTCAATTGTAAATGTGTCTTTATTTTATGTGAGCAGAGAAAAGATGATCAAATAGAAATTCATTTCAGATGAAAAAAAATATTTTCTTGAAGTTTGACTTTTAATGATCTAAAACTAATTTTTACTTAAATGAAAGAAAATATGATTAATACAAATTATTTCTATGATTTTTTTTCCACCAGAAGAGGATCATTCTGGACCAACAAAACTACTTGAGGCAAAATCCTCACGTGCTGGAAAACAAACCTTTAACCTCTGGATGTTCATCCTGATTGGAGAACTTGTCAAATACAGTATTTTTAGTGTTCCTGCTACATGTTAAAACTTTTTATTTTCGTTCTGTAGCTCTGAGTCCAACAGATCTTAAATTCTTTGGATGAACCAACCTCACCTTCTTGAGAAAAAACTTCTGACATCATGATGAATACTGTTTGATTTTTGGCTACTGGTCCGTTGCAGGAAGGATTCTGTTACTCAGATTCCTTCATTGAATCTAAAGATACCTGAAGTGTTATCTTTGAATATTTAAATGTTAAGCTTAAAACAGCTTCAGAATAGTTTGAAGATTCTGTTGTTGTCAGAACTGGTTGTCTTCAGGATGGATGTGATCTTTAACAGTGGTCACAGAGGAAACAAAGACTTCTTGATCATCTGGTCCTGCAACAGCCTGGTGACCTGTTTAGAGTGTACCCTGCCTGTAACCAGCCTGAACTGACTCCATCACCCCCAACTGAGAGAAATAGTACAGGAGATGAATGAATGACCTTCTGTTTGTGATATTTTTTATTAGGACATCATCAAGTTGTACAAAATATAATTAGAAAGGGAAAAGATTGGAAATAATTTTCTATTTCTGTAACTGGGACTTTTATTTTCAGTATTTTGTAGGAAAAAAGATGTTGTGATAGTTTGAATATTTTATTTAAACACTTTGATTTGTTAAAAAAAAAAAAATTAATGTCCAAATAAACTTATTAAAGCAGACGTCAGAGATTAAAAAAAAAAATGAATGGAAGACATGCAGGTGGTGCCTCTTGCTGGATATCTGTAGAACTGCAGAGAAATGAATGATCTGAACAATTTAATTTAAGTTTATTAAAGTGTGGGTTCTTAATCTGTGTTTTTATTAATTAAACAACATGTGGAGACAGTTCATCAACTCAAACTGATGGAATCTGTTCATCATCACCTGATCAGTTTGATCATTAAAATGTATCAAATTTTTCCCTAATTAATTTTTACCTACAGTTTAACATGAATCCAGCAAATTTAATCAGAATTAAATGCAAGTTTAATCTGAGGAATTAGGATTAAATAAAAAGGAGGATATTCATTTAAGTTTTATGGATTGTTTTAAATGATTTAACTTTAATTTAGTCATCAAATCACAAGTTAATGAAAGATAACGAATAACTGGAAAGTTTTTAAATAAATGGTTTCTGTAAAATATTGAAACACATTTCAAATAAGAAAATTCTGTATATGTTTATATTTGTGTTTTTGTAAAACTTTACATGTTAAATCTGTGACAAATTGTCAAATAAAGTTTTGTATTATTTGTCATTTCACACAAAATAAATAAATTTTCATGTTTTGTGGTATTTCAGTAGAAAACAAAAAGTTATCTAAATAAAGAAACGCGTGTGCTTGTGTTTAAAAGTCCAGAGAAATTTAAATTTGACACTTTATTTATAGACTTTATGTTCAGAAAAATTAAAGTGCTTCAAAGAAAACAAAGTATTAAACAGAGGCAGAAAAAAATTCTTCTAAATAGAAAAAAATCAATTAGACCTTCAACCAATAAAACAATAAAATAAAATCTATATACATATGAATACATACACACACGAGTACATACATGTACGTGTTACCTAAAACATAAAGATGTGCAAAAGATTAAAAACCAACTCCAATAGAGAAAAAGCAACTACTGTTACTGTCTGTAGAGACAGGATGTACAGTACTTATATTAATATCTACACTCATAGAGGAATATACTGTATACATACAAAATATTTACAATATATTAAACATTTTTTAAATCAAACACTCATTTAAATACACTTTTAATTTAAAGATTTATTTTATAGAAAGCTATACATTTTTTTTATCATTTCCTCATCTTCGTCATGAAAATAGTTCACATTTAACAGAAAACACACAGGAAATGTTTGCTGTTTGTTTAGAGAACATTTCTTACATTTGGTTCTACAGTGATATGTGAGAAAATCTGTTGAAATTTAGACCCGAAGGAGGGAAAAAAATACACACTAACAAGAAACAGAACTAATAATATTACTACTGATAGTACTGGAAGCAGGATGAACGGCCAGAGTTTAAAGGTTTTTCCTCCATCAGATGAAGTTTTAGTATCAGGTGGTTCTTCTGGTCCAGGATGATCCTCTTCTGTTGGAAAAAAAATTCAAACCGGTCACATTTATAAAAACACATAGAAAACCAGGGTCTTTTTTAATTGAATAAGAGTTTCACTAAAGAAAATCACCTGTCACGTTAAGAGAAACTCTTTTGTACCCAGAACCAGAATCTGTGAACATGTCACATCCACACCATCCAGAATCATTAGTTCTCAGTCTGGAAACATGAAGTCTGATTCTTCCTTCTCTGAGGACGTCTTTGTTAATCTGAACTCGTCCTGAAAACTCTTCCAAAACCTCTGGAATCTCCACACCTTCTATTTCATGATACAGGAATGAATTTCTTCCTCCATCCCCCAACCTACAAGCTATCATATAGATCTTTGTAGGTGTTCCAGGTGTGGTGGTGAAGGTCCACTCCAGTGTGATGTTGTGCTTCTCCTCTGACTGATAGCAGCTCTGGGACACATTCACTACAAATGATGCTGCAGAAGAGACAGAGAGGAGCAGACACACTGAGAACTGGAACATGGGAGTCTTTAAACTACATCTAGAGAGATTTCTGAAGATGGAAACTCACCAGAGACACATGAGATGAGGAGGAGGAGCAGCAGCATCCTGGACATCATCTTCTCCCTGTCAGAGGATCAGAATGTTACAGTGAACTGTGAAACATGATGGAAAAAGTTCTGATAAAAAAAAGGAGATTATGAAAAATAGAGAACCTACAGTACGTCACAGTAATACAGTAGATGTTACTGTACAAGACACACTCATAACTGTGTCATTACTGACAGAGGTTTAAAGGACAAAAAGATGTCTGCTGCACAGATAATAAAAAAGATTTGTAGTTTTTTGTCAGTTGTCATGAATAAAGTTTTTATTATAAATATTAATTTATAGCCATCCTCTCAGTCTAGCTTCCATCCAGTAGTGTGATGAACACAACTACCACAGTGTGACAGAGTGTGAAAGAAGGCAACGTGAACATGCTGTGTTTGTCTTTCACACTGTGGTTGTTCTCCTTCCATCCAGTAGGTGGTGTTTTTTTTCTTCATTCTCCTCCTGTCTCTAATTATTACTTCTCAGTTTATTAAACTGCATAAAAAAACACAACAGAGTGACTAAAACTCATTAATAAAGGTATTTTTTTGTTTTAAACGGGTGGGCGAATTTTTTGTTAGAATGATACAATTATTTTAGTTTTTGCACAATAATTCTGAATGTTCTACAAAAAACATAAATCCCGTCATAAATCTCCTGTCACAAGAACCAACCACATTAAAAAAAAAACCCTGATGTCCTGTCCAAATTAAATTCAAGAAGAAATGTATAAGTTACTTCACTTACAGAAAGTCATAAATAATCTACTTAATAAAAAATAAAACATATCTCCAGCTCTGTTTGACTTCTTTAATAAAGTATTTTTTATTTAAAAATATGAGTTCTGATTTTCTGTTTGAAATAAAATGACTATAAACAGATGATCAATAAAATATAGAAACATACAGACTTACCGTTCAAGATGGTCATTTAAATTCACAAAGTCACTCTTTCCCTAAAAACATATGTAGTAAAATACCCCTAAAAGGGACACAAAATGTGTTCCTTTAACGCACAAAGGGAGGGACTGAGGGAAGTACTTAGGGAGGGATCAAGGGAGGCACGCACTTAGTCCCTCCCTTAGTCCCTCTCATTTGTGTCTAAAAAGACACAAATGAGTCTCTTTAGAGCACTAAGGGAGGGACTTAGTGTATGTATGTTTTAGTAGGTAAGTGAGTTGGAGGGAAAAACTTGGAGAAAACATGTTGTATCAAACCATTTAAAACATTGAGGTCTGAACATCCTGCAGGTGTATCAAGTTACCTCACTGAGGATTGACAAGGTGGAGGAAACAAATGTTTTTCTAAAGCAGACGATCAGACCTCAATGTTTTAAATGATTTGATCTACTTTATTAATCCCTGCAGTAAGATTTGTGAATGTTTGATGATGATTTCTGTAAATGATGGGGGTCTTCCAGACAGCAGGTGTTCTAAGGACCCTAAAGTTTAGAACTCTAGTCTAACAGAGAACCTGCTGAGTGGAAAAGAAGAAAAAAAAATCATGTGAAAATTGTGAGAATTAAAAGAAAAATCTACATGAAGAAAAAATAAAACAAAGGGGGGGGACGGGGGGGACAGGCAACAGGAAATAAACGAGAAGCACTGCTTTAGGGTAATTTTTAGTCATATAGTTTTTCACCACTATTCTGTGACTCTCTCTAACGTCCAACAGATCCTAATTTTCTGACCAACATTTGATCTGCTGCTCAGATTAAAACTGATGAACCTGAAGCTATGATTGACTTTTACTATTCTGACTTTCTGACAAATAGATTTATAAATCTTTTAAAGAACAGAACCCTGTCATACGCTTTCTCTAGATCTACAAAGACACAGTGCAGCTCCCTCTGGCCTTCTCTGTACTTCTCTATCAGCATCCTCAAGGTAAATACTGCATCTGTAGTGCTCTTTTTAGGCATAAAACCATACTGCTGATCACAAATTCTTACTTCAGACCTTAGCCTACCTTCGACAACTTTTCCCATAATTTAGTCATTTGACTGATCAGTTTAATTCCTCTGTAGTTACCACAACTCTGCACATCTCCCTTGTTCTTAAAAACAGGAACTAGCACACTTCTTCTCCATTCATCAGGCATCTTCTCACTTTCTAATATCCTGTTAAACAGCCTAGTCAGAAACTCTACTGCCACCTCACCTAAACACTTCCATACTTCTATAGGGATCCCGTCAGGGCCGAGAGCCTTTTCACTCTTCATCCTCTTCAGTGCTCTCTTTATTTCTACCTTACTGATCCTAGCCACTTTCCGGTCCACTATGGTAACATCTTCTACTCTTTCTTCTCTTTCATTTTCTTCATTCATCAACTCTTCAAAGTACTCTTTCCATCTTCCCATCATATTACTGGTATCTGTCAAAAGACATCCATTCCTGTCTTTAATCACCCTAACTTGCTGCATATCCTTCCCATCTTTGTCTCTCTGTCTTGCCAACCTGTATAAGTCCACCTCTCCCTCCTTGCTGTTCAGCCTAGCGTATAGGTCATCCTAGGCTACTTGTTTTGCCTTTGCCACTTCTACTTATTTAGGTGGTCTATCCTGGTACACGTAAAGGAGAGTCTCTCGTTTGTTCTGTGATCAGCACTGCTTTGTGATAAAAATCAATAACTTTATATTCAACTCTTTGTCAATCTGGACGTCTCCTCCAAACTGTTTATCTGGAGTTGATGCTCTCTGCCTCTCACCATTACATACACTGTACAAGAGTGAAGATTCATGTTAAAAAACACAATCTCTACTCATGTAGAAAACAGAGATGGAGAGAGAGAGGAGCAGACACACTAAAATATCAAATCTAATCCAGCAGGATGGATTAAGATTCAAAATTCTTTATTGTTACTATTGTCATAGTTAAATTTAGACAGACTCCAGGCTAAGAGTGTATATTTAAAATAAATAAATAAATAAATAAAAATTTAGAATCGAATTTGATGATGGAAACAGTAAATCTTTCAAACTTCAGACAGGTTTGATCTGTACTTCACATTAGACACAAACATTTCTTCTTAACAGATGTGATACATAATTTAATGCAGAGACTCAGAGTTCTGTTTCATTCAGTCCCAACAAACCTCCTCATAAAGCACAGAAATGATCAGGACAAGACAGAACAGGTCTGCTTCAACATTTTTCTTGCTCCACAGTGAAGAGACGTGTAGGAGGAGTTTATGACCTGAAACATATTCTGATTGGATGCAGTGAGATTAGGAACCAACCTGCTGCTGAACAATGCCAAGACACCAGACTAAAAACAACCAGTAAAATAACTGAAACACAAATCTTGCAAGAATTAAGCTGAAATCTTGCTGCTTTTTTGAGAAATACATGATTTATTATTCTATCAAATGTTCTGAACTGATTTGTTTCTTTTCCTCTTCTTTACAGAAAACAAAGATTCTTCTCTTTATTAGATTGAACTAGTTTTCTGTTTAGTTTTTCTCCTTCATGCAGTCTATCAACAGATCAGACTGAGCAAACATTTAGAGACATTTTCGAAAGAGAGACTCATAATTAGAACATTTCAAAGTTATTATGAGACAGTGGGAAACATCAGGACGAGTTGCAGAATAGAGGATCCTCCTCTGTTTCAAACCGTCCTCGCCCTCCTCAGAATAAAAACCTTCTACCTGCTGAAAAACTGCTTGTGGATGTTCTCTGATCTTTATGAGAACCTGAAGGAGTGTTTGGAGTCAGGGAGAAACTCTAGAATCCAGATTCTGGAAGTAATGAGGAGAACCGTTGATGGTATGTCTACATGATACTTGTTTTTATATTTTACGGATCACCTGTTTGTGATAATTATCTTTAAAATATAAAGTTAGACATTAAAGTAGTAAAAATAAATCATGGAATTCTTTCTGTTTCTGTAACTGAAGCTACTTGTACATTTTGGAAGAGTTTCATTTTGGACATTTTTATTTGGATTAAATGTGTCTTTCTTTCCTTTATGTTCCAATCTCTCCTGTTTTGGGCTCTACAAGCATTGGTTTCATGTTACATGTCTTTTCATGTTACATGGTGACTCATCTCTGATTCCTTTTTAGGTTTTATAGCAACACCCTCATTTTAATAAGCTCCTTCTCTTCACTCAGCTCATTTTGCACCATGTAAAAATGAATCCTACTGATTTTCTTTTCTGCTTCATCAGGTTTTTGCTACACTGGGTAAAGCAGGTGTTCAGAAGATGCTCCTCTAAAGGATTAAAAAAAAAAAACATCTTGATAAGACGGAAAATAGAAAAAGATTTTGTTCGGTCTGTCATCTTCTGCTCATCCGGGGCCGGATGGCGGGGGCAACAGCCTCAGACGGGAAGCCCAGGTTTCTCTCACCCCGGCTGCATCCTCCAGCTCACCTGGAAGGACCCAGAGTTGTCCCCAGCCCGCTGTGAGACATAGTCTCTCCAGCGGGTCCAGGGTCTTCCACTCGGTCTTCACCCGGTGGGACGTGCCCAAAACACCTCACCAGCGAGGCGCTCGAGGGGCATCCTGACCAGATGTCGAACCACCCCATTTGGCTCCTCTCGACCAGGAGGAGGAGCGGCTCGACGCCGAGTTCCTCCCGGATGAAAGAGGTCCTCACCCGATCTCTGAGTGAGAGCATTAGAATTAAATGAGACAATTAGACTGGAAGAATCTAATTAATAAATGAATCAGTCGGTCTGAATGAGACATGGAGGTAGAACATGGAGGTTATAAAATCTGATCGAACTGGATACCAGGAGGTTTTACACATTCTATACCCAGTAGATACGAGATGATTTAGTCTGTATGTAAAGAATCTGTAAAGAGTAAAACTCTCCATGAAGTCTGTAATCTGTCCTCCTGGATGAGATGGGGTAGGTTCCTCCTCTCTGCTCTCTGATGAGTTTTTGTCCAAAAGGAGATGTTTGTATGTGTGAGACTGGATGAAAACATGGACCAAGAAGGACTGATCTTTGATCTGATGTGTTTCTGATCCTCTGAAAGGGAGAAGATTTTGTTCAGGATGCTGCTCCTCCTCCTCAGCTCATGTGTCTCTGGTGAGTTTCCATCTTCAGAAAGCTCTCTAGATGTAGTTTAAAGACTCCCATGTTCCAGATCCAGAACTGGATCTGACACTGTCAGATCAGTGTGTCTGCTCCTCTCTGTCTCCTCTGCAGCATCATTTGTAGTGAATGTGTCCAGGAGCTCCTATCAGGCAGAGGAGAAGCACAACATCACACTGGAGTGGACCTTCACCACCACACCTGGAACACCTACAAAGATCCATATGATAGTTTGTAGGTTGTTTGATGGAGGAAGAAATCCATTCCTGTATCATGAAATAGAAGGTGTGGAGATTCCAGAGGTTCTGGAAAAGTTTTCAGGACGAGTTCAGATTAACAAAGACGTCCTCAGAGAAGGAAGAATCAGACTTCATGTTTCCAGACTGAGAACTAATGATTCTGGATGGTATGGATGTGACATGTTCACAGATTCTGGTTCTGGATACAGAAGCCTTTATCTTAACGTCACAGGTCAGTTTTTCAGTCACATTAAAACTCAGTTACAATCAGTTAATTTCAATTGTAAATGTGTCTTTATTTTATGTGAGCAGAGAAAAGATGATCAAATAGAAATTCATTTCAGATAAAAAAAATTATTTTCTTGAAGTTTGACTTTTAATTATCTAAAACTAATTTTTACTTAAATGAAAGAAAATATGATTAATACAAATTATTTCTATGATTTTTTTTTCCACCAGAGGAGGATCATTCTGGACCAACAAAACTACTTGGGACAAAATCCTCACGTGCTGGAAAAGAAACCTTTAATCTCTGGATATTCATCCTGATTGGAGAACTAGTCAAATATTTTTAGTGTTCCTGCTACGTGTTAAAACATTTTATGTTCATTCTGTAGCTCTAAAGTCCAACAGATCTTAAATTCTTTGGATGAACTAACCTTACCTTCTTGAGAAAAAACTTCTGACATCATGATTAATACTGTTTGATTTTTGGCTACTAGTCCGTTGCAGGAAGGAGCTTATTATTTAGATTCCTTCATTAAATCTAAATCAGAATCAGAATATACTTTATTGATCCCACACAGGGGAAATTTGTGTGTCACAGCAACAACTTTCTATCTGCTAAGTGAGTCGTTGTAGAGCCCGATCACGTACGGAAAGAAAGACCTCCGGTAACGAGATGTTCTCGAGCGGAGCTGTCTGAGCCTCTTGGAGAAGGAGCTCCGTTGTTCGTCCAGGAGTGGGTAGAGAGGATGGTCAGAGATACCTGAAGATACCTGAAGTGTTATCTTTGAATATTTTAAGCTTAAAACAGCTTCAGAGTATTTTGAAAATTCTGTTGTTGTCAGAACTGGTTGTCTTCAGGATGGATGTGATCTTTAACAGTGGTCACAGAGGAAACAAAGACTTCTTGATCATCTGGTCCTGCAACAGCCTGGTGACCTGATTAGAGTGTACCCTGCCAGTCACTAGCCCGAACAGGCTTGGTCACCCCAACTGAGAGAAATAGTACAAAATATGAATGAATGATCTTCTGTTTGTGATATTTTTATTAGGACATCATCAAGTTGTACAAAATATAATCAGAAAGGAAAAGGATTGAAAATAATTTTCTATTTCTGTAACTGAGGAAACTTGGACTTTTATTCTCAGTATTTTGTAGGAAAATAGATCAGTGGTAACATTTTTTTAGTTATTTTATGTCTCATTGTAGTTCTAAAGTCCTAACACCTCCCAGTGTTCTTCATAAGATGTAATCTGAGTGTTGGTGGTTTCATGTCATATTGTACATCTTCTGATCCAGGAGTGTGTGAGGGTTTCTCTTGGATCATCAGGATTTTCTTCTACCTGATAAAGAAAGTGTCTCAAAGATGCAGCAGTAGACATTTAGGAAGAAATAAACATCCTGAACACAAAAAAAAATGTTGTTAAATAGTACCTAAGCTTACACGTGGTCTTCTAGACTCTAATGACAATAATGACAATCTATGTGCGGACTGAAAATTTAATTATATGTTGAAATATGTTTATAAATTATTTGCTGCTTTGCACACTATGTTTTGATGAAGCTCTGTTAATGATTGTAGTAAAATAGGATCTTAAAAAAAAAACCTGGGTATCTAACTTTGAAAAGTTGTGAATGTAGTCATTATGAAAGCTCATGTAGTATTTTTTTTACAGAATTTGTCTGGGTCAGTGTTCCTAATGAAGACAACCTGATGAAGACAAAAATGTTCCTGTCAGCTTTTAAGTTTTTAAACATGAACTGACTTTGATTTAATCCAGTTATTCAACTCAAGATGTCTGTTCTACTAAAATGCTTACAAATGGTCCTGGATGCTGTCAAAAGACCAACCATGGAGACTGAAAAGACATCATCTATTTACTTTAATCTATATCTAAAAGTCAAACTTATGAAGGGATTATTTTAAATTAAATATTTTCTTCATTTTTCCAAAGACTTAATATGTTTATATTTTCTGTTTGATGTATTGGTTCAATTTTTTTGCACCAAGTTGTCAGAGTTTGAATATTTTATTTAAACACTTTGAATTGTTAAAAATTTAATGTCCAAATAAACTTTATTAAAGCAGATTTAAAAAGTTAATGTAAGACATGCAGGTGCTGCCTTCTGCTGGATGAGAAACGTGTGATTGATCTGAATAATTTATTTAAAGTGTGTTAAAAACATTCAATAAATGTCAAAGTGTGGGTTCTTAATCTGTGTTTTTATTAATTAAACAACATGTGGAGACAGTTCATCAACTCAAACTGATGGAATCTGTTCTTCATCACCTGATCAGTTTGATCATTAAAAATGTATCAAATTTTTCCCAAATTAATTTTTACCTGTAGTTTAACATGAATCCAGCAAGTTTAATCTGGACTAAATGCAGGTTTAATCTGAGTAATAAGGATTAAATAAAAAGGAGGTTCTTCATTTAAATTTTATGGATTGTTTTAAATGATTTAACTTTAATTTGATCTTTTGATCAGAAGTTTAGAAAAACATTAATAGTTTAAAGTTTTTTAAAATAATTTTTTCTGTAAAATATTCAATCACATGTAAATAGATGTAAAATAAGAAAAAAAAATGTTTCTATTTGTGTTTTTGTAAAATTGATGATCAAGTTAAAAAAACTTTAGTGTTTGTTTTTAAAAATCCAGAGAAACTTAATGTTGACACTTTATTTAATAAAATATGTTCAGAAAAATAAGTGTTTAAAAAAAATAAAAGAGAGAGAAAAGAAATGTTAAACAAATAAAGACAATTTGATAAAAAAAAAAGACAAAAAAAAGACTTAACTCCATAAAATCTGAAGAGACAGTATTTACACCCATTTACACATAAAGAGAAATATTTACAAACCGACATTCACATTTAAAATTTTTAGATGGGTCAAGATTCAAATCAAGCAAACATTTTATCATTTAAATACAATTTTAACAAAAATAAACAAAAAAGGTCTGTTTTACTTTGGATTTTGTTTTTAAAATATTCCTGCTAATTTATTAAAAAACTTGCTTAAAGTTCAATGAAGTCATTTTTCTCTGACATTACCGTTTTTAATTTTATACAGTATTAGTGTAAGTACGTCATAAAACTTTGAGTTTTTCTTTTTGTGTTTCATAGAATTACAGCCTGCTGTAATTCAACTACAATAACACCAGATCTTAAAACAGCATTTCACATAAAGTATTGTAACAATATAAAATATAGATTTACTTTAGAAAAACTTCTTTTGATTCAGTATAAAAACAGTTTTTTACATTTTTTTTAACATCATAAATAAAATGAGATTCAAAGTGTGTGTAAAGAAATAAAGAGTGTTTGTGGGCTCTACACATGGAGACCCTAGATTCTGAATCCAGAGTGTCCATGTCTGCTTTGGACTCTGCTGTGGAACAGCAGGATCAGAAAACAGAAGCTGGAAGAAAAGTCTTTCATTCTGATTTAAAAAAGAAGTGGAGGTCTTCATGTTCTTAAGTTCTGAGAAGAAGAATCTCATTGAAATATTGAAGTTCTGGAGAACATGGAGAACATCATCATCTCGTCATGGAGAAAAGAATCCACACTTAACAGGAAAAATACAGAAAATGTTTGCTGTTTCTTTAAATAATGTTTCTTTCAGTTTTTTGATCGTCTGGTTCTTCAGTTACACGTGAAAAGATGTGTTGGACTTTAGACCTGAAGGATGGAAATAAATACAGACCAACAAGAAGTAGAACTACTAATAATACTACTGGTAGTAATTCTACTACTTCCAGGATCAACATCCAGAGTTTAAAGGTTTTTTCTCCATCAGGTGAGGTTTTTGTTTCAGGAGGTTCTTCTGGTCCAGGATGATCCTGTTCTGCTGGAAAAATATTTAAACAGGTTATTTGTATGGAATACATTAATATTAAGATATATTTGATTTGAATAAAGTTGTCATTAAAGAACCTAACCTGTGATGTTAAGATAAAGGCTTCTGTATCCAGAACCAGAATCTGTGATCATGTCACATCCATACCATCCAGAATCATTAGTTCTCAGTCTGGAAACATGAAGTCTGATTCTTCCTTCTCTGAGGACGTCTTTGTTAATCTGAACTCGTCCTGAAAACTCTTCCAGAACCTCTGGAATCTCCACACCTTCTATTTCATGATACAGGAATGGATTTCTTCCTCCATCCTCCAACCTACAAGCTATCATATGGATCTTTGTAGGTGTTCCAGGTGTGGTGGTGAAGGTCCACTCCAGTGTGATGTTGTGCTTCTCCTCTGCCTGATAGGAGCTCTGGGACACATTCACTATAAATGATGCTGCAGAGGAGACAGAGAGGAGCAGACACACTGAGAACTGGAACATGGGAGTCTTTAAACTACATCTAGAGAGCTTTCTGAAGATGGAAACTCACCAGAGACACATGAGCTGAGGAGGAGGAGCAGCATCCTGAACATCATCTTCTCCCTGTCAGAGGATCAGAATGTTACAGTAACTGTGAAACATGATGGAAAAAGTTCTGATTGAAGAGGAGGGCATTATTAAAATGAGAGAGTCATTCCTTTGGGCAGTTTAATAGCAGCCAATCAACCTAACACACCTGGTGTGATAGAGTTGGAGGAAACCTATGCATGCACGGGGAGAACATGCAAACTCCAAGCCTATTTATGATTAGCCAGGTTGTAGAAGACAGTTGTGTCTCCTGTAAAAGACACACCTACATTTGACATAAATTTACATTTGAAACCACTCCCACATGAGGGCAGGTTCACAATCACTCAATAATGTCAATAATCTTCTCAGTAAAATCTAACAATAAAAATAAATGTACAAATTACAGAAAATCCTTAATGATCCATTTACTTAAAATAAACCATGTCTCCAGGTCTGCCTGTCTTCATCAGAATCTCTTGTTTTTAGTAAATTAATTTTGCTGCTTTTTTTTTCTGTTTCTCTCATACATTCATATTTTATTTTCTCTTCATGTAGATTTTTCTTTTACTTCTCACATGATTTTCTAGTATTTCTTTTTTCCATTCAGTAGGTTCTCTGTTTAGACTAGAGTCCTAAACTTTAGGGTCATTAGAATATCTACTGTCTGGGAGACCCCCATCATTTAAAGAAATTCCCATTAAACATTCACAAATCTTATAGCAGGCACTAAGAGACGGTGGCCGCGTGGTTAGCGCGTTCGCCCGCGGACCGGAAGGTCGCGGGTTCGCGTCCCACGGAGAGCACGTCTAGGGTCCTTGGAGAAGACACCTAGCCCCCACTTCTCCCACCATTGGCGCCGTTGAAGGGCAGCCTGCTGCGGTGTAAGGAGTGCAGCAAACAAATTTCCCCGGTGAGGGATCAATAGAGTAATTCAAAATAAACAAAATAAAAATAAAAGAAGTTGTTCTAACTAGACTTAGATTTGGGCACTGTGCCCTAGCGGAGAGTTTGAAATTAGTAGGCAAACATCCTAGTGGGCTGTGTGAGTGTGGAAACGCTGAATCAGTCATGTAATGTTGTCATGCAGCAAATACAATCAAGAAAGAAGACATCTTTTTGTACAGTTAGCAGTTAACCGTTTTTTCACTCAAGTCGTTGTTGTTTTCAGTAGAAAAACAAGTTGGAGAAGCCGTACTTTTTTTTATCTGCGCCGCACTGGCCTTTTTTCAAGGATCTAATGTCAACCTTTGGTCTACCTGTGGAGGGCAGCATTGCGCACTCGAGCGTATAGTTTGCCGGAAATCATTAGAAGAAGTTAACTTCCTGGTGGATACAAGAAAGCCAACTGTTAGCACCGATGCTAACACCATCTCTGTTTGCACCGATGCTAACACCATCTCTGTTTGCACCGATGCTAACACCATCTCTGTTAGCACCGATGCCAACACCATCTCTGTTAGCACCGATGCCAACACCATCTCTGTTAGCGCCGATGCCAACACCATCTCTGTTAGCGCCGATGCCAACACCATCTCTGTTTGCACCGATGCTAACACCATCTCCGTTAGAACCGATGCTAACACCATCTCCGTTAGCACCGATGCTAACACCATCTCCGTTAGCACCGATGCTAACACCATCTCCGTTAGAACCGATGCTAACACCATCTCCGTTAGAACCGATGCTAACACCATCTCCGTTAGAACCGATGCTAACACCATCTCCGTTAGAACCGATGCTAACACCATCTCCGTTAGAACCGATGCTAACACCATCTCCGTTAGCACCGATGCTAGCACCATCTCTGTTAGCACCGATGCTAACACCATCTCTGTTAGAACCGGTGAACGGACATTTCAGCCACGGATATTTCACCCACGGACATTTGAGCCAAAAAACTGCAACCTAGGATATTTGAGCCACGGTGACTCGGACATTTCAGCCACGGACATTTGAAGAACTGCAACCTGGGCGCAACGAACACAATCTCTGTTAGCACCGATGGTAATACCATCTCTGTTAGAACCGATGCTAACACCATCTCTGTTAGCACCGATTCCAACACCATCTCTGTTAGAGCCGATGCTAACACCATCTCTGTTAGCACCGATGCCAACACCATCTCTGTTAGCACCGATGCTAACACCATCTCCGTTAGCACCGATGCTAACACCATCTCTCTTTCAAGTTTTTCTTTTTTCCACTCAGCAGGTTCTCTGTTAGACTTAAATTCGGATTAACAAAGTAGTTTTAATTTAAAATCTGATTTTTTTTTTTTTTTTTTTAATAGAATGAACACAAACAGATGATCAGTAAAATATAGAAACTTACCGTCCAGGTTTTTCACTCTTAGGGAATAACGTCCCAGAACACAGCAGTGTTTTCAGGTAGGAGATTTCAGGTAGGAGATGTGCAGTGTTTTCAGGTAGGAGATGTAAGATGATCGTATTTTCAAAAAAAAAGAAGTAGAAAAAAGTTTGTACACCCGTGAGTCCGAAGTGTCTTCTGTGGTGAGTACAAGTGCGAGTGGTGTGAGGAAAGAGAAAACCAACACCTTACATACACCTGGATTCGTGATGCATTCAGGTAAGGTTCTCATTGAAGGAAAAACCAAAACTTGAACAAACAGTCGCGACAGATACATAAAACTAACAAAATCACACAGACAAAAAACGTTCAAATAATCGTATTTCATTGAGTTTTTAAAAAATATATAATTATTGATTGTACAGAGGACAAAAATATTGAATAAATATGATAATTATCTTATACCTGACGACCCTGGTACACAGAGCAGCCAGCGGGACCACCTAGGTCGTGTGTACGATAATTATTGTAAACTGTGAAAAGAAAAAACACGAATTACGATCAATTGAAAGTTTCTTGTCTGTGTTATTATGTTAGTTTTATGTATCCGCCACGACTGTTTTTCGAGAATTGTTTTTCTTTTTTTTAAATAAACCCTGAATGCATCGCAAAAAAAACCTTAGAACTCGTGAGGTCAAGACTCCCAGACGTTCCTTTCCACCTGGTTTGTGTCACTTTTTGTATTATGAACTCTTGTATCACTTCCACTGCCTCGTGAATGCATGTAAAAGGTGTTTATTTAACAGAAGAGAGACTAAACCTCATCTATAGACGTGGTTTTAATGGGTGTGCGATATTTTTTTCAGTAAAATATCCTAGATTCCCCACCTGGAAACCAGTGATGGATGAAGTACTCACTTTTTGTACTTAAGTAAAAGTACAGATAATTAGGCAAAAAAAAAAAAAAAAAAAATTAAATAAAAGTACTAATACAAAAAATCTACTTAAGTAAAAGTACAGAAGTAATTGGCGTAAATTTTACCTTTTAAGTAAAAAGTATTCAATCATAATTCAAATGTCATTTTTTGTGCTCTAGGGTCACAAATAAATACTCTGCAGGGGCGTGACCTTCCCTCCTCCCTCTCCCGCCGTTTTTGATCCACAAAAAAAAAGAAAAAAGGAAAGTGGACAAGTCAAGCTATACCCTAGCAGGGCCAGCAAATGGGCCACCAATATGCAGGAAAATGACACTTATTTTTTAAAATGTTTTGGGGGAAGGCCCCCAGTCACCCTATATTGGCTTTGTCAATGACCTCACGCACCCCTACTCTCCTCCTTTAGAAAATTCTAAATCCGCCCCTGCTCCATGCAATGATGGCTCAACTTTTTATTTAGAAGTAAACACAACGAACAACGATCTTCTGACTCTTTTTAATTTGTGCTACAGTATATTTGATGTTAGTTTTTTGGCACTGAATGACTGCGGAAAATGTTTACTCTCGATTCTGATTGGTCCTCGATTCATTACTTCTTCTCTCAATCAACTGCTTCTTTTGATTTTGGCAATGCAGCTTCAAGATGCGCTAAAAAAAACTATTTTTCAAATTCCTGAACGAAAATGTAACGAAAATGTAAAACACACTTTTAAAAAGTAGCGAAGTAAAAGTACAGATATTTGCTCTAAAAATGTAGTGAAGTAAAAGTAAAAGTACAGGTCTCAAATTTTACTTAAGTAAATAACAGATACACAATTTTTTTACTTAAGTAGAGTAACGAAGTACATTTACTTCGTTACGTTCCACCACTGCTGGAAACACAGTTGGGTAACAAAAAGGTAATCAGAAGAGAGTCACAAAGAATAAGAAAACAGATGCTAGTGCTGCTTGTAGGGCATGAGACAGGAGTCTTTGGAGTGAAAAGGAAAGAAAGAGACATTTAAACCTGATAGAAACACTGAAAGTCACAAATTATCATCAGACATGAAACTATTCCTGAATAAACACAGACTTTTTATTTTCAAGAGATTTCACACACACACACATTCCAGACAGATGAATAGTAAAATATAAAAACTAGAATCAATCAGTCACACTGTTCAGAAATAATAACTGCAGTATTGAGGTCGACATGAACGTGTCATTTTAATGTATTTAATCAAAAAGAAAATTTGTTGGTGCAAAATAAACTACATCCTGTATCTATTCCTCATATTTACACACAATATTTAAGAGAGGAACACAACTAAATCACTCAGTCATTGAAGTTTTCCTTTCTACTTTATTCCAAGGAGCCTTCTCAGGTGAGAGGCATGGTGCACCCCAAACAGGTCACCGGCCTGTTGCAGGGCCACACAACACACAATAATCCACACACATACATTCCTAGGGACAATTTCCTAGCAGCTAGTCAACCTAACATGTACAGTATGTTTTTAGAGGAAACCATACACACACGGAGAACGTGTAAACAAAAAAAGTTCTATTTTACTTTAGTCTTGCTTTTGGATGGATTAGTAAGATATAAAATTTATTTGTTTATCAGTTTACTCACAGTTCTTAATATAATAAACACTGTTTTATATTCATCACATTCTGACTGATTATTTTAACTGATGATAATGTGAAGTTTCAATCTGTATTTGCTTTAAATGGGGGGCGGAGGGATGTCGATGGTTTAGTGGTAGAACGTTTGCCCTTGGACTGGAAGTTCGCGGGATCGAATGCCACTAAGCTCATGTCTAGGTGTTCTTGGGAAAGACACCTAACCCCCCGTTTCTCCCATCATTGGTACCATTGTGGCAGACTGCTGTGGTGTAATGCAGCACACAAATTTCCCTGTTGAAGGATGAATAAAGCATACATTTAATTTCAAATGAAGTAAAGTTTGCACAAAATAGTCATTCTGAATATTTACTTTCTCAGAGAATCACCCAGAGTTCTGAGCTCTCATAATTTATTCATTCAAACCTTTTTCAGAGTGTGTTTGTTTGTTCAACCAACAGACATTTTTTTCTCTTTGTGTGGAACTTGAGCCTGACCCCAGCTGTTCCATATCTGACTACATAAAATAGTTTTTTTCCTATTTCTACATTTTGACTTTCATACTCTGATCTTCATGAGAACCTGCAGGTTTGTTTGGACTCAGAGAGAAACTCTGGATCCACATTCTGGAACTGAAAAGAAGAAACCTGGATGGTATGACTGGAACGTTCTATATTTTCTACTCAGTTCTTCATGATTTAAAAAAGTTTGTTCCTGTAAAATATCGACATAAATATAAAAGTATAAAATTAAAAACTGCTTATCTTTTGTTTTTATAAAAAGCTACATGTTAATAAATGTTAATAAATTAAAATGAGAATTGCACGAAAAAAAATCAACTTTGATGTTTTGTGGGGTTTTAGTAGAAAAACAAAACTTTAAGATTTAAAACTTTCTGTTTGTGTTAAAAAATCCAGAGGAATGTTCAATTTAAATTTGACACTTTATTGAAATAAAGACTTCATGTTCAGAAAAAAAATAGTGCTTCAAGAAAATAAAACATTAAAGCAGGTACAAAAGAATTTTTTACCATTAAAAACAGTTTTTTAAAAGACATAAACTTTGATTTTAATTAATAAAAAACTACCTTAAAGTTGAATAAAGTTATTTATACATAAATACTCTCGGTTTATCAAAGTCACAAACCTCCAGTCTTTTATATTTAATACATGTTTTATAGATAATTATTTATTCACCTTCCTTAAGGTGTTTAGTAGATTTTCCATCATGACATCAGATCTTAAAACAACATGTCATATAAAGTATTGTAACGATAGAAAATATAGATTCACTTCAAAAAAATGTGTTTTGATTCCGTATAAAAACAGTTCTTTACATTGTTTTTAAATCATACATAAAATGAGATTGAAAGTGTGTGCAAAGAAATAAAGGTAGTGTTTGTGGGATCTTGTTCCTCACATGGAGACCCTAGAATGTGAATCCAGAGTTTCCATGTCTGCTTTGGACTCTACTGTGGATCAGCAGGATCAGAAAACAGAAGCTGGAAGAAAAGTCTTTCATTCTGATTTCAAGAAGAAGAAGAAGTGGAGGTCTTCATGTTGTTACATTCATTCTCATGATCGTCTGGTTCTTTAGTGAAATGTGAGAAGTTCTGTTGGACTTTAGACCTGAAGGAGGGAAATAAATACACTCTAACAAGAAGCAGAACTACTAATATTACTATTATTAGGAGTAGTACTACTTTAAGCAGGATGAAAATTACGAGTTTAAAGGTTTCTTCTCCATCAGGTGAGGTTTTTGTTTCAGGAGGTTCTTCTGGTCCAGGATGATCCTCTTTTGCTGGAAAACAAATCAACCAGGTTATTTGTATAAAATACATTAATAATTAATATTATTAATATTACATATTAATATTAATATATTAATATGATATTTTACTTGAATAAAGTTGTCATTAAAGAATCTAACCTGTGACATTAAGATAAAGGCTTCTGGATCCATAACCAGAATCTGCGATCATGTCACATCCATACCGTCCAGAATCATCAGTTCTCAGTCTGGAAACATGAAGTCTGATTCTTCCTTCTCTGAGGACGTCTTTGTTAATCTGAACTCGTCCTGAAAACTCTTCCAGAACCTCTGGAATCTCCAAACCTTCTATTTCATGATACAGGAATGGATTTCTTCCTCCATCAAACAACCTACAAGCTATCCTATGGATCTTTGTAGGTGTTCCAGGTGTGGTGGTGAAGGTCCACTCCAGTGTGATGTTGTGCTTCCCCTCTGCCTGATAGGAGCTCTGGGACGCATTCACTACAAATGATGCTGCAGAGGAGACAGAGAGGAGCAGACACACTGAGAACTGGAACATGGGAGTCTTTAAACTACATCTAGAGAGATTTCTGAAGATGGAAACTCACCAGAGACACATGAGATGAGGAGCAGCAGCAGCAGCAGGAGCAGCAGCATCCTGGACATCAGCTTCTTCCCGTCAGAGTATCATAATGTAACAGTGAAATACTGTATGATGAAAAAGTTCTGATCACAGAGGATATTTTAAAAATGAGAGCACTAAACATCACAGAAAGACAGTAACAACCACATACTGTACAAGACACATCCATACTGTGTCATGACTGACAGAGAAGATTGAAGGAAAAAAAAAAGTTTGCTGCAGATATATTAAAAAAGATCTTTAAAACATGTAGATAGATCTTTAGTATTTTTGTTTTTGTCTTTTTTATTATAAATATAAATTTATTGCCATTCCTCCAGTCTAACTTCCATCCAGTAGGTGGTTCTTTTTTTCTCGTTCTGGAATGAAGTGATAAATGTGAAAGTGTGACTTTATTTATTCTTTTTTACACACATTGGGGATATTTTTTATTTTAAAACTGTATACATTCACTTTAAGAAACAATATTTGACTTATTTTTACTCATGTGTAAAATAAAAGGTTCTATGTGCTGAAAAAACACTCTAAGCAGGTTTTCTTTAGTCTCGTTTCTGAAGTAAATCATGTCTTCTTTTCATTTTAATGTCTTTTTCTAGACTTGAAGTTCAGACTGAATGTGAGTAAAAACATCTTCACAGTTCATTAAAAAGAATCTTAAAATCTACTTTGATCTTTAATCTTCATCTACAGGTCAAATTTATCAATCTTTCACCTGAACCAGGTTGCCAAATTTTGAATATTTTAAGACATTTAAAAAAAAAAAAAAGTTTTAAAGGTATAAATTGACAAATAAAAAAAGAAAAGAGCAGATCAGTTAAATGTTTCTGCAGTCATGCAAATACCCAGTAGGTGGCAGCACCTGCAGCTTTATCCACTGTTTCACGTTGACTTTTAGTCCTCACGCACGCACGCACGCACAATTGTTTTTCTTTTACATGATAAACTTCTGTCACTGAAACACCACAAAAACTTAAATATGAATTATTTACACAATATTTTATTTTAGACAAACTTACACATGATTTTAGACTTTTTTCTCATTTCATTTATAAATGTATATTTTAAAACATTAAAAGTTACAAAACAAATATCAACTATATTAATTTCATTAATTTTAATTAATTTAAATTCATTAATTTCATTAATTTTACTGATTAATTCATGTTTTTAACATTATTCTCATGTTTTAATAAATAAATCTTAAGATATTTACTGAAAAAAAAGATATATAAATGTTATAAATATGAAAATTAAAATCTCAGAGATGATTTTTTTTATGACATTAAAACCAGAGTCAGACTTTAAGATCTTTCTTATGAAATCTAAACTCATCATTTATTTATTCAGGATTATTTTTAACTTAAAATGAAAAATATAGTGACTTGTTCCTGTTATTGTTACTGGTTTCATTTAGAAACTAATTTCATGTGATTGGAAGGATTTATGTGAATTATTAATCAAACAGAGATTCTACCAGAGTGAAAGAAAGTTACAGACACACCAAAAAAGACACAAACAATGACAGGAAGATTCTTAACCACACCCTAAAACAAACTCCTGCATGAACACCTTATTGGTGTTCAGATTTGGATTTATTAGCTGTTCACTGGAAACAACAAACATCGTGTGACATTACCTACAGGTAAAAATGTTCGGTGATATCCTCAAGTCAATTCCTCTGAATCAGCACATTCCTCTTAATGTGCTGATAACTGACTCAGCCATAAAAAAAAATAGCTAAGTCAGTAACGAGTCAAAGAGACAGACAGAAATCATCAGCACATTCCATTGAATGAGGATGTCACCGAACATTTTTTCTCACGCGTACATCTATTCAGTTCCTGATTGGCTGTAGGGAAAACGCTCACTTAAATCCATTGACGCCCACTTCTGCACGTCCCTTCCTTATGCAATGAACAGGAACGGGCGTGCATAAGCGGGCGTCAATGAACGCATGCGTGCAAATGTGTTTGTCTTGAAAGCAAAAACGTGGGAGTGTAAAAGAAAAGTCACCTTAACCAACCCGCTTCTGCTACATTTGTTTTTCTTTAACTTGATTTTAAGGACTGCAATCCTTTCTATATTTTTATTGGCTTTTTACACTAGTTTTTTTTTATTATTTGTTTTAACGTGCTGTTTTGTGAAATTATTTTACAAAGTACTTGTATTACTGTTTTTATTGTTTTAGAAATGGTTTTACGGATGAATTATTTTGAATGATTTTTTCAAAACAGTCATGTTAATGAAGTAAAAAATGTATGTTTGTAAGTTCTTTTAATTAATGCCAATAAATACTTAAAAATATAGAAAAATATTGTACAATTTAATTGTACAATTAAATGTAACTGTACAATTTTTTTTAAGATCTCAAACAGCTTTTTATTTTGCGGCCAGGAATAAAAATAGTGGCTTGGCCGCAAAAAAAAATCAGAGTGTAATTTTTTACGCAATATTTTTTAAACAAACTTACAGATAATTTTGGACTTGATCCTCATTTAATTTATAAATGTTTATTTTAAAACATTAAAAGCTACAAAAAAATTCCCAAAAATATCAATTTCATCATAATTTTACTGATTAATTGATGTTTTTAACATTATTCTCATGTTTTAATAAATAAATCTTAAGATATTTACTGAAACAATTATATAAATTTAAATCTCAGAGATAATTTTTATGACATTAAAACCAGAGTCAGACTTTAAGACAGGGGTCACCAACTTCTTTGATACTGAGGGCTACTTCAAGGGCACTTAGTAATGAAATGGGCTACCACTTATATAATACATTTCTGAAATAAAGTTACACAGTGTACCTTTAATTTTTATATTATTAATAATGATATTCTATGTGAAGACACTGATTGTTAATGATCCATCACAATAATTATTTCAGTATGATTGAACAGAAACAGATACATTTCAATATGCAATATCCAAGTGTTTCATTTTCAAATGATCACTTCCACAAGATTTAGCAGGAAATCTTTTTCCATTTTTACAACAGTTATCGAATCATAAACTCTGAACCATGTTTGTACAAAGGACTTAACAAAAATCTACTCCTTTCAAAATAAATCTTATCACATTTGTACTAATCATTAAAACAAATAATCACGTCTGTTACACTTAGTAATACATCTGTAACAGAATTTCAACATATTCAAATTTATCTTAGCCATGGTACTTATGTACATGTTTCCACTGACATCTGGCATTTTGTTTCTTTGTTAGTGGGAGGCCTGGTATTGCATGCTCTTCACCAGTGTACTGTGTCTTCTTCTTTTTTTTTCTCTAAATGAGGCTTCAGTTGCTTTTTGAGAGTTTTTTTTTACCGGCCTCGTAAAAAAAGACTGCTGTTTGCCCAAAGCTGCCTTTAACTCACGGGCTTTTTCCGTCCGTACTGCGCTGCCTGGTGGGTAGTTAGCATGGTAGCTTTTGTGACATGTACGGAAATTTCTCTCCACGCTGTGCCGCTTACGTGTCCCCACAGTCACAGCGCAGATGAGACACACATAGTTCATGCTGGTAAAAAAGAACTCTTCCTCCCCTTCCTCCTAGTTTTCTTCCTTTTTTCTGCCATGTTTTTGTGGGTAGAAAATGCGCTACGAGCTCATCTCAGCAAAGCTGAGTCCGAATATTAAACTTTTTTTGTGATATACATTTTTTTTACGTTTTTATGTATTAGTTTTTAAATTTCCATCACTGTAAATAAAATTCAAACAAAATAGCAACACAATTAAATACAATTTTAGACAGAGCTAATTCGTGATTAGTGCTATTTTTAGAACTGGGCCGCGGGCGACTGATACGGTCGCTGCGGGCGACCTGGTCCCCGCGGGCATCGTATTGGTGACCCCTGCTTTAAGATCTGTCTTCTGAAATCCAAACTCGTCTTTTATTTACTCAGGATTATTTTTAACACAAAATGAACAATGTAGTGACTTGTTCCTGTTATTGTTACTGGTTTAATTTAGAAACCAATGCCATCTGACTGAAATGATTTATGTGAATTATTAATCAAACAGATTCTAGCAGAGTGAAAGAAAGTTACAGACACACCAAAAAAGACACAAACATACAAGTAAACACCCTCAAACAGATTCTTAGTGCTCAGATGTTGTAGGTTTGTGACTCCATTTGCACACGCTAATTGGTCGTAAAAAGGAATCTGCTGTTGCACAAAAGTCTGTGGTAATACCTACAGGTCACATGGTTAAACTGAGGAGTCTGGATTCAAGCCAAGATCATGTTTACAGAAACATAACTCTAACAATAAGACAGAACCTGTTTAAGAGGTAGACTTAGATATGAATCACCTGCAGTTCAGTAAAACATTCAGAAGGAAATCAAACCTACACCAAAAATTTCCAGATTTTATCTTTACCTTCATGGGGAAAAAAAAGGTTTTTAAATAATCTCCTTCACAAAGATTTTGAAAATTTATAAATTCTTGTTTTTTCTAAATTATAAGACAGTAAATGACATGTAAAAAACATCTGGATTTTAAACCAAACATCTGCTATGCAGGGCAGCATGGTGGTGCAGTAGGTTGCACAGTTGCCTCACAGCAAGAAAGTCATGGGTTCAAGTCCGGGAGGTGGGGGAACGAGGCTTGGAACACTGTCCTTTCTGTGTGGAATTTGCATGTTCTCCCCATGTTTGCGTGGGTTTCCTGCCACCCTTCAAACACATACATGTTATGTTGATTGGCCGGTGCCAAATTGTCCGTAGGAATGAATGTGTGTGTGGATGGTCGTATGAGTGTGGCCCTGCTACGGGCTGGCAACCTGTTTGGGTGTATCCTGCCCTCCACCATAAATCAGCCGG
This sequence comes from Neostethus bicornis, assembly GCA_902685375.1. Taxonomy (NCBI): domain Eukaryota; kingdom Metazoa; phylum Chordata; class Actinopteri; order Atheriniformes; family Phallostethidae; genus Neostethus; species Neostethus bicornis. Next base: position 2,838,791 of record LR738558.1, read on the forward strand.
GAGAGCTCCGGCAACCCCGAAAATGATAGACAGATAAGAAGATGACTGACTGATCTGCTATGTATCCAGGAAGAACAGCAGCAGTCCTACAAGATCATTTTATTAACGACCAGAGAAGAAACAACAACACTGATCATCCTCATGTTTTTATGTCTAGAAAATAAAGATGTTAAAACCAGCTGACAAAGTTTTTTCATCCTTTCTCATGGATTATGGTTAAGTTTTGCATAATTACTTTGTTGGAATGAAACTAATTTTTTATATTGTAAAAATAAAGTTATAATTTTTCCAGTGTGATGTTTCACTGGATTTTTTTATCACCGCAAAAATGATTCATATTTTCTACTAAATACTGAAAACAGATCCAGGAAATTGATTCACAGTAAATATGTAAAAACTACTCAGAGAGCGCGTCCTGCACGTCATACTGATGTGAAAATGAAAGTAAAACCTCAGTGTTCTAAAAAAACAAAGATGATCAGATCAGACCAGTTTGTCTACTTCTCATGTTGGAAACCACTTTCATGAGCGTGTACCAGCAGAAAATACCTGCTGTTGTAGGTAAATAACTGCACCTTGGTGGTGTAACTGGTGCAAACCCTAATATCTTTTTATTCTTCCTGCATCACTTAGTTTTATTCACCTGCTTTAAAACTTTGAACCACTCTGTTTTAAAATGTTATATTGTTCGCAGCAGCTTTTTGGAGACTTTCTAGTTTAGAAAGTTGCTAAAAAAATAAAGTTTGTTTCTTTGAAACTAAGACAATCTTTTAAGCAGAGATTTTACTTGATCGCAGGTCTGAAGAGGAAGGTTTTTATTTCAATAAACTTGATTTCAAATCTAATTCTTCACAATCATTTCTTTCCAGGAGGACTAAGATTGATGTTTTAATTTGTATATTTATATATATAGTATATATATAGTACTGTATATAAAGATTGATGTTTTAACAGCAGTAAGAAGTTTTTTTCCTGACCTTTAGTTTTTCCACTTGTAGGAATCAAACTGGTTTTTCCAGTTGGACTCTATGGGATATATTTTAAAGTAGTGTTTACATATTACACATAAAGTCAGAATGAGTCATGTAACAAACTTTCTCACCCCTCTGTTTGGATGAAGAATGATTTCTTATTCTCCAAATATTGTAAAGAGTACATGCTGGTTCTTTTCTGCTGGATTAATAATCTATGCAAATTATTTCCATCAGAT